>JARHVA010001826.1:2087500-2657500 GCA_037957365.1 Torreya grandis | reverse complement strand
TTATAAATAAAGTGACATTATATGCTATAATTGTAATAACTTTGGTCATATAACACAATTATGTAGAAGTGGTTTTATGAAACCTCCTAGGAAAAATAAAAAAGTGGAATACATGAATAAACAAAATGAATAAAATTAAAAATCATGGAAAAATAAGTAGGAACAAGAAAATAAGGAGAGACCTATGCTTGTGTAAACTGCATTTTATGCACAAGAGGTATCACTAAGCTCATAAGAAGCATGAATTTAGTGGGAGGTAATCATTGCATTATATTTTAGCTCTATAAATTCTTTGGTGATATGCATTCATAAGACAAAAATAAATATCACCTAATGAATATTATTTGTGAGATTTTGTGAGAGTGATAATTTAAGTGATGGTATTGTCATTAGAAACAAGTCAAAGAAGTAGGAACATAGCAAAATGAAATCAGTCAGGGTACATAACATATCACAATAGGCATGGGCTAGTGTCAAGTGTAGATTATAGAAGGTAGCTTAGATATAACAAGTGATTATGCTAGGAATGTTAATGAAAATATGGAGCATGATACATAGATGGAAAGGGAAGTGGAAAAGAGGAGTTACCACTTGAGTACCTAGAGATAATCTAGATGGATGTAGATGATGTCAAAAATCCTAGATTTGATCAAATTCAAGTAGAGCAAATGAGAAAAGAAGTCCTTACGCAAAAGGATAGGGATGAGTAGAAACATAATCATTCAGTTGTGGTGATGTTGAAGAAGACGACATGGATGTTTCCCATGATTTATTTGTGGATGGAAGTATAATGAACATCCCTTTTCCATTGATGTCAAAGTGGGAGAAAAGGAGGAAAACTAAAGTAAGGGGGAGTTTATCTAAATATTTTCCATCAATGATAAAGGCGGAGATTGTTGGAATATTATCATTGGTGTCATAAAAATTATAATTGATGTCAAAAGAATTGTCAACAAAAATATCAATGTTATTATTGATGAAATTATCAATAAATGATGAAAATTTCAATAGAAATGTCAATGGAATTATCCACAAATGACATAAATGCCAATGGTAATGTTAAAAAAAATGTCAACGGTCACATATTTTGGTGGAGAGGTGCCTCTTGGATGGGATGTCTCCTTTATAAAGAGCTTTTGAAGGCTATATAAGGTAGATGAAGGTTGAGAAAGATATGAAAGTTGAACTGTGAGATATGTGAATATTAATGAAGAAGAGAAGGAAAAAAAGTGGAAGTGTGAGATATATGAAGAAGATAAAGAAGCAAGTGTGTGGAGAATAGAAAGATATATCATACAAGCACATGCATATTTGAATAATGGAATTGATTATTTTTATCATTCGATCATAAGCATATTTTTATGGAGAAGAACAAGAGGAGATTTAATTTTCCATCATTCATTTATGAAGCAACAATAGTAAGGTGGAAGATTATTTCAGTAGGGGTTGGTGCCTTAGAAAGAAGAGATTGGTGTCTCTTGCTAAGTTGATGCTTAACAGTGGGAATTTGTGTCTCTAGTAGTTTAGTGCCTATAATTTGTTTAGTGATAGGGATTGGTGTCTCTAGTAGGTTGAATCCTACATTTATTGTAAGAATATTATTATTATATGGCTAGATTTGGATGGTAATTCCAAGCAACTATTCATTTGTGGTTTCCCCCCAAAATGGTTTCTAAGTAAATCTGGTGTCAATTTGTGTCATTTTTATGTGAATGCTTTAATTATAGATATTACGTTTCATTAAGTAAAAGATAATATTATACTGATTCACCCCCCTCTTAGTATAAATATATACTCAACATCTTCCTTACCACTATTGAATCCTCACTATCTTGTGAAATCCTTGAATTAACCTTGAAAGAAGAGAAAAATTTAGTTTGAGGGATACTATATGTAACTTCACATTTAGCTAAAGCTAATTTTGTATCCACAATGACCCCAAAAACCTCATTAATCTTCTCCTCTGAATTTGGAGAAGGTACATAAATTTTTTCTTGAGTCATAAGGGACTTATGAGCCTCTGAAAAAAATTTCACCTTTTATCTCACAGATGAATCTGGGGGGTTGGCTGAAAATACTATAACATGGGTGGGAAGGGCATCCTTCCACCAAGAAGATTCCACCTTTAACTTGGAGTTGTATTAATTCATATCTAGATGATCAATTTCAAAACACCTTTGACACCTAAAAGGTAGCCCTTCATAGTCAAGAATTTGAATCCAACAATGATCCTTGACTTTCAACTCGATAGAAACTAGAAAATGTTGAGAAATATCTATACAAACTTGTATATGCATGTAGGTTGTGTCATTGAAATTTAAATTAGCAATGTCTACCACCAATAACTTGTGTAATCCACTAAAAATAGTCAAAAGGCAAGAAACAACCCATAACTTGAGAGCAAGGTGTAGTAACTAAACCAAAATGGACTTGATGGTGAGGGCTTCCAAGAGAGAATTTAAAGAAGGGAATAAAAGCCTCATGAATATAAGTTGTTGGTACAAAATATAGGTCTTATCTTGAAACACCTTATTTCGGTCTTCTAGGCAATCAAAACCCATAATGAAAAAACCCCTAATGTAGGGGTAAATCTCCACACTGTCCTTCATGAATGGCCACCATGATTCAGAGAGCCACTTATGTAAAAGAGGGAGATTTGGCCAAAAATGGTCAAATCTATAATTTATTCCCCTTGATGCTAGACAATCCTCACTTTTAAGTAGCTCTTTAATTTCCTCATCCCTAAGGAAATTGAAGGATTGGTTTTTACTATTCCCAAGGGCTTCACTTTTGATTTTTCCATATGTAGTCAAAAAACCACTTCAGTGAAGGATTTAACAACCTCCAAAATCTTTCCTATAGATATTAGTGGATCTTATAAAAATATTCTCCTGGTGAAGACTAGCTAACAAGCAAATACTCATAGGTTAATATTCAAACACATGATATATTATGTTGTTACAAACTATTATGAAATCATCTAGGTAATATAATTATATATAAGAAAGCTTTTCCTATATTCATGGGGATCCTTCTACCTGTAATATCTCCTAACAATACTCAAACCTATTAATATACTATTGTTTATAATAATATTACATTTAATTAATAATAACCTATGCGTAATATATATATATATATATATATATATATATATATATATATATATATATATATATATTATAATAATATATACAACTAACCAACTAACCAATAATAATTTACCCAATGTAAATACTAATTCAAAACATTCCCCCCTTAGTTTTTACATGGTAAAATATATCTCATTCTTACACTAAAATGTGTCACCAATGGAGGTGACCTCAACCATGGTACACCACACAGGCTTATACATACAATCATTTTGTATGAGCTTGCACAAAATCCATGAGTATTATAATACATTTTGAGTAACATTCTATAATTCTTCCATAATAAGGGTTACATAGGGAATAATCACAAGTGAACATAAATCTACTACATCTGTTCTTATTTTTCACACCACACTGAAAAACTAAAAAAATAAAATCCACACCACACAACTTTAAAAAATGCCACCAAATCATATTGGCCTCATTATTGGTGACTGATGAGAGGCCTTTAAAACCTTCTTCCTCTATTGCCTCTAGCCTCCTACATGTTGATAATTATCCTACTAGGAATTTTAGCACAAAAATTTACACATTGGGTTCATTTCTATTACTTCCCCCACAATGTAAAACAATACATTGTCATAGGATGTTGGATACCTAATAATGTGTCCTTTTACAAACAATGTATTTGACTCTTTTGACATATTAAGATGACATCTTAGACTTGACATCATAAAAAAATAAAAAATAACATTCAAATTAAACATTTAAATAATAAGACTATATAAATGCTAAAATTTAAAAGACTCAATGATGTAGAGCAACTTGGTTCTAAGTCTCAACTCTGCCTTCCTTACAAACTTTTCTAGGCCTTTAGACCACTCTAGTAGTGTTTTTTAATTGTATTTTGACTTGTATGGAAAAATTAT
Organism: Torreya grandis; assembly: GCA_037957365.1. Taxonomy (NCBI): domain Eukaryota; kingdom Viridiplantae; phylum Streptophyta; class Pinopsida; order Cupressales; family Taxaceae; genus Torreya; species Torreya grandis. Next base: position 2,653,479 of record JARHVA010001826.1, on the reverse strand, counting down.
AATAAATAAATATATTTTAATAATCTTTCTAGATACCCTCTATCTAATTACACGCTTGTGTAAAATTTTAGGGCTAGACTCTCTCTCTAGACCCACTTTCTATCACTAGACCTTCTCAATTAGGCCTCTTTCTTGGCTTTTATAACACAATCCCATATAGACCATACAGGTATAGAACCTTATGAATCACTTAAATCACCTTAAATTCTATCTGACTACAAATTTTTAGTAGATTTTGATGGTTGAAACTCTTGGAATCACCAAAACTCTAATCTAGGGCTTTCTTACCCTTGTTCAGGTCTGAGAGCACAAAGAAATGATTAGAGAGTGATATAAAGACTTTATAAATACTGTGAAAGGTTATACACCTCTATCTTGACCTCCCAAAATTCCTCAAATCCTTAGAAAATCATTACCAATCCACTGCTTAAGGTTTTTAATCAAATCTTTATTTGACTATACAGGAAACAATTAGTTCTACTGAACTGTCTCCTTGATGGGTAACAAAAAAACAATATGAAAAGAAATAAAATATCATAAAAAAATTAAAAATAACACTATGAACTTACAAAAATATTTATGAAAGCCAATAACTCATTGAATATATGGATCCTTTCTTAAAATAGTATACACAGTCATGAAACAACACTACAAACTCATAAAATAAGGCCTGTAGGTAAAAATTATTCAAACCAAGGGTTTATAATTTATTAATTAAAATATTTCATCCTTATAACATCTAAAAATAAGTTTATCTTCAAAAATTACAATTTTTATATGAAATATAACCACTGTAACTGTTTAGAGGGACCTTCAAACAATCAAAAGAAGCAAGTTTTTGCAACATGTAAATGAACAAGAGTTAGAGTTATGTATAAATTAGACCTTAAACCCTTGAGATGGATTTAAGGGTTATTTAGATGTTCTTGTAACATTTTTACAACCTTGTATAAACCATTCAATTACCCCTGCAACACTACTACAAGCAAAACTATTCAAATTTTTAAGAAATAAGTTTTGGCAGGAAAAAATGAAATTTGAATTATAAAATACCTAGAAGCAATTATATTATATAAATTTGAAAAAAAAGGATGATTTAGGCATTTTAAATCCTTAAAAAACATCACCAAACAAAAATTTATGTAATAAATCAAAATTGAAACCAAAAGTCCTAGGAATGATGCTCCTGCATCACTCAAACTCTAAATTAAACCTATATCAAATCAAAAGACATAAATAGTGAATAATTTAAAAATAATACTTGAATTAAAAGACTTTTAAATATGGTTTGGACCAAAAAATAATATACACCCATTAAACTTGGATGAATCCTAAAAAGATAATCTAAGACAAAACATAAACTAAATCTTATAGCTTACTCGGTACTTTCGAATAGAATGAGAGAGATATGACATGGAGGTGGATTGCATTAATATCAAAAATTTCTACACAATTTTTTAGGTCAGTTAGATCAATCTATTTAAATGATAAACACCAATGTAAAGTTTGATTGGGTCTAAGGAACTTTGATATGAACCAAACAACTTTCCAACAAAGATGAGAGACTAATGCAAACAAATTTTATTAGCACATGCAAGAAACAAAATTATTTAATGGTTTCAATAACTAAACAACTTATAATTGCACATAAGGTACACACTTTAAAATAACAAATATGGATTAATTCAACAAACTATTCATAAATTTTCACCAAGATCTAACTTAAATCCTCATGGTTTGTCAGAATAGTGAAGAAAAACATTACTATCATATTTGCACATAGGTTGGGTGTTGAGTATTAATGATACAAAAACTAAGTATCTTGTATGATCCTTAAGATTAACAATAGTGGATTTATCATCTTTGCCTTATCTTTTAACAGTTGAGCACGTAGATATTTCTCCACCTCCATAAAGAATGGCTATAACTCTCAGAATAGTACAAAAATATATTCTATTCTATAAAATTAAAACTTATAAAAATAGAACTCCCGTAGTTTTTTTAATTTCATAAATGGGATGATCATAATATAAATGAGGTTTCCCCTTCAAATTTCATCAATTATCCATTACAATAAACACCTACTTTGATACCACATATAGAGATTAGTGGACCTCATGTAAAATTTATCTCATGAAGACTAACTAATAGATAAATACTCAGAGGTTAATATTCAGACCATATTTAAGGAAATTTAGAAGTGAAAATTAAGCTATGAAATCTTAATCTAACGTAACTCAACATAAGATAGAGCTACAAAGAAAATAAACAACACAAAATTATACCTTAGTACCAAAAATATACTTTAATTATGATGTGAATTTGATTACCTCTATTTGAATTGTGGGTACTCAATATTCTAATGCAAGGTAAGATGGGAAACATTTTGATGAAAAAATGCTCTTTGATATCTTTGATTCACTTTGAATCGCTTGTGAATTTGATAACACTTTGTTAGCATAAGTCAGGATGATGGAAGTGATGGATTTTATGCATATTTATAGATTTTTAGAGAAAAATCTAATGGTGGAGGTTTATTTTAATATTTCAAATTATCCAAATAATCTACGGGGTTTAATGAGTCCTCATCCATGAGGATGATGACCATTTAAAATGGTTGAGATAAATAGGGAGATGGTTAGATGAGTTACCAAGTGTAGACACCTAAATTATTTTTAGTGTCAAAATACACTTAAAACTTAATAATTTTTCTTCCTAAATTCCAATTATAATTCATGATATTTATCTCTTTTTAAATAATTGATTAAATCAAAATTAATCAATTATGCACACTTTTAATCTTAATTTACTTATTAAATTCAAATTTTACACCTCACCCAACATCCTCCACCTTTATCTCCCTCACATGTTGACTCACCCCAACCAATCCCATAACTTCCTCAACTACCTTTGAATCATCCCTTAAGTTGTCAAAAATTTTGACCCATTCTTGGTAAATCAACTAACCATCTCAATGTTTATTTTGACCATTTGAAATGGTCATCATCCTCATGGATGAGGAATCATTAGCCATCATAGATTATTTGGATAATTTGAAATATCCAAATAATCCTCTGCCATTCAATATTTCCTCAAAAAATATATAAATAAGCATGAAAGCCATCAATTTCATCATCTTGACTTATGCTAACTAGGTGATATACAATTTACAAGTGAATCTAAATCAAATAAAAGCCATCAAATAACACTTTTACATTAAAACACTACCCATTTTACCTTGCATTGGAAGAGTGAGCACAATTTAAAGAGAGCTAATCAAATTCACATTGCAATGGAAGAAGATTTTTGGAACTAAGGTATAAGTCTATGTTGTTTTTTTGTTTATATTTATATATTAGGTTGAGTTAGTTTAGATTAAGATTTCATAGTTTAATTTTCATTTCTATATTTCCTTCAATACATTTTGGCATGCCCAATGGGACCTTTCCCTCATATTTATTTTTTATCTCACAATCATCATAAGTGCATTTAGAAGCATTTTTTAATCGATTCTTGTTGTTTTTATTTTGCATATATGTTTAATATTGGTTTTGGAAGTGTTGTTTAAAGTTAGAGATTTATTTCTAGATTTTCAAGTTATACTATGCGTGTCTAATACATAACTACAAACTCAGTGAGTTGAACTTTGAAATTGTAATAGAGAACTATGAAATCATAATTTATAGTCTTTTTCATAATTTTATTCTTTCCAACATATTTTTACTTTGTTTCTACTTCTATCTATGTTTTTTTGTTTTTTTTAACTCTCTATTCTAGGTTAACTACAAAATTAGTGAGTTCAACAATGAAATCATGGTTCTTAACTATGAAATCGATCTCATCACTTGAAAAATTGTTCTTAAATCATGAAATCATTCCCTATGTTTTTTTAAATTTTTTTTACAAGTGTGGATTTGTTTAGGTTAGTTACAACATCATTATTATCAATTTTAGAATAGTTATTTTTAACTAAAAATCAAAGACTATAATAGTGAATTTGGTAAGTATAGTTTTGGAATTATTTTAGAATTGTGAATTCATTCTATGTGCATTTTTTGATTTATATCTATTTTTTGTGTCTAACCAATAACAATTTTGCATTTTTGTTTGATTGTGTATTTGTAATAAAGGCTTGTTTTTATATTATTTTTGTGGTTTTTCCTTACTTTGTTGTAGGTCTCCTTGACTCTAAGCCAAATCAAAATTTTTAACAAATTGTTTATTGGACACTAGTTAAATAAGTTATGTAAAAAATCTAAAACAAAACCAAAATCTTTTTATTTTTACTACTCACCTTTTTATTTTAGTTTCTAATAATTAACTCACACTTTATTTTCTTATATTTAATTCATTTTAAAATTTCAATATTTTTTTAATGTTTTAAAATTATGTATACTCTTCCCTTGGTGCCACAATGGTAATGATACTTAGGAATCAAAATCAATTTCATAACCTTTGTGATACCTAAGTTGTGCTTGTGTGTATGCTCTTCCCTTGGCATCACATTGGTGATGATACTTGGGAATTAGACACAAGCATTAACTTTTTATTTATTTTTTTAAGGGCTCTATTGATCATAGATTTCATCACCATGCAATAGGCCAAACTCCATATACTAGTAGGATATATAAATTGAGATCCAATTATTTCAATAACCTAATCATTTGTATGTTTTAATCACACTACAATTTGAGGGGATTTCATGATCTAATACCTAAATTTTCAATAGTTGCATAAAAATATAATTTTACTGATTGTCAACACATTAAGACCCCTAAAAATATGTTGGGCACATTAGGATAAGACCCAATAGTGTGTATCCACTCAATCAATTTATTCCATGGAATCGGGACTCAATGTACCAAAAGGTATATCTAAGGACTCCCCATTTAGATAAGCTTGCAAAAAAATGAAGCCTAAGAAAGCTTATTTGTCATTTGATTTTATTACATTAGTTAGGGGTTAGTGCCAAGAAGTTACCTTCTACACACCCTTAAAACTAGACTTAGTGGGCCATTAGAACAATAGAATCCTCCATGGTTAGTGCCTTGAAATATTAGGTTATATTTGGGATCACAAATAAGTAAGTGACATCAGAAGGCCCAAATGTTATTCATGACCTTAATCCTAGAATTTAACCTTTTTGTGCAATTGTTTGATTGTTTAAATCAAGAATTTTTTGGTTGTTTCCTTGTGATTTTTCACATGATGCATCATCCTTGGGTGAAAAAAAATTTATTTTGAGTCTTAAAGCTATCAAAACATCTTAAAATCAAAATTTTCCAAAAATTCAAAAAGTAATTAGTTAGCAATCAAAAATTTTCAATCACTTTGGTTCTTTTTCTTAGTTTAATTTTTAATTCTAAGTCAAGTTCTTTTTCCCTAGCCATGTCACCTATTACTAGGCAAATGGCCATGCTTAATAATCCTAATGTAATGGTTGTGCCATTTGGCAATGATCCTTTTCAATTTAGAGGTGAAGAACATCATGTATAAATTTAGAAATTAATGAACAAGAAGGAGGGGATTACCAAGATGAAGGTAGCCCCAAATCTATCATAGCTCCTCCCTCCTTTGACCAATATATCATTTAAAAAAAAAATTAAGTCTTACTTTAAAATTTAGGCTTAGGAGAAAAATTCTTACTTAATTTTGATGTACAAAACTTGCAGTACTTGATTGGAGTTAAAGAGCCTTCACCTTCCATTCATGATGAATCTATATCACAAAGATATTTATAGGGTAGCAATACCCTCATATGATCATCATATCCCAATCCCTAAGTCTCTCAGGACAAAGGGAAATCTATCTTCCATGAGGAATATTCTCAAGCAAGTCATGTATTTTCTATGTAAACCCATAAAAACCATGGTAACTAAGATATTATGCATATCTAACCTTATCAAATGAATAATGCTTTTGGTAATCCAAATCTTAGTCATCCTAATGTGAGTGTGCATCCTCATTTACCTTCACATATTAATTCAACCAATCTAAGTTTGAACATGCATTCAAACTCAAAAATCACCAATCTAACCAATAAAAACTTGAATCTTCATTCAATTTTACCAATCACACATCAAACCAATCCAAACTTGAATATGCATTCAAATTTTACCAATACAAATTTGATCACACCAAATTTTAATGTACATTCAATTTCTAAAGTTCATGGTCAAATCAATCTGAGTTTGAATCTTCATTCAAACTCAAAAATCAACCCAAATCTGAGTCTCCAAGGCTCACCAATCATTACCAATCCAAATAAAAATGAGATCTTGAATCATTATCCTAGCTCACCAATCCAACCATCTAATCTAATCTTGAGCATTACTTCATGTATGTTCAACAATTTTACTTTAATTGGTGGTTTACAAAATTAGTTTTCTCATCCCAATACTCTTGGATCAATTCCATCCAATCCAAATTCAACCTTAATCAATGCTAACTTTAATCCAAACTCTTCCTTTAACTGTAACATCCATGTTAAGCATATGACTAGCTCACATCCAAACCAAAACTTAAACCCAACTAATTCAAACAACCCTAACCTTAACACAAACCTTAGCCTACATAAATTAAACACAAATACTAATTATAACCTTCACCAAAACCAACTTCACCCAAATCAAACCAATTCCAAATTAAACTTGAATTCTAACCCATCCAACTTAAACTATAACATGAATCCACAACAACTCAATCACAACCTATTCAACCAATCCAAATTTGGTAAAAATACTAAATCAAACCCCATAAAATTTAACACCAATCCTCTACCAAAAATATTGTAACTTAACATAAATCCAAATCAACCAAACCCAATGGTCCAAAAATTAGAAGCTTTGGTTGAAAGATAATTCAAGAAATAAGAACAACACAATAACAATAATGCTATCTCTGAGAAGAGATGTTTTATTCATCAAAATTTATAGATCCAAACATATGATTATATTTGAAAAGAGATGTTTGATTTAAATTTTGAGTTACATCTTCATTTATACACATTTTGAAGGTAGGAGGAGGATGTGGAAGGTCACCAATCTCAAGGGAGATTAAGTGGTTCAACTTCAATGATTTATAACAATACAAAATTTAAGGAATTACTATTTTTAGAAACTTACTATTTTTAGACTGCACTACTAAAATTGAAATTTAGGGCACTTCCATTGGGTTCCTCATTCTTATCTTTCCAATGGTTCAAATGGTGAGTCGATTGGAGCTACGGTGCAAAAGTTATGGCTCTTGAAAGTTTCATCATCAATTGGGGTAGAACCATCACTCGAATTATCGCCTGAAATGTTGCTCGGATCACCCAAACATTCACATTATGAGAAATCCCATTCCAACAACCCTTGGTTTCAATGCTAATCCCAGTCCAGCAAACCTTAGTTTCAATGATAATCCAAATCCAACAAACCTTAACTATAACATTAATCCCAACCCTTTTATGATTCTACAAAAAATAAAAAATTCCAACCAACCTCCAAATAACTTTAACCCACCACATAACCAATTTCCCTAAAATAAAACTAATTCATAGGTCAACCATCCAACTTTTATAATTCCACAAGTCAAATGAACCAACTATCTCCATACTTTATACAATAATTCTAAAACATTAAAGATAGGTTCAAAGCTTACAAGATGGTTCTTATTTTATAGGCAAAAATAATTTAAATTCAAGGAAATTTGTTCATACCCTTATGACTTAAGTACCATGATAACACCTTTTCCTAAATACTTCAAACTTCCAAAATTTTACAAATACAAAGCTAAATGAGATCTTAAATAGAACCTTACAATATTCTATCATGCATATCTGGACATTGCTTATAGAAATGATTATCTGTTATAATTATTCCCATTAAGTTTTGAGGGTCAAGCTCTTGAATGGTTTTCACACCTTAATAAAGGATTTATCTTCACTTTTGATGACCTTTTTGAGAAGTTTGTTTATCACTTTTCCTACAACATTGAAAAATATTTGACCACAATAGATTTACACAATACCAAACAACACAATGGTGAAACCTTTACTTCCTTCCTACAATGATGACGAATAATGGCAAGTCATTTTACATGGTCATTTTTTGAAACTAAACTTGTGGAAATATCTATGAATAGTCTAAACTCAGACTTGGGACATCACTTATTACTCCTTTTCCCAAGGTCATTTGATGAAATCATTGAAAAGGGGGTCCAAGTTGAAATAACATTAATCAATAAAGGTGTAATCAAGATATTTAAACATGAAAACAATTCTTGTAAACCAATTGAGAAATGAAAATTCTTTACAAAGAATAATAACATTGTTGGAGATGATGTGACAGATGTTAAACAAATTCAAAACCCACCAAATCAATAAAAAATTTACACCCAACCCATTAGTAACATAACTATTCTTGGTGGTTAACCCTAACAAGCAAGACCTAAATGTAAGTTCACATAATTAGGTGATATTTATGAAAACATTTTTTGAAAGTTGTCCCATGCTAACACAATCACTTATAAAAACACTAAACCTTTCAATAAAAACATTTTTAACCTAGATTTGTATAAAAAAACAAATACTATGAATACCATATGATAAAAGAACATTCTACTAATTGGTGTATGTGCCTCAAGTATTATGTTCAAGACCTCATTGATTGAGGGGACATAGAAATTGAAAACCAAACATCTAAAAAATTCAACAACCAAAACTTTTGGATATACCAAGATCCATTCCCCAATCATGAGAAAGGAAAAGATAAGCAAAAACAAGAACAAGTTGAAGCTAGTAATGTCAACCAATCTAGTCATCCTTTTGACTCTATAGTTAATAGTGTTGATTTTATGCATCATCATGTCAATGTCATTACTTTATAACCTCAAGAGTGAATTTTCAATATAATGCATACAAAGCTTATATTTCTAAGTGTATTTTCATCTAATGTTGAACACAAGTACAACATTATTGATCATCTTGAGAAGACACCCACCAATATTTCTATATTAGACCTTCTCAAGACGTCACTTGTATATAAAGACATTTTATAAAAATTCTTTCAAGAGTCTAGTGTCCCTTAAGACATCAACCCCTCAAACTTAAAAGCATTAGTAGGCATTTTTTCAACTAATAATTAGGTAACATTTGACCATTAAAATTTCTTCCCTTTGGGATCTGTTCACAATCTTCTATTGTACATAGAAGTTATTATATTTAGACACAAGGTAAAGAGGGTGTTTATAGATAATGGCTCATCATTAAATCTATGTACATTAAGGCTAATAAAAAACTTAGGATATCCAACAATGTTGGAAACAAATATTATCACTATAATGGCATATGAAAACAATGAGAAACAATCAATGGGTACAATTTATCTTCATTTGATGGTCGAGTTTGTTATTAAAGAGACTCTAGTATATATAATTGATATTAATTTACCTTATAACATACTTCTTAGACATCCATGGATACATTAATGAATGCTATATGATCTACCCTACACCAGTGTTTAAAATTTTCACACGAAGGTATAAAAGTAACCATTCAAGGTGATCCTCAACCCTTCCAATGTTATAAGCTATTGTAAGGAAGATATCAAAAATATAATTATTTAAAAATTATCAATGACGAATTTAATCCCATTGAGGATTATCCTTCACTTTAAAACTATGTCCATCCTGAAATATTATTTAAAAAACCCCCTCTTAGTGGTTAGATTAATACACCAACTAATTCCATTTACATAAAAAATCATTCCACCAGTGAAGCATCCAATAAACCAACTACAGAACAAGCTTCCACTCAGCCTTCTACTAAGAAAGCTTCTAGTTAACCACCTACTTCCAAGACATTTTCATCCTCCTCATCCCATTTCAAAATCATTGATAAAGGCATGGATGAGTACATAATCCAAAATTTTAATTATACAAGAATATTCCATACAAATCCACATAATCATGGTAGGCCCTACAATCAAAAATATAATCAAGTGGTTAAGAGATTCAACAAAACAAAATTGTTAAAAGGTGGTTTACTTTCAGATGAACATATTGAAGATTTAAATCCTTTTTAGTGTTAATATGATGAATTAGCAACTTGATTTACCAACAATGAAATCCTTCCTAGCTTTACTCTAATGAATTAACAACTTGCTTTACCAACACTAAATATCCTATCACCAAATCCTTCATGTGTAATATTATGAATTATAAAGGTAAAGGCCTCGGTCTCCATGAACAAGGGTAAATTGAACCCATAACATTAAAAACAAATGAAGTCACCCATGGCATAGGGTTCAATACACTCAATGTACATCTCACACTTTTGCAAAGTGACTCTTTTAGTGAGTTAGAGGATGATTCTTTAGACAGTGAAATGGGTTCCATTCTTCACCACTTTAAAGAATTTGATCTCATTAATATTTTACATGAGAATACCATTTTCACACTATACCTTGCATATCCATTCTTAATACAGTGGGACCAACATGCAACACCTTTGATTGATCATTTCAAAAATGATGAGGCAATTTCAAAAATCTTGAAAACACAGGATCATATTCTAGTAGGTGATCATAAGAAAGGGTTTTTTTATTCAGTGAGATAATTTTTCATACTTTGGGGAACAACCACATCAACATATAAATTTAACATCTACTTTAAATCAAGTAGACCTAGAGGAGGAATTCAATATTCCTTCACCACCCTTAAATTATAAAGAAGAATCAACTGTCCTAGTTGAGGATATTAATATTATAAACATTGAAACATAAGAAGATAAAAAAAATAGTCAAATTTGTAGTCTCTCTTACTCAAGAAGAGGGAGAAATACTTACACTTCTGCTTTGATAAATTTTTGATATATTCACATGGTATTATGTAGATATTCTAGGGATTGATCCATCACTAGTAATGAATCATCTTCTTGTACATCAAGATGCCAAACCAATCAAACAGGAAATTTGCAAGATGCATCCCAAGATAGTGCTATTAGTGAAAGTAGAGTTGAAGAAGCAACTGGAAGTTGGTTTCATATGCCCTATCAACTATTCAGATTTGATATCTAATATATTACTTGTAACAAAAAATTTAGAAGGAATCAAAGTTTGTACAAATTTCTATGATATCAGTAAATCATGTCCAAAAGATGATTTTACATTTTCCAATATTGACATGAGTGTGGATTCTACTATAAGTCATAAATTTTTATCTATAATGGATAATTTTTTGGGTACAACCAAATTAAAATCACTACTAAAGACCAACATAAAACAACATTCACAATACCATGGGGAATATTTTGCTATCAAGTGATGCCTTTTCATTGAAAGAATTCTAAATCTACATATCAATGAAAAATGACTATCATATTTCATGATATGCTTCACTATATTATGGAAGACTATGTCTATGACTGATTTAGCATTTTAAGGTTTTACAAGAGTAATTTACTATGTTTGGCTAAAGCGCTGAGATGTCTAAATTATTTAAATAAATTAAAATAAATAATGTACTAATTTGTAAATGAATTTGACCATGATTGAATTTATAATAATAAAAATAAATAGTGAAAAATATATACTTAGCTAAAAATAGACTATAGTGGATGATCTGGATTTTAAAACTTGAGATCTGAGTAGTTCTAAGTGTTGCAAGTAGGTTTATGATATTCATCTATTTACTAGATAGTAACACCTAGTTTGGATAGTAGTGCCATCTATGTGTAGTATCCCAGATGGGGAAATAATGTCCTCTTTATGAGACTATTCCTATTTTTGGGGAGCACCTACGCTTGTGTTTGTGTGTTCTATTCCTCTAAGACTGAAGCTAATAGCTATGTATTGTACCTATAAAGGATGTGCAAACCCTAGTTCTCTTTGAAAGTGTGATATGATAAAATTTTTGAGTCTATTATTAAGTTAGAATAGACATCCTCAACACCCCACTATGTAGAGAGTTACCTACATACCAATACTCTGAAGAGAGATCAAGTTTGATGTAGTTCTCCCACTTAGTGTTTGATGTATGTGCAAGTGAATGCTAGAATGAGAGTGGCCATAGATGCCTTAAATGTGTTTGAGCTTTGGAATGTTTGGAAATTTGACTTAAGGTTGATTTAGATGGTAGTATGAAAAATTTAAGGTAGAATAGGGATAATGTACCTTGATTTTGCACAACTTTGTCTTTGGTTTGAATAACTTTTGCATTTATTTTACATCTAGTGAATAGAGGTGGATTAAATTTATGTTTATAAGGTTTTGATCATTGTGATGATAATAAAATGAACTTATGCCAAACTTAGGAGGGGAACACATTTGAAAAAGTATCCATTAGGAAGAGTTAGGGTTAAGGATAGTAGCACCTAGTTAGGGACACGAGCACCATGTGGTTGTAGTGTCCCAAATGTGGTGCTAATGTCCTTTTGGAAAATTTTTGGGAGAGTTAGATTGGGTTCAGAGGTGATAATTCATGGACTATGTCTTGACTAACTATAAGTGAACAAGGTCTACTAAATGGCTAGAAATGCAAGTCTAAGGCTCTAGAATAGGTCTATGTCAATCTTAGATATAGGGTGACTCAAGGAACACTCTTAGCATCAAATTAATTTTTTTAGGTGATTAAACTTTCCCCCCATTTATACTAGTAATAAAATAAAGTGAAATGAATAGTATAAATGAAAAAGAAGTGTACCTAGACTTACCTTGGAAGTGAAGCTAGTGTAGCTAATTTTGGTTATCTGAATATGGATTTATGTGTGTGAAACATGACATAAAATAATGTCTTACAATGAAACATGTAAAAATTAGTCCTTACTTGAGAGACAATAAAAAATAAAAAACTATTCTAAATGAAATAACTAAGTAAAGAGAGAGGAAAGGAACAAATAGACCTCATTGGGTATATAAACCAATGTATGAACCTGGTGATAACTTGTGTGTGTGAATGTCCATAGTGATTATATCATTTAATAACTTAAACTAAGATAATGGCTTGATTAATCCTCATATGGGTGGCTCAATAACTCAAGTAATACATGACTCCATCATTACCCCTATGTGAAGTATATGCATTTGTAAATATATTATGCAAAGTGATGAAATTATCTAACTGAGTAAATCTAACTGTGTATTCAACTCCGTAACTACTCGAGTATATTAGGTGACTTTGGGTCACTTAAGAATGACAACCACTATAATAGATTAAGGCATAAATCTAGTGACAACCTAGAATGTGATAACAATTATATACATCATATAAAATGACATGGATTTTGTCATTCCATCTGATCAACCTATCTATAGCTGAGTATATGGAAAATATGTGTTGTTCACATGCCCCCAATATGTTATTTGAGTATACTAAATCTGAATTAAGCATGTAATAGTTGAATTTGTATACTGATCTAAATGTATGAGTGATCATGCCATGCATGATTCCCTTAAATCTAAATTATTGATATGAATATGTATTAAAATTATTGAATCTGAGCTAGATATAACTATAAATACGAAACCTATGATTGTATCTATGCAAATTTGTACTATACATGGTATACTAGTCTGAATGATCTGGACAATCCTAAAGCTAGGGCTACTAGATAATATCACCATGTAGTGGATAATATTACCTTATGATGCTAGTGTCTGAATTTGGATGCTAATTTATACCTGGTCTGATCTTTGTGTGGTCTGAACTAACTATTGAACCTCTATTCTATTCTATGTCTACCTTGAGTTTGATCTCTTTAACTAAGTTTACGTGCTAAAATGTATCTGTGAAAAGTAAAATAGGAGCCTAATTTCTATAACAATCCCTATAAATTCCCCCTCTACTGAGGGTAGTTGTAAAATCTATGAAAGAACTACCCTCTAAAGAAGTAACTCTACAAAATGTATTAGTAAGAGCTTGATATTCCAATATAATATACAAACATAACATTAGAATGTAAATGTATCTAAGCAATAGTAGGAAATGTAAGATGTATGTTGTAATCTAGGATTAGACAAGGGTATCAAGATAAATGTAAGCAATGTATAACACTAGTAAAATCTAAGGAACTACCTAAGGGAATGGGGAATGATGTCCATCAAAGTTCCCAAGTAGAATAGGGTAGATACATGCAGTATCTCATGGCATAAAAAAATGGTGTGTGTGTGCGTGTAACAAGTAAATACAAGTGTCATGATGTAGAAACATACAAAATAAGTAAACATATAAGCACTTGAGGCATGTAAGAAGTAATCCAAAGGGACACAATATAAGGGACATGGGAACATGTCACTAAATTTAAGAATGAAGGCATACAAGGACATGTTTAAATGTCCACATATGTAAAATAAAAAGCACTTTGGCATAGAGCCATATAGAAGGACATGTTCAAATGTATGCATATAGAAGCATGAATAATCACACACAAGGGACATGGGCACATATCCAAGGCATAGAAATAAATAAGTGGTGTGTAAGCCAAGGAACAATGGCATATTTAAATGCCCTTGAAGATGTAATAAGCATAGTAACACAATCAAGTCTAATCTAGGAATTAGAAATGAAATCATATATAACTATGTAATACAAATCTATGTAGATGTCAAGGTGTATATATATTGAAGCTAAATAGTGATAGTAAAAAAAAAATAAGAAATGAATAGAAATGATCAATATAAAGATAAATTAATGTGTAATTAGAATGCATAATATGTAAAGATAAAACTTGGTTAGATCAACTGTGTAGAAGATGCCCCCAAGCAAGTAGATGTAACAATGTATAAACCTGGATCGATGTAAATGCCCCCAGTGGGTAAATGATAACTAGTCTAGATATGTGTAGTAGACCAAATTCCTATCTAGAATATGCAAGCACTCAAAAAGAACAAGTGAATCATGTGTATGATAAAACCAACTACACTAGGATATCTAGTAATATGAAATATTTGGCAAGTAGTAGAAATGTAAACAAATTAATGTATATAATCTATAAATTTTTTGGATTTGATGAAATATTTGAATGTTTTTTAATTTTGAGATATTATATTATTTTTGAGTTTTTTGAGTATAAGCTATGTACAAGCATATGAAAGTGAACTATGTACAAGGAGAGAGAAATAGAAAGAAGTATGTAAAAGGTTAGAAACCATAATAACCAATGAATCTTATGGGAGACTCACTATCACCGTGACCAGTGTTGAAGAGTGGAATAGTGATTATATGTGCAGTGTGAAAGGGAGGTAGTAAGCCCATGATTTGATATGCTATAGATTATGAACTTGAAATTTCTTGAGTAGTGATTCTATGATGCTATGGCATTGACATCAATTCCATATGAACTGTAGGGATCTTGGGGACCCATCTGGTAGATGTAAAGGCTATAGGTGACATAAGTACCCTATGGTGAGAATACCTAGACCCAAATATAACTAATCTTGATGTAAACTATGTAGAGGGAGGTCCTCTAAAATATATAACATATCTCTAATGCAATGGTCTATGAGGGAGATTTTGTGTACGTGTAGACACTATAGAAGTAGACATAACCTACTCTAAGGACTCTAATGAACACTATGATGTATACATAAGATTTGTACTTTCTATTAAAATGGATAGATGTGTAATATCTGGTAGTCAAACTAAAATTGTAACTAGTGTTAGTGCTAGAAGTGTGACTAGAATTTATGCTAAAACTACTTATGAGATGGGAAGAGGATACTCATATAAGACACCCTCAATATTAACCACCTAGTTATCACGTATATAATTGAGGCATCAATTTATTGTAGATGGAATGGATCTAATCTATTCTAAGATGGCCCACCCAATAATATGTTAAATACACCCATACTAAGTACTACTATAAACTAAGTGGCTATGTGTGCTAGTCCTACCTATAATGGAAGTACTATCTCCCCAATGGAGCTATGAATATGGCCACTAAAACCACTAATAATTATAATTATAGGGAATATATCCCACTTAGTGTATCCCAAGTGTTGTAAGAGAGTCATAGTAAACATGATTATGCTTGATCCATAATCAACAATGACACTGTGAATATGATGGTGGTTTATATATGCTTGTATGAAGAACACATGTAAATCTATGTTGTCATCCACAATCTCTTACTCTAAATATGTGATAAGTGGTATAGGTGGCACTGTAGTGTGATACATACCAATAATATTATGTAGGGGATGTGTCTCCTATTTAAATGTGTAATAAGAAGTTGGTGGTGGATGAGCCTGGTATTTATAATGAACACCTAATGTGCCCCTACCTTATTAGCTACATGCTTAGGAAAAGGATCCAAAAATATCTTAAGTGACTTTTCCTCTGTTTGTTATTTTAGTGCCTTTGTGGGTATTCCCACATAAATAATTTTTACTTAAATATGGTCTTGTATCTTGTGCCTCAAGTTAATGCATTTATTTGTGGAGTAGCCTCGTTCCTTATGTATACAATGGGAAATGAAATAGATTCTATAAATCAATCCTAGATCAGAGAAGATAGATCCTACTTACACTTCCAATTGGGGTCATGACCAATATGGATCTAATAGACCTAGCCAAGGGATATTTTACCACAATAATATCACTAGGTAGGGTTACAAAGCCTCCAGTCAAGTAAAACTATATAATAACCCTAACTAGGTCCTATGTTTTCATATTCATTAAACTAATAACAAGTAAAGAAAAATCTAATCTAGTGCTCACCAAAGCTTATGACACAAAGTGGGGGTTATTAAACATAAAAGTAAACATTCATAATATAATCCTAATTAAGTTATGTATAGGTAAAACTCTAATGGCTAGAGAAAGCAATATTATTCAAAAGCTATTTCTTATACTACTTATATCTACTAAAAGAGGAGTGAAGTTAGAGATACTTACTTGGAAGATGAACCCATCAATACTCAATCTCTCCCTTGGACAAAAATTCTTTGTAAGAGGTTATTATGGTTTGTAAAGATCACTAAGAAAGGGCAAAGCATCCAAGACTTCTCCACAAGACTAGATTCTTTTCCAAGTAGAAACCCTAAGCTAAGATTACTCAAGTAGAATGATGGAAGAGTAGATTTTAAATAAGTGCAAATGAATAATAAATCTTGTTGTCTCTCTAAAAATGGATGCATTTATATAGGTAGATCTAACCCCAAACCCTTCCAAAAATTTCAAATGATAAGGTCGACCCGGTCAACTTAGTATTGAAATTGATAAAAAACATACTAGATAATGAAATATATTGGCCATCGCTGACTTAGTTCTTATTAAGATCTGTCAATTACAATACAAGATTGATATGGGTGATATAGTCATGTAAACTACCAAAAATGCATCTAGGTTAGGGATAGGGATAATGAATGTGGTAAATGACTAGAGGAGGGTGAAAAGGAGGAGGCAAAGCTTATGGGAATGGTTTTAAGAGCTGGTTAGATTAGTAACAAGTGGTAATAAGGGACAAAAATCTTACAAATCACCAATGGTCTACCCACCCCTTTTTTGGTGTACCCATTAGGGTGTGCACTCAGACAGATTGAGGCTTGGTGGGTTCTTTCAATATAGAAAGCATAGGTAATTGATAAAGTGTGAAAATATTATGTGTATACACCCTATGATACTCACAAAATGCATTTGAATCATAAATATTTAGAAGAGGCCATGTTATATCAACCTATTTAATGGGAAGGAGAAATATGACATTGCATTCCAATAGTTATTGTAGAACTCATGCTAGTGAATCTGGTGGATTAGTGAATACTCTACACTAAGGAACTAATAAAACCAATCTTGATGAAGGCTCTGAAGCTACGTTGATTGTTATCTTTTGATTTATTTTGTTTTCTATGTTTCTAAATTTATATGGAGGTTTACTTGAACTCTTAATATTTGAATCTAATCCATATGTATATTTGAGTTTGCCCATTGATAAGAGATTAACCTCTCTTTCCTTAACTATGTGGCACATGTCAATAAATGTGGGAAACTTCTTGAATAATATTGCTTCATGAAGCATTAGTAATAGACTCTATTTGAATATATTTTGAAATTCTCTATCTTCCATGGGGCTAGTTAATTTTGATGAGATTTTCTTGTACTATAAGACATAATTGACTATGGGCTCATTTCACCTTTGTTTGAGTTGTGTCACTTGTGCATATGATATCTTGTCATTAATGTTGATAGAGAAGTGTGATTGGAAAATATATTCTAAAGGATTGAATGATGTAATAAATCGGTTAGGAAAATCATATAACTATTTTAAGGCATAATCCTTGAGACTACATGGAAATATCTTCATAAGAATCTAATTATTGGACACGCAGTCTAAGAATTTTGTGTGAAAATATCAAAGGTGATGCTTTGGGTCAACCTTGCCATCATATAGTGTGAGCTTGGGCACTATGAAATTAGATGATAAAAGAGTTACTGTAATGTGATGTGTTAATGGTGTATGTAATAAAATGTTAGAATCCAAGGTGTGAGAAGGCTTAGTTACTCCTTGCTAAATATGTAACACCTCATATTGTAGAGAAAGAACCTGATATATAAGGGATTATACATTAGGAGGAGAAAAACTAGTCACAAGTGGAGTAGCTATCATTGATGGTTGAATAAAAAGTTTTGGTTTTGATATTTATGTTGGTTGAGTGGGCCCCATTGAAGGTGCAAAAACATCATTAAATAGAGGGGTAAAAGATTGACCATTATTTTTTTAATTCTTGATTTATATTATGGCCTATAAAATCTATGCATGATCATGGGTCTATTATGAGATTCTATCTCAGAAGCCCTATAATACCTCATATTTATTCACAAATATATCATTATCATTAAGTGGAGGTAGTGTGTCTTGACCCTTAATATGGACTTGATCTTATTCCTGGTTATATTGCTCATCCTCAAATGCATTATCATTGAATTCCACATAATTAGGATGTGAAGGATTCATATCTGTAGTTGTAATAGGTTCCTTGTCCTTAATATATGGTTAGATAGATGGAATCTGAATGTGATCTATAGGATTACCACTTAGTCTAACACTTCTTAAAGGAAGAGAGATAATTGTTTTATATGGCATATATCAAATAAATTGACATAGAACTAATATAATAGAATAAATTAATTCCAAATAATTAATAGTAGCTAATTAAAATAGGAGAAAAATGGATACAAACCCTAAGAGCATATAGGGTTAGGGTTTTTTTGAAAGCTAGGGTTTCTTTACAACAATTAAATTAGATGTAAAATAAGTTGAAACCCTAATGTAAAATTGATTTTAATTAGATAGAAATAAAATCAAAAAATTAGAAGTATGCAACATTGAATTTATTGCACAAAAATAGGAATTAATGCA
Organism: Torreya grandis; assembly: GCA_037957365.1. NCBI lineage: Eukaryota > Viridiplantae > Streptophyta > Pinopsida > Cupressales > Taxaceae > Torreya > Torreya grandis. The sequence continues at coordinate 2,634,138 of JARHVA010001826.1, read as the reverse complement.
AGTTAGGATTTTATGCAATGCTCAAAGTAATATGGGTTCACCAAATTATTTAACATTTTAAGGTTTTACAAGAGTAATTTTCTATGTTTGGTTAAAGGGCTGAGATGTCTAAATCAATTAAATAAATTTCAATAATTAACCTACTAATTTGTAAATGAATTTAACCTTGATTGACTTTCTAATAATAACAATAAATAGGGAGAAATAGAGACTTAGTTTAAAATAGACTATCACAAATGATCTGGGTTCTAAAAATTGAGATCTGAGTAGTTTTGAGTGCCACAAGTAGGTTTATGATATTTTTTTGTTCACTAGATAGTAGTTTGATCATAGAAATCCAAGAAGGGAGGTTATTATAGTGTTAGATTATGCAATAAAACTCAAATAAAAACACACTAACACTCACACTACTAGCCTAGAACTTATAGAGAGCTTAGTAATAATATGATAAATGAGAGTATAATAAAATAATAAAATATTATACATATTTTACCTTACTTGGGAGATCCAAATGATTTTTTGAGTGGATTTCTCGACTTGTGCTTCAAGAAGTCTTTGGAAAATGAATCTTGTTGGATCCTTCTCTTCTTAACACCATTGGATTTGATGTGGCTTGATGTTGTTTTGGCTCAATATTTTGGCATTATAACACTACTTGAAATAAAATATCTTATGTCTATCTCCAAATTTGCATTATAAATTTGGCTTATGAGAATTGAAAATGAAGAGACATGCCATTGTATTTATAGTATAAGGATTAAAAGCTTACCTAAGGTGAGTTAGGGTGGATTTAAGTCTTGGAATGGGTTCAAACCTAACCTAGGTGAGTCAAATATAACCCCAATAGAGTTAATAGTTATCAAGTAATTATGATTTAAAATTATTAGGCATGACTCTCCAAAATAGATATTTTCAAAGATCTTGACAACTCATAAAGGTAAAGATGAAAGGCTACGGTATTTTGAATTTCTTTTTTTAGATTTTCATTAATTTCAAATGGATAATTTAACCAGGCATTTAATTTGGTTTAGTTTGTTAATTAATTATGATTAGCCTTTTAGCATTTCCAAGATTTGATTTAAGTGTGTAAGTGCCCCACTTAATAGGTTCATAGGCTAAATTGATTGTTTTGATGCCTCAGGGTGATTAGGGATGAATCCATGAGAGGTTATTATTGTATATGGAAGGATACCCCAATTAAAGATGTATCAACATGATTATGAGCCTTGATGAATGATGCATAAGAAAATTTGGCACTTTTAGTGATTCCTAGGATTAATTTGCAATGATTGGTAGAAATCAGTCTAAAGTCTGATTAGAAGCTAGTTTTGGCCAATTTGAGGTGTCTATAGTTTGCCCTTGTTTGGGAAGGAATTACAAGCTATAAGCATAATAACATCAGATTAAATAATGAAAATTTCATGTATGCCTATTACTTCAATGGTAATAGATAAGCTGCAGATGCCCCATTGAGGGAGCAATTGAAAAAGGAGTCAGTGATTGGTCCCTTGAAAGAAGAAATGATGGGACCAAAAATATAGAATGGGTAGAAGATATTGATTTTCCCACATGTATTTATAATCAATGACATAGGAAAGATAAAATAAGAATGAAATTAACCTATGGGTGAGATTAATCCAATCAAGAAAATGCTTGCATTTATTGATTGAAAAAGGTACAAATTTACCCAAAGGTAGTTATAATTAGTAACAAAGGTTGAGACATTTATTTTCCAAAATGTGGTTATAATTAGTGGCATAGGTATATGCCCTAGTTAGGTCGAATGGGTCAAAATAAAGATTTACCCATAGGCAGTTATAATCGTTAAGATGACCTGGAATAAAAAAATATATTTGATTATACCCTAGTAGGGTAGATTAGAAAGCATAACCCAAGTATATAAACTATTACACAAATCGAATATGAGTGGGTGAAAAAATAGATGTGATGGTATAATGATTGAAGAAGCCACAAACACCTAGGCACATAAGGATGCACAAAGTGATAAAAGAGATGATTAGAATAATAAGAATTGATCAATGTGAATGATTTGGTTATAACTAATAATATAGAGATGATCATCATTATTAACATTGATATAACTAGAATGGTCAAGTGTTGATTTGATCAAAGAGGGTGGGAAGATTTTCCAAGGTTTTTAGGGAGAAACTTCTATGGTTTTTTTCTTATAAGATTTTTGAGCTGATTTTTGTTGTAACACATGATATTATGCATCATGATGCATCATGATTGATAACTTAGCTAAAATATGCATATGGATTGACTCTCAATCCAATATATAATTGAAAATAATGCACTAATGATAAAAACCATGATAGTATGCATCATGATTGATAACTTAGCCAAAATATGCATATGGATTGACTCTCAATCGAATATATAATTGGAAATAATGCACTAATGATGAAAACCATGATGAAAATGTTACCGTATGAATATGGATAGTATATGCAATTAGAAATACATCATGTCTATAAATCAATCTTGGCTCACAGAAGATAGAGCATACCTATACTTCTGATTGGGAATACATTTGTTAAGCAGGAGCATGATAAATATGGGGATCTACTAGACCCAATTAGGGGATCACTTATCATAATACACCATGCTAGAAAAGGTTATAAAGCCTATAGTCTAACTTAATCATGCAATAACTCTAAAATCATCCTAGGTTTAATATTTCACTTATGTCTAATAAATAAGAAAGTAAATATAATCTAGTGCTCATGAAAGCTTGTGGCATAATATGAGGGGTTAGTAAATAAATCAAAACATGTATATGGGAGTCTCAATTAAGCTAGATACAAGTAATACCTTAATACATGGAATATGAAGAGTAATATTATTCGAGCCAATACTTATACTACTTCTATCTACTAAAGAGAGGAGAACAAAGTTAGAATATACTTACCTAAATATGAAACCATTGAGACTCAATCTCTCCCTTGGATAAAGGGGATTCACAAGAGGTTGTTGTGGTTTATAAATATCACTAAGAAAGGCCAAAGCATCAAAGACTTATCCACAAGACTAGATTTTCCAAGTAGAAACTCTAGGCTAAGACTCCTTAAGTAGAATGGTGGAAGAGTAGATTGTAAAGAAGCACATTAAAATAATAAATCTTGATTTCATATTCAAATAATGATGAAATGATCTTGTATTTATAAGTGAATCTCACCCTAAATCCTTTTGAATATGTCAGTTGTATAAGGTTGACCCAATCAACCCTATATGTTTTTGGTCAATTATTCACTAGGTCCTGAGCTAGGTCGACCAAAGGGATAACACAAATCTCAAGTGAAAATATATTGAAATAGTACACGATTAACCCAATCAACCTTGTATGTTAATCAAAGGCTTAAAATTGTACATGATCGACCTAATTAACCTAGTATAATTGACTGTCAAAAGGGTATTAAGGTGAAGAAAAGAGGGATGGAAAGAGGAAAGAGACTAGAGGAGTCTATAAGGGAAGAGTAATAGCATAGGGAATGGCTTTGGGAGCTAGTTGGATTGGTAATAATGTGGAAATAAAAGACAACAATCCTACAAAGCACCAAAGGTCTACCCACCCCTTTCTCAGTGCACCCCATAGGGTATGCACTCAGAGAGATTGAGTCTCTATGGGTTCCTAAAAGATGTAAAGTTTTAGTATTTGATAAAAGTTAGAAATATTATGTGTATACATATTCCCAACTCAAATATCATCACATGCCACTAAGGTGCAATAGGGGATGGTGCTTCAATAAAGGATAGGACACATAATGCTGAGGCTAAAAATATTACAATATTTTAAATCAAAAAATAATTTAAAGTAAATGACTAAAATGGAAAATAACTAAAAAGTACATGTGATGGATACCTTGACTTACCTTTATTGCTAGATGGTTGTCTAATGCGTTGTTAATTTTGATTGTGTAGTGTATATAGACTGCTTTCGATAAATCCAAGAATATAAAAATAGAGAGCAAAAATAAACAAATGCAAGAAAGCCAAGGTAATTGGTGCTATGAGGATGGGACATACTTGGAAATTTGGCAAGCTAGGGTGATAGGTGCTATGTTAGACCACATGACCAATTCAAAAAAAAAAAAAATAGAGTAAATCGGGTAACCAAAAAGCAAGGCTACTAAAGACTGAAAAACTCAAACAAGTAAATCTTAAGAAAGGAAAACTCACCAAGTCAAACCAAGGATACATGTCAAAAAATATGATAATAAAACAAATCAATGGTAAAATAAGAAATAAAATGGTAAAACAACATTGATGAGTGAGCATTAACAATCCTTATCTCACTCAATAATAGAAAAAGGTGCATAAAAGGGAAAACAATATTGATGAGTGAGAAGTAACAATCCAACCTCACTCAATAATGGAAAATGGGTAGGAACTTAGGTGTCTATAAAAAAAATATAGTAAAATAATGAAAAATGGTAAAAAGAAAGAAAAACAAGTTGAGGAATGGAATTCTATGGTATAAATAAAGTAATCCATAGTTGCTCAAACATGTTGTTTTGATCGAAGGATAGATAAAAATGAAACAAAGTAGTGTTAGCATGTTTTTAAGAGATAATGAAGAAGGAATTAAAGAAGTGAAAACATATTTGGAATCATAATTTTTCTATCAAGGGGGAAAATGAAATGGGTGGACAAGATAATGATGTAAAAAACAAGGTAGAGTAACTCTTTATCAATGTCAAGACACTCAAATTAGGTTTGTCAAAACAAGAAGACTTTCAACTTTAAGGACTTTAAAGAAATTATCTTAGCCACACAAGTCTTAGGTCAACAAATGAAGTATTTGTATCATCCCATGAAGGCTATATGCATGAAAATTAAAATGGACCTACCTTCCCATAAGATGTTCCCCATTTCTTAGGACCCCTTACAAAGCCATCAGTCTACTGCAAAGATTGGGTACTTGTATGAGAAAGTAGGTAGAACCATAAAGTTTGTTAAATTCTCTTATTATAATCAATTGTCCGACCACACCCCAATGGACCTTAGATTTATGTGAGGTCAATTGTGGAGTTTGAGCTTCAATTAGATATAGGAGATGTGTTTGTAATCATGTCTTTTGGTGTGATTTGAATTTTGAGATTTGTATGTTTCCTTTTAAGTATCATTTCATTTTGATTCAAATGATTTGAATTTTGACTTTTTTGATGGATTTTTCTATTCCTCCTCGATATGGATTTGGAAAACCAAACATGGGTGCTAAATATGAATTTCATTTGAATACTTGGGATTTAGTTTTTAAGAGAGAAAAATTCAAAGAGCATGGGGTCTAAGAGTCTCATAAATCTAGGTGAAATAAAAGTGCTATCTTGACTTTGAACTTTTTTTATCCAATGTGGAGTGAAATAAAGGGGAAATCAAGAGGAGTGACACATGGAACAATTTGAATTACTTCAAGTTGCAAAAAAATGTGACAAAGGAAAAAAAGGGATACAATGATAGTAAAGTGTGATTCCTTATCATAAGAATGAGGGAAATGGATGAAAACATGATAACATAGATTATTGTGCAAATTCCATCTATCAAAATAAGTAAAATCTAAGGTTGAGAACAAAGATCAAGAATGTGTAACCATTATAAAATTTATTATAGAAAAATAATAAAAAGATGGTAATTTTATGAGGAGGGCTTGGTCCTATCCATATTATTACACTACAAATTCATAAAAGAGAAACCCACAAGGGTGCCATAAATTATGTATGTGAAAAAAATGAGGTATATAAAAGATGGTATTTTAGAAGGAGTGTTGGGTCCTCTCCACGGTCTTACAAAGCAAATAAAAAAAGAGAAACCCAAGGGGTGCCAAAAAAAGAATGTAGAAAAGGTATAAAAATAAAGAAGACTATGATACATAATTAGGAATATCGGGTCCTATTTGTGGTTTTACAATGCAACTCATGAGAGAAAAAGGGGAACCAAAAGACCAAACAGGTAGGACTAAGGGTTTGTAAAAAGGGAGAACTATTGCAGAGGGAAATAGCCATGTAATTAACCTAAAATAAGTGTTAGATAGATGGAGATAGAAAGCATGAAAATAAGGAAATATTTAGGCAAATTAATTTTTAAGGAATTATGCATTGGTGGGCTCTTTGAAAATATGGCCTTCATTAGTTTAAAGGTGGTATGTACTTGGACCAAGAATATCTTTGACTAAATAGGGTCCACACCATTTTTGGGTGTATTTACCTTATTTATCATGGGTGTAGTATAATTTAAGGATAAGATCACCAACATTAAATGTGTAGACTTTAACACATTTGTTATATTACTTGGCAATACGTACCTTGTAATGGTAGTTATGTTGTAAGGTAGAAAGATGACATTCATCAAGGAGATCAAAGTCATGAAGGTGAGATTCATGTAATTATTCATAAAAAATGATACCATAAAGAGATATACAAAGAGAGGGAAGCTCAAATTCTAGAGGAAGAACTAACTCAGAACCATAGATTAGAGAGAATAGCATTGCCCTAGTGGCAATATGTATACTAGTATGATAGGCCCAAAGAGCAAGTTATAGATGAAAATTCCAATCTATGTGGGTTTCATGAATTATATTTTGGATAATTTTGTTAGTGGCCTCATCTTGACCATTGAATTATAGATGATAAGGCGTAGTAAATTTTTGATTAATCTTAAATTTAGTACAAAGTTATTTAACATGTTTGTTTTTGAAGTTACCACTATTGTCTAAAATGATGGTATGGGGAACACCAAAGTGGAAAATGATTTGATTAAGAATAAATTTGGAAATGGTAGGACTGGTGATGTTAACAAGGGGCATGTATTCTACCCATTTGGTAAAATATTTGGTAGTGATGATGATAAAAACATGCCCATATTGGGGGCAAGGTAATTTGCCATTGAGATAGAATACCCATGTGTAAAAGGGCCAAAGAGATTCAATAGTTTGAAGCTCAGCTAGAGGTGAATGAACTAGATCATCATGAAGCTTGATAAGAAGTGCACTTTTTAGCATATTTGATTGCATATTTTTCAAGAGTAGGTGAAAAGTAACCCATACATAGGCATTTATGGGCTATATCATGTCTACTATAGTGGCTACCATGAATTTCCCCATGTGCTTGTTCAAGAAGATGAGGAACCTCATCTTGTATAACATAATAGAGCAAGGTACATTCAACATTATGATAATAAATGATTTTGTATCAAAATACATACTTGAAAAATTGTTTACAAATGCATGTCTTTTCATGAGAGTCTGAGTTAGGAGGATAAGTTTGATGTTCTATGAATTGAATAATGACTTTATACCATGGGATTTTTTGAATGGTAATAAACTGGATGTGGAAGATAAGAAAATCTAGTGGTTATGTTAAAGATGGAGATTTTCTTATTTGTATAAGAAAAGTAGGGGCAGAAAGAAATTGGTGTGGATGAAAGAGAGAGGCAAAAGAGGCAATATAATTAACAATGGAATTTTGATCTCTAGGGATGGGCTCAATAGTGAAAGAGATAAAATCCTTAGCAATAACAGTTGTAATTTGATGATAGGTAATGAGGTTTTTACTTTTACATTGATAATCACCAATAACTTGATGACAAATAAGATGAGAATCACTTAAAGCTGACAAGTATTGAATGTCTACATCAAGAGAAACTCACATTCCTAAGATGAGGGCTTCGTATTCAACCATATTATTAGTAACATCAAAGGTGAAATGAAAAGCTAAAGGTATGATCTTGCCAAGAGGACTCGTGAGAATGCAACCTGCCCCAACTCCTTGAAGTCATTTAACACCATCAAAGTGAAGGGTCCAAGTATACTCATGCAAGTTAACATTGATTTCAGGAATCTCCTCGATAGCTATTTTAGGTTTAGTAGTATTAGAGGGAATAGAGGATTCTTCAAGATTATTTTCTTCAAGATCAGTGGTAAAATTATGAAAATAATCTTTTGTAGAAATATCTTGATTAAGATATTCAATGTAAAGGATATTGTCATTGGGAAGATCATCTTGAAGGGAAGAAATAACTGGTATAGGAGCTGTGGTAAGTTGATCAGCTATGACTTTCCCTTTGATAACTTTTTGAGTGATGATGTGGAGATCAAATTCCATAAGGAGGGCCATCTATTTGCCAATTCTATCTCTAGGTAGAAAAGCTTTGGAGAAGTAGTGATGAATGAGGTCAATTTGAATGATGACGTAAGTATTTTGGTAAAACATGTAATGGTGAATCTTTTTAGCTATGAAATAGATGGTGAGGCAATCACATTTAATTTTGGTATAATATGTCTCATAATTGATGAGGTCTAAACTAATGTAATGGATAACATACTCTCTTCTAGAATCATTGTGTTAGGAAAGCATTGCCCCTACTGATATGGATGTGGAAGAAGTATAGAGAATCAAGGGTTGATCATTAAATTGAGGATGAAGTGTAGGTGGGTGAAGAAGTGACTCTTTCATGTTATCAAATGATTTTTAACATGGGTCCATCCATTCTAAATTAGTACCTTTATTGAGAAGGGAATTTATGGAGTAGATGTAATAAGCCATTTTAAGGACAAATCATATATTTTCCTTAAGTTTTCCTGAGTATGGATGTCAGGAATAGAATGAAGAATGGGCATATTGATGATACTAATCTTGGAAGGGTAAACATTGATGCCATAGAGAGAGACTAGGAATCCTTACAATTTTCCAGATGTGATACCAAAGACACATTTGTAATTGAGTCTACCCTGATATATAAGAAGATGATCAAAGATGATAACAAGATCAGATAGATGAGTCATACAACTTTTGGATTTAGTGATAAGATCATCCACATAAGTTTCAAAAATTTTATGGATGAGATCATGAAATATGTGAGTCATTATACATTGATAGGTAGCTCTAGCATTGTTGAGGCTGAAGGGAAGTTTGACATAGCAATAGGTGCCCCATTCTATGTTGAAATTAGTCTTATGTTGGTCCTCGAGGGGAATATGAATCTGATTGTATTCTGAGAAGCCATCTATAAGAGATAACATTTCATAACCAGCTATGGAATCGATGATGGCATCTATTAAAGGTAAATAGAATTTATCCTTGGGATAAGAAAGGTCAAGATTATAGAAATCAATGCAAATACAAGTGACCATAATGACCTTTTTTTGAATGGGGACAATGTTAGAAACCCATTCAAAATAATCCACTGGTTTAATAAATTTAGCATCAAATAGTTTGATGATTTCCTTGTGACATAGAGTGGAAACCTCATGTGGAAATTTCCTTAGTTTTTTATGCATAGGTTTGGCATCAAGATAAATAATGATATTATGCACCATAATGATAGGGCCAATACTAGGCATGTTATCATAAAACCAAACAAAAACTTCATGATACTTATCAAATAATAAGCTGAGATTATCATGTGTGGTAGGTGAGAGTTCATGAGAGACAATAATTGGTTGAGGATAAGATAGAGTACCATATTCTATGTGAGTGTTTTCTTCAATAAACATGGCATTACCATCTTGAAAGTGGTATGGTGCATTAGGTAATGCTGAAATTGGATTAGTTTTAGGATCAATGTTGACAGCAAAGTTTTTAAAACAAAGGGTTTAGTTTTTAAAATTCCCAAGTTTATGATGCTGTCAAATAAGTTGAGGTTCATGGGCATGAAGTAGTTCAAGGATAGCTTCATCATTAGGCAATATGGGAAGAAGACCATAATACTCAATATCTACTTCAAGATCTAGATCTTGGTTACCATGGCTATCATAGTAGGAATAGACTTGTCCAACATCATTTGCCTTGGCATCAAGTGTAATCTTGGGAGTAGAAGAAGTATATAGAGTAGATGGGATCAGAGTCCTGATAGGTTCATCAATGAGAGAAGGATTAGAGATAATGATTGGATCAATATGTGGTAAAAGAGATATAAGAAGCTTTGGGGGTTTAGAAGGTATGATTTTCTCTACCACCTAAGGAGTATCAATAAGAGATGAATTAGTAAGAGGTACATAACCTTCAGGATCTATGTTAAAATCCATAGAAATAATATGCACATCTTGATTAAAATAATGAATTTAGGCTAAGTTTTTTTGATAATGTTGGACATCCACATCTTGAGATTGAGCTTGGGCCAGTATATAGTTGTCATCATATGATTTATAAATTTTACATGCTTGTGAATCAAGGGGAGATTCAGAAGGTGAAATCCCAATGTTACTAAATGTATGAGGAGACATGATGAGAGGACATTGAAATAAATTAGCCAATCCAAATTCATTTTAAGTGAAGGCATCTTTAGGTAAAGAAGGATCCTAAGTATTACATGGAGGGGGAAAATTGGTAATCTCATCAATAAGAGGAATAGTACAGTCTCCTGGTAATAGAGAAGGTGAAAACCACTCTAAAATGTATGGAGTTAGATTAGTGGTATTGAAAGTATGTTATAAATTATTGGGTTCATCATCATTAGAATCTAGAATAGTAAATTTTAAATCAGGATTCATATTGATGAGCTCAGGTAAAGGAGAACTATTGATCTTGGGAATTTTAGGAATACGATATTGGGATTTAGGATTAGGAAGTTGGATGCTCCATGGGTTTGGATTCACTTCATTCTTATATTATTTTCCATTGTGTAATAATTTAATGCATTAGCTACTATAAGAAGTAATATCCTTGATTCGATGAGTCTATGGGTGAGCAAGGAGTATGTTATAAGATAAAGGTAAATCAAGGACCATAAGCTTAGTTTAAATGGTATTAGTTCCAATGGTTAATGGAAGCCAAATATAACCAAGTGGCTTTTGATTTGTCTTATCAAAACTATGAAAGTGAGATGGGTTTGCTTAAGATGATATTTGTTATAACCAAGTTGTTTGATAAGCCAAAAAGATGTCACATTAATACTAGAGCCTTCATTAACTAGAACTTTATGGATAAACACAGTATTAATGGTTATTTTGATAAAAAGTAGCAGATCATTAGCACAAAAAAAAATTCATCATTGATCATGTCCTCTTCAAAAAATTCAATGAAAGGCTTGGAAGAAGGACACAGTTTCAATGGTATTGACATTGGTAGGCTGAGAATCAGTACAAGGTGGTTCTTCATCTATGGAGGATGGATCTTAAATTTCTTGGAGTTGTTGCATAAGGAACTTATGATGATAGGTTGAAGTTTGAACCAAATCTATAAGTGGAATTTTACAAGGCATAGAGTTAAGTTCTTCAAAAAATTTCCAATGTGATTTAGAAGAACCAACATGAGGTTTGGGAGGTAAAGTAGATTTGGAAGGTATAGATGTGGCTAGAGGATCAGAATGAGGAGATGGTTCCTCTTGGGATTTTGAAGTAAGATTAGTGGTGGTAGTATCTTTATGAAGTTGTTCTTCTAAAGATGGGTTCTTAAGCTTGGTAACATGATCTTTATGAGCTAGTTTATGATGATAGTTGACCTTAACAGTGTTGACATATTGAGAATTGCTATAATATTGATCATTTTCAGCCTTGATGGCACAAACATCCTTGGTATTTGGTTAATTATTTGAAAAATATTTTTGGATATTTGAAGTAGAATCTTTATAAGATTTGAATTTTTGAGAGGCAATGGTGTAATCTTGATGATAAAGGTTGATTATGGCTTCATGATTAAATAAATCACCAAGTATTTAGGAAACAATAAATTTAGCGAGCCCTCTACAAGATTTATGAGAATGCCCAATGTCAACATGGAACCAAAAAAATAGATTGGGGTCATACCACTTAGGAGGATCATTAGGATAAATGAAAGGTTTATAGGGTGTCAAACATTGTTTCATTTGCTTAACCAAAAGTGGTGTGTGAGAAGGTGAAGGAATATCAATTTTGGCAACTCCTAGTTTGGTTTGGGAAGTATTACTAGTGATAGTATTAGTAGATGTTTGAAAAGATCCTTTTAATAGTTTAGGATTAGGTTTGAATTTATTCATGAGAAAGTCTTGCCATTTAGATTGGTCAAGAACTTCATTAAGTGTTTGGGGAGCAAAGGTTCGAACCTTAGATTGAAGAGAAAGAGTCAAATTAGTGATAAAGAGTTTGAATAAATTATCATCAGTCATGTTATGGTCAGATTTATGAGCCAACTATTTCCATATTTTAATAAATTCATGAGTTGATTCAATGGGAGATTGCTTAGCATTGATGAAGTGGGTAGGACAATTTTTGGGAAGATCATTGTGTTAAAAATCTTTAACTAAGGGATTAACCAAATCTTCAAGTTGCCAAATAGAATGTTGGGGTAATTGGTTATACCATTATAATACATCTCTAGTGAAGTTTTTGACTAAGATTTTAGCTATGGTGAAGGTATTAGTTTGGATCCACTATTTTTAAAGGTTGTCTAAGGCTTTAAGAAATGAGGCAGGGTCTTTAATCCCATCATATTTGATAGTTAGAGATATGTTACCAATATCAATGGAGATAATGAAGGGAGATAAAGGCTCATTTTGAATGGTTTGAATCATCTTATTATTCATTATGGGTTGAGTAATAACATTGCTAGAGGCATCTCTAAGAGGTGGAGGAATATAATTGGGATTAACTTGAGGATGCATAGTTGGAGGTTGATTGGCCATATTAATCAAATGTGTTGAAATTGCATCATTTTATTGGTACTAGAATTTTTCATTATATTAATTTGCTGGATTAATTGAGATAAAAGTTGAGTTGTATCAGGAGGTTGGTTGGTGTTGGTAGGAGCACTCCCTGAATTGGTGTTAGGGGGAGGGCTATTAGAAGATGGATTGTGAGTGGGATTGTTAATTAAGCTTGTGTCAATTACTCCCACATTAGTTTGAAGATTTTGAAGATGATAAGTATCTTGGTAAGTAAGGAAAGGATCAAACCCATCAATTTCATCTTGAGGTGTTATTTTCACCATATTGTAGTTCATGGATGAAGGAGGGGAAGAGGTGCCCCAAGAGGGATGGTTTTCCTAAGAGGAAAAGAGAGGAAGAAATGAACATTACATATGTATCTAAATGGATTTAGACTATCCAAGAAGATTATAATAGAATATTTAATTATGACTAAAGAGGAATGAACATAATAAAAATAAGGAAAGATAGAGAACTAGATTGACAAATAGGGAAGGCAAAAAATAGTACAAGGTTGATTAGGTCAACCTAGTACAGAGATTTTTTTTTTAAAATAGCACAAGGTCAACTAGGTTGACCTAACATAATAGACAAGGGCTGAAATGATAGTATAAGGTCTGAAAATAGTATAGAGTCGACTGGGTTGATCCAGTATAGTAGATAGAAGTTGGAAAAATGTAAAGGGTTGAAGGGGTTGAACTAGTACAATAGATAATGAAGATAAGGAAGCCTATAATAGACTATGAACTAAAACAAGATACATTTTTCAAGTAATTTGAAAAGATATAACAAAAGGAAAAAAAACAATCAATTAGATTAACATTCGCTAATCTAATTAAGGCACACAACATAAAACCTTGTACCAACGCTAGCTAATGCAAGCTTTTTCAATACAAAACATAATTGAGCAAAGAGTGAACAATAAACATGGAAAGTAAAGAGATAACTAAATGGTCAACCTAAATATTTATAATATTATTATAATATGCTTTTAAATGTGATGGGAAGTTGGCTATAAGGAACTAGAAAGCAATCTAAGGATAGCTTTAGGTAGTTTGGGCTAAAAGGGATCTATAATGGTAATGATACAGTTTTGGTATTGGGACCTAACCCCTCACTTCACACACTAATGATAAGAGTGTTGAGTGATTATCTAGAATATAACATTAACCATGATTTATACTTGATAGAACATCAACTTAGCGTCCCCCTTGGTGATGAAATCTAAGTAGGTTGGCCTTGGGTAGTCAAATGTTAAAATTCATGTTTAGATTTTGTGATTTGGTCATGTGTGAATAAAATAGAAATAGTGAAACTAAATGATTAATTGAAAACCGCATAATTAATATATGTGATCTATTCTAAACATGAAAGCAATAAGAAATGAAAGTGTGAACAAATTACTATCATATAAAGGTTAATTTCAACTTTAAAATAAGGTATAGTGTCAATACAGTTGATAGTGATTACATATAATATATAATAGGGTTGATAGGGTTGATCTTGTATCATAGAATCGAGGTATAAAAATGAATAAGGTTGATAGAGTCGACCTAGTTGTCTAGATAGCACATAAAATATAGAACTGGGTCAAAAAGGTTGATCTAGTTGATTGTATAAGTGTAGTTTTGAAGACTGCAAACTATGAAATGAAAGACTATAAAGAAAGAGATAGAAGGAATAAAAAGGAACTTTTGTGGATTAGAGATGTAGATAAGGAAGATTACTATTAAATAACCTTATTGAATGCTTAAAAAACCTACTAACTAGGTTGACTGGGTCAATCAAGCTCTATAAGAACATGTTGTTGAGTGCTTGTACTATATAGGGTTGACTGGGTTGACCTAGTATGTTGAACATGATATATGAAAGTTTGAAAAATGTACTAGGTTGATTGGGTCAATCAAGTAATCTAGACTAGAAGTTTAGAAAGCTAAAAACCTATACTGGGTTGATCCAATAGCCTGTACCTAAAAACCTGTGCATAGAAATTAGAGCTAGGTCAATGTAATTGACCTAGTATGGAAACTATATGATAAAAATAATGAAATAAGTGAAAAAATCCTTTAATGGTTTGTTCACATTGGGTTCACCAAAATGTATGTAAGTAGAAATACATTATGTCTATAAATCAATCTTAGCTTAGAGAAGATATAACATACCTACACTTTCAATTGGGAATACATTTGTTTAGCGGGAGCATGAACAATATAGGGATCCTCTAGACTCTATTATGGGATCATTTATTATAATACACCATGCTAGGAAGGGTTCCAAAGCCTAGATTCTAACATAATCATGTAATAACCCATATTAACATGAACTTGCCAATCAAGTTGAAGATTCTGACCAATCTCAAGATGAAGTGTCCATTGAAGGCAGTAAAAATGTCTTCAATAATAAAGAAGAATGGTCATATAGAGAACTATAAGAACATGATATTTTGGGATTTAGGTGGATTGATGAGCTACCATATGGCTCCTTTCATAGCATGCAAAGAAAAGATGGTGTTAAATTTGGCATTGTCTCAGATGACCAAGGGGAAGATACCTTTTGGGATGACTTAGAGCTTTTCTACCTAAGCATAGATGGTAAACTAAGCACTAGTGTAGAGGAGCCATCATATATTATTCTTAATTTAGAGCACAAAATTGAGCTATCAGATAAAGAGGTTGCATGAGCCCCTATAGTCTAACTTTGAATAAGCCTTGAAGAAATGGACTAGTATGTCTACATTAGAGACATGTTTGTCCCATTTCATCCATTTGAAAGAATGCCAAAAGAGTCAAAAATCAAGCATCTCAGCTTGCCTATCATGAGCTCCCAAAATCAAGGTGTTCTCCATCTTAGTCCATCAGAAGTGAGTGTTTTTAAATATTTTCCATTTGATCCAAGGGGAAGATATTTGTAAATTATATCTTATATATATATATTAGAGTAGATTTTATGCTTTCCTCTAAGTTCCTTGGTGCACATTTGTTTATTAGGTTATGTGTTGTTCTTTCTTTCCTGCAAGTGCCTATGTGCACTTGCCTTTGTTTTATTTTTGTTATTTGTTTTGCTTCAAGAGGAGTTATCTAGAAATAGTTAGCCTTGTACCAAATTTTAAATTATCTTAATTATAAAGAATTATAACTCCATTCTCAATGGACTAGATAAGGCAAATGGTCTAGGTTATCAAGCATGGTAGGCATGCTTACTTGTGAGTCACCAAAACTATTGGCTAATTTTGGCCCAGATACAAAACTTGCCTAGATGTTGAGCAAAGTTACTAATTGATCAATGATCAAATGGTTTGAGTTGGTTTTTAGATGGAATGAGAAGGATTAAAGTAGGTTTTCATGATGTATGATTCAAAGAGAATTGGTCACATGGGTTCATCCAAATTGGTTCCTAGTTGTTACGTGCTAAGTTTTAGGTCATCTACCAAAGCACGATAGAAGTTATGTATGTGGAAAGTTGGCTCCTTAGTCAGATTTCACCAAGTTTTCCATACTTAACTAAATGAGCTTGACTATCACTAGGATGTCACATAGGATCAAGTATACTAGCCAACTTATACATTTAATATCTTCACTTTGAAGGCTTCAAGGATTAATATATCAAATAGGTTCATCCCTTTTAGTAAGAATAACATTTATTATAAGAGTAACATGTCTAAAAAACAAGAAAGTAAATATTATCTAATGCTCACCAAATCTTGTGGCATAATACGAGGGGTTAGTAAAGTAATAAAAACATGCATAGGAGAATCTCAATTCAGCTAAGTATGAGTAAGACCCCAATACATGGAATATGAAGAGTAATATTATTTGAGCCAATATTTATGCTACTTCTATCTACTAAAGAGAGGAGAACAAAGTTAGAATATACTTACTTGAATGTGAACCCATTGAGACTCAATCTCTCCCTTGGCAAAAGGGCCTACACAAGAGGTCATTTTGTTTTATAAAGATGATTAGGAAAGGTGAAAGCATCCACGACTTATCCACAAGACTATATTCTTGAAGTAGAAACCCTAAGCTAAGACTCCTCAAGTAAAATGGTGGAAGAGCAGATTTTAAAGAAGCATGAGAGAATAATAACTCTTTATTTCATATTCAAATAATGAAAAAATGATCTTGTATTTATAGGTAAATCTCACCCTAAATATTTTTGAATATGTCAGCTATATGAGGTTGACCCAATTGACCTTGTATGTTTTTAGTCAATTATTCACTAGGTCTAAAGATAGGTTAGCCAAAGGGATACCATAACTCTCAAGTGAAAATATTTTGAAATAGTAAAGGGTCAACCCAATCAACCTTATATAGTAATCAAAGCCTAAAAACAATATAGGGTCGACCCAATCAACCTAGTAAAATCAACTATCACAAGGGGATTAAGGTGAGGAAAAGAGGGATAGAAAGAGGAAAAATACTAGAGGAGTAATATCTTAGGAAATGGTTTTAGGAGCTAGTTGGATTGGTAATAATGTGGAAATAAGGGAAAATAATATTGAAAATCACCAAAGGTATGCCTAATCCTTTCCCAGTGTACCCCTTAGGGCATGCACTCAAAGAGATTGAGTCTCGATGGGTTCCTACAAGATGTAAATCATTAGTATTTGATAAAAGTTAAAAATATTATGTGCATATAGATAAAATCAAGAATAGTGTGTAAGAAATCACCTAATGAATGTATATGAATTGATTCAAGGCATAAAAATGAAAGAAAATAATTAGGCAGAGAAACACATAGATAAACAAAGCAAAAAAACACACAAAAAGCTTGAAATAAAAATCAATAAAAGAAATCATTACATTAACCAAGTCAACTTATACATATGAGGTCTCAATGGGATAACAAAAGAATGGTGCCCCGAAGTAAGGATATATGTAAAGGGAAAGGTCACACCCCTAATGGTAGTGAAATGGATTAAAATAATCAATAGATTTACCCTAGTGGGGTATATCTAGGATGACTGACTAGGTTTAAATAGGAAAAATGTGTTTGGAATTTTGAGGTATCTTAACTAGTTAGAGACTAAAAAGATACCACTCATAAAAAGGAAAGAGAATTGGCTTAGGTTGCTCAAAAAATGGTGAAAGAATCTATAAAAAGGGCACTGAGTTACCTCCAAGTGAATTGAGTGCAACATATGTAGTCCCATTAGGATGTTAATTCATAATAGTTCTATTGATAGAAAAGGTGGTGAGAAATGACTAAGTGACAATAAGTTTGTGAATTAAGGCAAATGGTAAGGTAAATGAGAATAGTAATGGCAAAATGATGTGGCAATGCATGATAAAGATGTTCTAAATTTTCCCATAGGTAGTTATAATTAGGAAATAATGACATATGTCAGTGCTACTAATTTTCCCATAGGTGGTTATAATTAGTAACATGACAATGGTACTCTAATTTTTCTAAAGGTGGTTCTAATCAATGACAATAATCAAATGTAAATAAAAGATAACTTGATAGATCCACTATTACACTACTTTTATAGTGTGTCATTTAAACACAAATTCTAAAATTGTTGAAACTAGATCAAAATCCCCTCATAGAAGGTGCAAGAATAACCAAAGGAACCAAGATCACAATAGGCTTGGGTTGGGTGGCTAAAAATAGGCTTTGGTCTAATAGGAAAGGTATGGTGGGATGACATATGCCATGACAATTGGATATAATGGTAATAGGGTTTCCACCAAATGATAAGGCATGATTAATGGTAGGGTATGAAACAAAAATAAGGTAAATGGCAAGGCAAAGGTATGGTTTTTAATAAGGAAAATGTTTTTGTCCAGGTATGTGATTATGTTGTTCTTGCTGATATGGAGATGCATGTCCTGATCAATAAATGATACAACTAGAATAATCACTCATGTAATTTTCTATCCCACACCTTTTCTAAATATTTGATCTATCCAAAACCTACTATAGATTAGGAATCCAAGAATGTTGTTGTGATCTTCATTGGTTGTTGATTCCATTTCCTTTAAACATCGAGGCAAGATGCCTTTGTAGCTTATGTAAAGGAAAGTGTAGCTAGGGATGGTAAAGATAAATAAATATTAAATGATAGGTTTTATTTGGTAGTGTAAAGGTGGATGATAATGGAGTATATAATGGTTAGGTAACAAATTAATATTAGGATTTTTAGGCACACACAATGTTGTTGATTCCATATTTGACATAATTTTGGTTGTGGTGGGGCTGAAGACTTTTGAATATGCTCTTAATAAGACCACTAGATTTTTCTATAGTTTGGACTTGAGAGTAGATACCATCTAATTATGTTGTAGATTGGAAGCTGTATTGATGTCATCTTTGATAATGTCTTCATCCATCAATGAATAACTATTGTCCTTAGTTATTGGTGCCTCAAAGAGGTTTTCACCAATGAAGTTGTCTTGATTATCCCATAGCACCTTTGAAAATGTTTAAATAAGAAACATTGAATTTTGAATTTGATTGTCTCCTAGTGCCTTCAAAAAGGTTTTACTAGAAGATACTGAGTTTGAAATTTGATTGTCCCCTTGTGCCTCTAAAAAGGTTTCACTAGGAGATTATTCTTCTTCTACATGAATGTGGTTTTGGCCTCACTAATATTTTGTAACCTATATGTTTCCATGGATGTAGTTTAATGAGGTGTGATTCTATAGGTCCCAATTGACATTTGTGAGAGGTGAAAGATAAATATAATGGCTAGGTAGGTTGATGTTAATGGCATGTGGAATGGTAATGGAATGGGGAGAGTATGTACAAACCTCATAGAATATACTAGGATAACTTGTGTCAAAGCTAAAGTACTCATCCTCAAAAATTGTAGAAGGATCACAAATGTATTAAAATTAATCTGCAAGGCATGCGTAGCCAATATTGTAACAACCATGAATGTATTCTAATTATGAAGTTGATTCTGACTCAACAAAATCTGAATCCATGTTAAGACTGATGTTGATTTGCTTCTAATAATAAATCTAATTTTTAGGAATAAATATAGAAATGGATGTAGAATAATTTCATAGAATCACAATAATAGATATAAATAGAGATATAGAAAGAACAAAAATAAAATTCATAACAATAAGACCAAATATAATGTGGTTCACCTAACATGGGCTACATCCACCATGAAAAACTTGCTCAAATTTTATTACAAGCCATGAGAGTACAAACTTCTCTTAGATCAGTCTTCTCACAATTACAATGCACAAATATTGTTTGGATTTGTGCTCAACAAAACCTCCTAAATTCACACACTTTATTCTTCCTTATCAAACCCTTATTCTCATGATGTATTTGTAGAGTAAAAGATACTCTACGTTTCATTTTGATTTTCAGTCGTGCAGTCCAAAATTTTGTCCCTATACACTTTGGTTCAAGATAGTGAAGTTTTGGCTTAGAGCGTGGGCTCCAATTTCTTTTTGCTTCAATTTTGTCTAAGTGTCAAAATTGAGTAAAAACTACCAAGTGTCATTGGCTGAGGCACTTTGCATAATTTTAGTAAGTACTAAGAAATGTGCCATGTGTCCCGTAGTCACTCAGCAGAGCGCAACAAGTGTCGGCATCCTCATCTCATGTTTCTTATACATTTTGAAGGCTTCTTTCCAATAAGCTTTCTCAAGATCAAGCAGAAGGTGCCAGGTGGCAATCATGGAAGGTTTCAACAAGTTTTTATAAAATCAATGGAAGATGCCACATATCCCTAGCTGAAGAGAATGGAAGCCACCATGTGTCAACCTCTGAATTATCCTCACTTTGTTTCATTGGTAAGTAAAAAATTGTGGTGGGTCCCAGGTTCTATTTTTGAGGCAAGCAGAAGCTGCCAAGTGTCTCCATCCATGTAAATATGAAATAAGGCCTAAATGTTTCTATAGAATAGACAAAGTGATGTGGAGACTAGAAAGTTTCACCTTTTGTAGGATTCTCAAAGGGTAGCTAAGAGCAGTGGAGACCACCACATGTCCCTTGTTTAAAATGCATGAAAAGTGCCACTTGTCCCTGTTCTATTTTTGAAGTTGCTCAGGTGAGAAGTGCTTTGGGTCCCATTTTCTATATAAGTTATTTAAGTTTTGGAGAAGTAGATGGTGACAGATGTCAAGGATGGAACACTTCTAAGCAAATACATAGTAAGAGTATAGGTTACATGAAAAGTGCCATGTGTATTCAGTAAGTGTTGTGGAACATGCCAAGTGTCATTTTATAGTGCATCCTAAATAATAAGAAGGTTTTCAAGTAAAAGTAGGGGAATCAGCCAAGTGTCCTCTCCCATTTTAAAGTGGGAAGCATCCTGGGTATCTACTTCAACTAATGAACTTGCAGAAAGACATAATGTTTCAAATCCAAGAAATATCTTGTGAGTTCAGTTAGGCCATTGGATTGGGAACATGCAGACAATCTAGAGATAATCTAAGGCTATAAATAGGGGTGCAAAGATCACTAAATCATTAAGAGAAGATTGAGAGAATTTTTTGTGAGAGATTATTGTCAAGAGTTTTTAGACTTTTAGAGTTGTGATTAGGAATATCATTTGCCTTTGTTCTATTTTCTTGAGTTGGAAATTTTATGTAACTGTGCATTTTTTTGTGCCTTTTATGTGACTGGAGAATTAATAAGAAGACTGAGTTCTGTGCCTTTGTTGATATTTTTTTGTGTCATTGCAAAAGTAGTCTAAGCTGTGAGCCTTTATTTCTATTGTTTTCATCTTTTACATTGATCATGCCTTGTTCACTCTTTAATGTAATTGAATCTTACATATAGTTTCACTGTGCTTAGAATTAAGTGTCAAATTAAATTCAGGCACATCACCATAGTTATATTTCCTTTCATTTTCACTTGTGTTTTTATTTGATTCCTATCCCTTTCCTCATTATACACTTGAGATAAAGAGGAGACCAGCTTCTTAAAAATCTGGAGGTCATTTCAAGTCGCAAGTCCCACATTCTTGAAACTTCCCATTGTTGGTGTTAGAAACAAGTGCAATTTTAACCATCAATAGTATTATCTATAAAATATCCATCAATATATAATACATCAATAAAGTGGTATTAAAAAACAATGGGTACCAAAACCATGGGCAAAATCAACCCAAAATAGTTTTCCATTAAAAGGGGTCCAAAAAAGTTTTCAGGGGCTACTACCCCTCAACCCTTGATGAGAAAAACATATAGAGTGTACAGTACATTTAAAATGTAAAGTATTTGAAAATAATATAATTTAGAAATAGAATCCACAACACAATAATCTCACACTTGGAGATTTATTTCCTCTGAGCAAGCATCTCAACCCTTCACTATCAACTATGAAGGCCAATCAAAACTAAACATAGCTTCAGTTTCTCCCTTGTGAACACCTTGGTCATCATGTCTATAGGATTTTAACTATTATGAATCTTCTCTAGCTTCAACTTCTCTTCCTCCAAATTTGTCTTGATAAAATGGTACCTTAACTATATATGCTTCATCCTAGAGTGGAAAGTGTTCTTTGCTAGATGTATAACACTCTGACTATCACTATATAGCTTCCCTTATTAATTATGCCCCAAATATTTAAGTAACTACTGTAACCAAATAATTTCTTTGCTTGCCTCTATGGAAGCAACATACTCAACCTCTATGGTTGACAAAGCCATAATTTTATATAGTCATGAAATTCAGCTCACTGCAGTGTCACCTATAGTAAATACATATCCTATTGTACTCCTCTTGTTGTCTAAATCTCTAGCCATGTCTATATCTACATAACCACATAAAGTGGTGTCCAATACACAATAAGTTAAAACTATCCCTATGGTCCTTGTTAAATATCAAAGGATCCACTTCACTACCTTCCAATGTTCTCTACATGGATCACTCATGTACCTACTTACTACTCCCACTACATGGGCAATATATAGCCTAGTGCATACCATGGCATACATCAAGCTACCAATAGTTGAAGAGTATGGTATATGTGACATTTGGATTCTCTTCTCCTCTATCTTGGGACACTGCTCCTTTGATAACTTGAAATGACCTGCCAAAGGAGTCCCAACCAGTTTAGCATCCTACATACTAAACCTCTCCAAGACCTTTTTGATGTACTCTTCTTGGGATAAATTTAGCTTTCATTCCTTATTATCCTAAGTTATTCTCATACTAAGGATTTGTTTTACTACTCTAAAATCCTCCATAGCAAAGGAATTACTAAGCTATTCTTTGAGTACCTTTATTTCCTACATGTTATTACTTGCAACCAACATATCATCCACATATAGATAAAAGATAATGTAATCACCATCATCAAATTTCTTGACATATACATAATGGTTTAAATGACATCTGGAGTATCCTTTTTCCATCATAAAACTATCAAATTTCATGTACCATTATCATGGAGCTTGTTTTAGGCCATACAAGCTCTTCTTCAATTTGGACACCATGTTCTTCTTCCCTATGACCTCATATCCCTATGGCTAATACATATACAAGTCCTCCTTCAAATCACCAAGAAAGAACATTGTCTTCACATCTATTTCCTCTAAGTGGAAGTCTTCTATTACCACTATCCCAAGAACAGTCCTAATAGAAGTCATCCTTACCACTGGGAAAAAAATCTTATCAAAATCAATTCCCTTCTTTTAATCAAATCCCTTTACCACCAACTGGGCCTTATACCTTTTCTTACCTCCACCATCTTCTTTAACTCTATACACCCAATCGCCCTTCAATACTCTCTTACCTTTAGATGGGGTTACCAAATCCCAAGTCTAATTTTCCATGAGATACTGATGCTCCTCATCCATAGCTTTCTCCCACTTCTTCCTGACATCTACCTACATTGCTTATTCAAAGCACTCTATCTCTCCATTATTAGTGAGTAATAAATAATTAAGAGATAGATAAAAATGTTCAAGTTCCCTTCTTACCCTAGAATACCTTCTCACCATAGGAGTTTGGGGTTCTTATGGAGTAGGTGCCTAAATTGGTTTTTGAAAATTTTATCATCTACAATGCCCTCCAGTACTATGTACTCTTTTCTAAAATCTTCTTTCTAATCCTACAACTACTGTTTATACATGAATTTTTCATTAAAGATAACATCCTTAGATCTAAATATTTTCTTGTCATTAAGACTCTAAATCTAGAAACCAAAGTCATCTTCACCATAACCAATAAAGGTACACTTTTCAGACTTAGCCTCTAACTTGATCCTATCATCCTTATCAATATGAATAAAGGCTTCACAAATAAATATTATAAAAAATGAATAATCAACCTTCTTACTAGACCAAGCTTCCTCAGGTATGGCTCCATCTAAAATAAATGGAGGACCTCTATTTATCAGATATATAACTATGTTTACTACTACTATCCAAAAATGAAGAGGCAGTCCTGTATGCAACCTCATGCTCTTAACATGCTCGATGATAGTCCTATTCATCATTTTGACATTCCATTCTATTATGGATTTCTTGGAACCATCCTCTATCTACAAATTCCATTCCTTGAATAGTAATCAAAAAATGCATTACTACAATATTCCCCACCATTATTTGACCCGAGACATTTTAACTTAAGACCTGTTTCATTCTCAACCAAGGATTTCCATTTTTTAAACATTTAAAACACATTAGATTTTATCCTAATGCCATACACCCAAATTTTCCTAGTTTCATCATCAATAAAAGTGATATAATAAGATGATCGACTAATAAAAGATACATGAGCCGACCCCCATACATCTAAATGAACCAACTCTAATTTATTCTCCTTCCTCATAGGTCCAACCTTGAGAAATTTTACCCTTTTCTATTTTCCATACTCACAATCTTCATAGAAATCTAAATCAAATCCTTTCAATCTAGGTAATCAATCCTTCAAAATTTGCATACCATTTTGGCTCATGTGACTGAGCCTAATATGCCACAAAGTTGCATCTGCATCTACAATAATTAAATTAAAATAATCAATACTAATTGATAAATCAGGGTACCAACCTTATTACCTCTTTCTAACATAAGAGCACCCTTGGTCACCTTCCAAAAATCTACTGTGAATGTCACCATACAACCTTCACTGCCTAGTTATCCTATGGATATCAAATTCTATCTCAACTTAGGCACATGCCTAACATCCTTTAGTAGCCAAGTGTTCCCATTCTAAATCTTGATCTGAACACTTCCTTTTCCTACTATACTAAAAGGCTCATCATCATCAAGGTAAACATGTTCAAAATCCCCTTGAACATAATCAATAAAATAATTCCTATATGGTGTAGCATGAAAAGAAGCCCCTAAATCTAAAACCCAAGACTCAACAATATTATCAACAGAGAGAATTAATGCATCCTAACAAACATTACCTATTTCCACATTCACCTCCTTAGTGTCTTCTTGAAATTTGTTCTTATTCTGAAGAGACCAACAATATTTATTTGCATGCCCAGTCTTTCCATATTGCCAACATACCATCTTGGCCCTTGATTTTGACCTACTAGGACCATTTGACTTTGCACACTTTTTTTTATCTAAAATTTTGTCTTCCTCTACTCTCCATCACCAAAGCATCACCTGAAGTTGAAGTCTCCCCAGAGATTTTTCATCATATTTCCTCACAAAGGATTAATCCTATGACATCCTCAAACTTCAACTTGGCATTATTAGAGACTGAGTTACTCACAACCATTACTAGGCTATTCCAACCCTCTGGTAAGGAACACAAAATAAGCAAAGCCATAATTTCATCATCAAAATCTATTTTTATAGAATTTAACATACTCGAAATTGTATTGAATTCATTCAGATGATCAATAATTGAAATCTTTTTAGACATCATATTAAATAACTTTTTCATTAAAAATATTTTATTAGAAGCAAAGGGTTTCTCATATAACTTCCATAGTGCATTCATGAGACCTTCTGTGTTAATCTCTTGTGATATATTAAATGTGACCGAATATACAAGGCATAACCTAATGGCCCCTAGTGCTTTTCTATCAAGCAAATCCCAAGATTCATCTATCATACTCACTAGTTGCTTTACTTTTCCTCTGAACAGAACATGGAGGTCCTTCTGATAGAGGTAATCCTCCATTTTCATCTTCCATAGACCAAAGTTTTATTCATTGAAATTTTCAACCTTTGATCTATGATCATTAGCCATAGCTCCCACTTGAAATAATAACCCTTCCTACGATTCAATACTTCAACAAATACAACCTGAAGATCTAATACCAGTTTTTAGGAATAAATATAGAAATAGATGCAAAATAATTTCACAAAATCAAAATAATAGATATAAATAGAAATGTAGAAAGATAAAAAATAAAATTCATAATAAGAAGACTAGATATAACATGGTTCACCCAATATGGGACACATCCACCAAGAAACACTTTCTCATATTTTATTACAAGCCACAAGAGTACAAACCACTCTCAGATCAATCTTCTCATAATTGCAATGCATAAATATTATTTGGAGTTGTGCTTAACAAACCCTCCAAAATTCACACCTAAATTCACACACTCTATTCTTCCTTATCAAACCCTTGTTCTCATGATGTATTATCTATGAAATATCCATCAATACATAATACATCAATAAAGTGGTATTACAAAACAATGGGTACCAAAACCATGGGCGAAATCAACCCAAAATGGTTTTCCATTAAAAGGGGTCCAAAAAAACATATAAAGTGTACAATACATTTAAAATGTATAGTATTTGAAAATACATTATGAATTATAAATAGGATCCACAACACAACACTAATGTTGGTTCAAGAATATAACTTAACTTTAATGTTGATTCTTCATTTGGTGTGGATGCTACTATAATGGTTTTTTGTTGAATGTTTAGTATTGGATAAGTAATGGTCTATGATGGCACAATGGGGTCTACAAAGACTACTTTGTCAAAGTGAGAATCCTCAATGAGGGGAAAAGGTCAAGAGACAACTCCATAGAGACTAACTTATCAAATGGAGGCTCTTAAAAAATAGGATAATGGTTGAGGTATTAATTTTCCCAAAGGTGGTTATAATCATTAAGAAGTCACTCGACAAAGATTGGGATATTAAAGTGAGACTCCTTCATAATGGTTAAAGGATCAAAATGTGATTCATCACAAGTTGACTCATTAGAAATAGTTTTTTCAAAAAAAACATCTTAGATTGGTTATTTATCTTGGCCTTGGTTTATAAATAATTGTAAAATACCAGTTCTAAACATATCTTAGTCTTCGAATGATTGGCTCGATTGGAGAGGTACTGATTAGCTCAATTATGGCTGGATGATTTGCATAGGTTTTTTTGAAGTGGGGAATGGTTGGCAAAGGATGAAGAATGGCCAATGGATGGATAATGATAGGCTTAACAAAGGCTGGTTCACAACCTAGAATAATAATTGTAACCTATCGAGTCATGGGTACACAAATTTGTTGGGATAACAAGCTACCATACTTGAAAGGGCCTAAATTGGTAATGGTAGGGCATTGTGAAGCTTGGTTTCTTTCACAATATAATGGATGAGGTATTGGTATAGAAATGTTAGGGCATTATGGAGCATGATTACTTGCATAAGCTAAAAGATGAGGTCATGGAATGGTAATCCTTAGATGTTGTGGAGCTTAGTGGCTCACAAAATTTTAAGGAGGGCTAATAGTATAGGTGTTGGATCAAACACCATGAGTGGTGAGAGGATGAAGATCATACATCAACCAATTTGAAGAAGGTATCACTGAATTTGGTACTTGGCTTTTTCCCCTAGATTGAGTATTTTAAGGAGGATAAATATCCATCTCGTAAACTAATTATTCACCATATGGGTCTCAAACAAAGTCAATTTGTGTGACCATTAGATCATAACTTGGATTGTACATGTCTCCATTATAAGTGTAATGAGACATATACACATCAATGATGAACATTCCATAAAAGGCCTAGAGTTATTCAAACTCTAAAAAATAATGTCCAAAGGACAAATGGTCTAAACATAGTCTAATTTGGTCTAAGGGTGGAGCTATATCTCCAAAATAGTCTATGCTAAAACTTGGTACAAAATAGTCTAATATCAAATGTCTAATGTCAAAGTTATTAAACAAAAGGTCAAGTGGCTGAAATAAAATCAACATGCCAAACTCTAGGTTCAAAGGGTTCCAACTAAGTCTAATATAAGAAAAAAAAGAGTTACTAGGTATTTTGGTCCAATGTGACATAAAATCTAAGCTTAAAAAAGGCACGTGATAGGTTTTTTAGAAAAGGCATAAAAACTAGACTTTAAACAAAAGAAGGTATGAGATTTAATCAAATAAATTTAAAACACTTTAGCATGAACTAGGCATTCAATTTTAGACATGAACTTGGTTAATTGGCATAAGGCATGAAACAAAAAACATATGGAAGATATTCCATTTATCCCAAATAAAGGCATAAACAATAGTTCTCAAAATGGGTAAAGAATTAACCTAAGCTACAACACTCATAAGAGAAAGATCAATGTCTAGGCCAAAATTACACAAGGCATAAACATAAATCAATCAATGTTTGGATTTGAACTTATAAAGGTTAATCAAAACTCAACTTAGGAAAACTAGGATTCTTTGAATCAAACAAAAATCTAGACAAAATTTAATAACATAACTACACTAGGCATATATCCAAAAGGCATACATGCTTTTGGTTTGGAAATTAGAATTTTGGCATAAGGGAAACAAGTCGATGAAATGATTAAAGTAGTGTAATGATGTAATAAGATATAAAGATATGATAAATGGTTTGTTTTAATACTCAAAAGCATAAAATTTGAAAATGATTTTGGCAACATAACATTACCCTTTTCAATAAAGTGACACACATAAACAAGATTTATCAAAAAACTAAGGAAAAGACATGGTGTCAAATGGGTGGCATAATTCCTCCTTAAACAATGAATTGAGGTACAAACAAAACTTGTCTTGATGTGGCATAAAAAACCAATAGTTTATACTAAAAAAACATGTAATAAAGGATTAAATGACATAAAAAACTTATGTGTAAGATCCTAGATCCTAAATTGATAAGGTTACATAATATTGTCAAATTATATCAATATACTTGATCTTTAGAGGATTTTAAGTGTTACTCCAAAAATAAAATCACATGAAAAGTAGGAATTTTAGGAAACCTCTTCTCCCAAGAGTATTTAATATGACATAAAAATTTAGGATACTTTCCTTGCATCAATAGTATGTCCACAACAAGTGGGGTTGTTCTAAAACTATTAATTTTTACATGTTTATAGATGGTACCAAGTGTGGATAACTCAAGGTATACTCATGTAATTTAGATCTACATTAAATGGATTATTGTAAAAAGGTCTTATCCTTTTCACAACCACTACATCCATCACTTGCTTAGTGTAGTGTGATGTCTGAGTTACCCATATGGTCTGAGGTAGTATCTTACTAATAGATCTTGTTTAACTACTCAAGCAAGTGCCCTAGTAAGTCAACTTAAATTTGTATACCCCACCATGTAGTGGGGTTTAATTTCTGTTGGGAGATGAATTCCTAGGTCAATGCTTCCCTAGAGAAGCTGTGAAGAGGTGATGAACTCCCACTCATAAGCCAAAAGGAATGAAAATAAAAGACAAGTGAAAAGACTTTAGGTTCACATTTAGATCACCAAAACCATACAAATTTTGGTAGAGCCTTAATGTATTTCTTTTCATGATTTTGGAATAAAATGATCAAGGCAATGAATGAGTGCTTTTAGTCATCCAAATTCCCTAAATGGGATAGGGGAGATCATACATGGATCAATCATTTTGCTTAAAACCAAACAAACTTCAACAAATAAGTGATGAAAATGAAACTCTTAAGAGTATTTAACTAGTGTGAGAGTTCATTTTAATCATGAAAATGAAATTTGTTGTGAATTTCTTGGCCCCTTGGTATTAGTGAAAAAACTTGTAAAACTTTAAAAACATCTAAGGCATGAAAATGAACTAGGTTCATTTTAAACACCAAAGACAAAGTGAGCAAGATTTAACCACATCCAAATTTGACTTTTCCCACTTTAAGACCTATAAT
The DNA here is from genome assembly GCA_037957365.1 of Torreya grandis. NCBI lineage: Eukaryota > Viridiplantae > Streptophyta > Pinopsida > Cupressales > Taxaceae > Torreya > Torreya grandis. Next base: position 2,604,464 of record JARHVA010001826.1, on the reverse strand, counting down.
TGTTAGAGGGGTTTTTTACTACTTAAAATCCCAAATATGAATGAGAAAATAATATTTTGAATTTTTTTCAAGTTTTTCTATTTTTCTATCTTAGAGATTAACATCGATTTATGTAGAGATCAATGTTGGTATATATAAATAGATGTCAGTCATTTATAGAAAGATCAATGTTGATCGACATTAGTCAACATAGATCAATGTCATTTTCTTGTAAAACACTAAAAAAATAGAATATGGCTTTTCAAAAAAATATGGTGAGCAAGATGAGCATAAAACTAACAAATAAGACTAGATCCTGCAAGCAAATAGTCAGTAAAACAATATTCAAGCCTTTAGACACAAACTAAAGAAAAACTTATTTAAACACATTTTTAGGATGTTGAGTCAACATTAGTTCTAGAATGATCGATGTCGATCAAAAGAAAATTGATGTCAGTCTCTATGTAAACTGTGTTGCTAAAAAAATAGAATATGTGAAACACAAAGGTAAAACTTGAATTTTGAAGATTGTCAAGCATTAATTAAAAAAAGTAAGAGATATATATCAATCCCATTTCATGTATGGATGCTTGACGTCTATCGAGAGTTTTATTAATGATAATAGGAATCCAAGAAGGGAGGTTAGTATAGCATTAGCTCAAGCAATAAAGCTCAAATAAAAACACACTAACACTTACACTCTTATCCTAAAAATTAGGGAGAGCTTAGTAACAAGATGATAAATGAGATAAAATAAAAACATAAAATACTATACCTCTTTTACCTTACTTGGGAGCTCTAACTGCTTTTTTGAATGACTTGCTCAGCTTTTACTTCAAGAAGTCTTTGGAAAATGAAGCTTGTTAGCTCCTTATTTCCTTGGAACCATTAGATTTGATGTTGCTTGATGTTGCTTTGGCTCAATATTTTTTAATTATAACACTACTTGTAATAAAATAACTTATGTATCTCTCCAAGTTTGTATTATAACTTTGGCTTATGAGATCTTGAAAATAAAGAGGAATAGCATTGCATTTATAGCCTAGTGATTTAACTCTTACCCAAGGTGAGTTAGGTTGGAGTTAATATTTTAAATGGGTTCAAACCTAACTTATGTGAGTCAAATATAACCCCAATAGGGTTAATAGTTGTCAAATATGATTTGTAATTACTAGGTATGGCTCTCCAAAATAGATATTTTAAGGATATTTTTAAAGAGTTTGATAACTCATAAAGACAATGATGAAAGGATAGGATATTTTGAATTTCTTTTCTTATATTTTCATTAACTTAAAATGGATAATTCAACTAGGCATTTAATTTGTTTTATCTTGTTAATTAATTTTGATTAAACTTTTAGCATTTACAAGATTTGATCATAGGCTAAATTAAATCTCCAATTTAGCCTATGGACCTATTAAGTTTGGATAGTAGCATGATCCATGTGTAGTGTCCAAGATGGGGTGCTAATGTCCTCCTTGTAGGACTATTCATATTTTTTAGAAATACCTGTACATGTGTCTATGTGTTTTATTCCTATGAGACTCAAGAATATAACTATGTATTATACCCATAAAGCTTGATTTGATGTGCAAAACCTAGTTGTCTTTATAAGTGTGATATGAGAAATATTTTGATTGTGTTATTAGGATGATTTAGACATCTTCAATACCCCATTGTGTAGAGAGTTTCCTACATACCAATACTTTGAAGAAGGATCAAGTTTGATGTAGTTCTCCCACCTAGTGCTTGATGTATGTATAAATGAATTATAGAATGAGAATGGCCTCGGATGCCTTGAATGTGCTTGAGATTTTGAATTATTGAAAACTATACTTAGGGTTGTTATAGATAGTAGCATGTAAAAATTTGGGTAGAATAGGGATAATGTACCTTGATTTTGCACAACTTTGTATTTGGTTTGACTAGCTTTTGCATCTATTTTCCATATAGTGAATAGAGGTGGATTAAAATTATATTTATAGGGTTATGCTATTTGTGTAGATAATAAAATGAGCTTAGGCCAACCTTAAGAGGGGCACATATTTAAAAATGTATCTTTTGGGAAGAGTTAGGTCTAAGGACAATATTGCCTAGTTGGGGACACTAGTGCTATTTGGATATAGTGTCCCAAATGTGGTGCTAATGTACTTATGGTATAATTATAGGAAATTTGGATTGGGGTTAGAGGTGATAATTTAGGGATTGTGTCTTAACTAGTTGTAAGTGAACAAGGTTTACTTAATGGTTGAAAATTTAAATACAAGGCTCTAGAATAGGTCTATGGTAAGCCTAGGGACAAGGTGACTCAAACAACACTCTTATCATCTAATTACCACTTTTAGGTGATTACGACATAGTTTCAAAATCCAAATCTAGAGAATAACATCCTAAGGTACTTCATCACATATTTAAATGCATGAGAGAATATAATATGAGATTAAACCTAAAACATGTGTGTTTGGCATGACATCGGGAAAGTTTTTATGTTTCATTGTTTCAAAATGTAGCATATAAATTGATCCTTCTAAATTTTAATATATCATGGATATACCCACAATAAATAATATCAAACAACTTCAAAGTTCGTAGGGTAAAATCTAACCAATCAAATGTTTTATATCACATCTTGTAAATATTTTTCACCCTTTTACATTCTTGCTAAAGAAAGACACTCTTTTCAATTGGAACGAGAATTATGCTATAGTATTTGATCACCTTAAATAATATTTTTCCAATCCACTAGTATTAATTCCACCTATTGTTGGTATACCTTTTTATTAAATATATCAGCTACTTAGTATGCATTAGGGGAATTATTGGTACAACATGATGATAGTGGGAAAGAAAGAGCAATGTATTAATTAAGCAATACCTTGATATATTATTAACTTAATTAATCTCAAATGGAAAAGGAATTTATGTTATTTATTTTTTATTCTCAAAAACTCTGACATTACATGCTCAACAATCAAACTAAAATCATTGTAAAAATCAACCCTCTCAAGTATCTTTTATCCATAATAGATTTAATAGGCAGGATGGCTAAGTGGGTTATGATTCTAAATGAGTGTGATATTGAGTATGTAAATCAAAAATTAATTAAGGGACATGTATTATTAGATTCATATGTAAAATCACCTCTCAAATATAAAGCACCTCTTATTGCAAAATTTCTAGATGAATTAATAATGTTTAGAGATGAATCATTAGTTTGAAAAATATTCTTTGATGGTTCATTCAAAAACCATGGATTAGGGGTAGGTATTTTTTGAGTCACACCATATGGGGATTATATTCCCAAGGCTTTCAAAATTGAGTTCCCTTGTACAAATAAAATTGCAGAGTATGAGGCTCTTATAACTTATCTCAAATTAGATTTTCAATGGGGCATCCAACATCTTCTTGTCTTTGGTGATTCTAAACTTATCATAAATCAAGTAAATAATGAATTAAAATATTTTGATGATAATTTAATACCTTAAAAGTATATGGTTGATAGTTTAAAGTTGCCTTTTATATTCATGTAATTTGAATAAGCCCCAATAATTAACAATAGGGTAGTAGATTTCATGGCTACCATTGGTTCATTTCTTGATCTAAATGCAAAACACAATAAGTTCCTTGTTGAGTACCTGATGATATTGACTTACAACATGCCTAATTAAAAAATGGTTTATGAGGTGGCTGGTCCCACTTCTCCTTGGTACTCTGATATATATGCATGTCTTCATAATAACAACTTACTTCCTAACTTATCCCATAATTAGTGAAAATAATTTATCCAACATACCTCTTGATATATAATCCTTGGTAATACATTATATCTAAGAATATATGATGGAACGATTTTACATTATTTGAATTCCAAAGAATCTACTTTGGAAATTAGGGAAGTCCATGAAGGAATCTGTGGTGCACATTTGAGTGGCATAGTCCTAGTAAAAAGGCTTTTATGGGTAGGTTATTATTGGCCTACCATGAAATCTAATTGATGCATCTATGTTATGAAATATATAAATCATCAAAAACAAGGGGAACTTATACATATACCATCACATTATTTATAATCTATTACCATACCTTGGCCATTCCCCACATGGGGGTTAGACCTCATTGGAAAAATCAATCCTAGTTACTCTGATGATCATAAGAATATTATTATGGCAACTGAGTAATTAACTAAGTGGGTTGATGTAATTACCCTTATGTAATTGGAAAAAAAATTTCAAAATTTATCTTAAACCACATCGTGCCACTTTAGTATCCCTTCTGATATCATTTTTGATAATAGAAAACCATTTAAGAATAAGGAAGTTAAAGCTCTTTTCCAAACCTATCATATAAAGCACAAGCAGTCTACTATGTACTGCCCTCAATGCAATGAGCAAGATAAAGAAACTAATAAAATTATTCTAAACATACTTAAATGAGTTATCAATGAAGTTGGTCATGATTGGTATACATATATATATCCCACCCTCTAGGCATATCTCACTAGCATCTGTACACCTAGGTAAGTAACCCCTTATTCCCTTCTATATGATAGTGATTCTATTCTACTAATAGAAGTTGAGATTCCATATTTTTGAATATCACTAAAACAAATCATTGATGAAGAATCTTATTTTACTTTATGACCTAGTGAATTTGACCTTCTAGATAAGAAACAACTTTATGCTTTAAACCATTTGTAACTATACCACAATCGCCTTCACCATATCTATAATAAGTAGATAAAAACCAAGGATTTTTAACTCAAAGATCTTGTTTTAAGAAAAACCAATGAAATATAAATGCTAAAAAAGAGAAGAAACTAAACTTTGAGCCTAATTGGTTGGGCTCGTATATCATCATTGTTAAATATGGATTAAGAACTTACATATTAGCCATAAAAGATGGAGAGGGGCTTGATGAACCTATGAAAATCATGAACCTTAAGATATTCTATGCCTAAATTTTTCTATATGCTATTGTTAATATCCTAGGTGTCAAAAAAAATTAAAAAATCAAAAAAAAAAAAGAAAAAGGAAAAAATTAAAAGCCACAAAAAAGCAAAAAAATGAGAAAAAACAAAAAACATAGATTGTCCAAAAGTTAAAACTAGTTTATTGGCTATTTGGGCAAGTACCATGGTGAAAAATAGGTTTTTGGAACCATGTGTAATACATTGTCTATACTAACCTAGTTAATTGGGGCATCTTGTTTTAGTTATCTATTTTATATTTACACATTGTCCTTTGTCACTTGTTTCATAGACCATCCTATAACATTTTAGCTTAGGGTTAGATCCTTGTATTTATGTACCTAATTCCTTGATTATGATATAGGAACATCTTAGATAAAACCATCTTTGTCACAACTATTTATCATGTATCTTAAACCAAAAAATCCAAAACTACATGTAAAAACTTACTGTAAAAACATCTTCCATCTTAACTAGCTTCTAAACTTGTTAACTCACATTTTTTTGGGAGGGATACTCGTGCATATATTCATTCGACACTAAAACACATCTTCAATCACCTAATTTCTCATCATTTCTTATATTAGGAGAAATTTATATGGCCTGATATCCCCATATGGACTTTGTCTAGGGTGGATTATGTAGGCAAAACTTAGAGACATGGGGTCTCTAAGGTTAGCTCAACCACCACTATCCCCATCATCCATTTTTTCAAACATGGATTTATATTCAATTTATGTGTTCTTCTTCCTCTTTCCGCATTGGTTGTTCAACTATTATCCTGGAGCTTGGCTACTAAATGTCTCAACCCTATTTTAGGATTTAAAGTATTTTGTTGTATTTTCAGGTGTTGATAACTTACTTGTTATTTGCATATATGTTTTGTTGTTGTCTTGTTCATATTTTACTTTAACCATTAATTTGGTTATTATATTTTCTATCCTTAACCATAAATTTGGTTATCTTTTTCATTTTACCTTAAACACTAATTTGGTTATCTTATTTGTTTACCTTAATCATTAATTTGGTTATTATACTTTTTCATATCCTTAACCATTCATTTATTTATTATCTTTTCTCATTCTTAACCACTAATTTGGTTTTTTTTTCTTACTTTAACCATAATTGGTTATCACTTCTTACTTAACTTGTTTATATTTAATTCTTTTGGTCCTTTTGTTTAAGTCATTGTGTGCTCTCTTGTTTACATCTTGTTTTTCTCATTTTTAATTTTGTTTATCCTAAATTAGTTATCTTTGTTTATTTTCTTTTTTGTTTGTATACACGTGTTATTTTCACAATAGTCTAGTATAATTGTGTCTTTATATCTTAGTTTAGATATTTTGTTTTTTATTTGTTTGTTTTTGTGTCAAGATTATTTTGTGTATTACATTATAGTATAGTTATGATTTGCCATATCATGATGTACTTTGATTTACACAAATTATTATTTTTCAGTCCACATGACTAAAACATAAACATTCATCATGATGATTTGATATCATTGGCAGTAATTTATTTTATGATATATTAAAAAATCAGGTTACTCAATACTTATTCATGATGAAAATCCAATGAAATGTAGAATTACAAATGATGCAACTACATAAATCATTATACATGTATCCATAACCAATCATTCATTAAATATACCATAATCAAGTGCTAAAATGAATTAACATGTGCTATTGTGAATAAAAAAGTAGGAAATATAACAATACTATGTCTATCCATCTATCTAGAAACCATGTATAAAATAATAATAATAATAACTATAGTTCATAATGTCTATCATAATTAATGAAAGTATCATAAACCAAATTAATCATGTATATATATTGAAATAAAATGTGTTTATAAAAATGATACATCTCAAAAATATATGTACATCGATACATCAATCTTCAAAATTGTGTGAAGTCTCTCACTGCCCCTCAGATAGAACATCTAATCTAGGACTCAACTCATAAAGTCATGGTGTACTTTATGTAATACCCATGACACAATGTGATACTTTACCTATTTATCTCTCAGACTCTATTGGTTAAACTAATATTTTTGGCCATTTTATCCCACATACCAAGCTTTGCCTAGACCTAGAAAGAAGCCTAGTCGGGTCCCAATTGAAGAAAGATCAAATGGCTTAGAAGTAGGATCAACATTGAAAATGGAGGGATCCAATTAGGTCCTCATGATTTTATAAGCATTTAAAGGAATTAAAAGGATGGAAAAAACCTTAATAGTTCATCAGAACCTTGAAGGTTGAAAGGAGGGTGAATTTAGCAAGTTTAAGGAGCCAGACCATCACGAGGATGTCATGTACAAATGAGAAAACTAGTTCAATTTTGAATTTTATAAATATTAATTAGGAATATTCATGAGCCAAAATATTAAAATTCCATTTATTTTTTCATGCCAAGATCATATCCTAAAAATTTCATGCCTTGGCGAGTTCTCTAGTTCAAGTTATAAGTGTTTAAAGTTGAACCTACATAATGGAATGTTTGTGTTAATGTCAAATTTGAGCTTCATAAAGTAACCATTTAGTTTCAAAATTACTTAAATAGGCCTCAAGTTTGATAAGATACAATGATGTGTGTGATCTTTTATTATGATAATTAGATCTAACGGTTCACACCAGGGTCAAACAAGTCAAAAGGTCCCTAGGTTAAAAGCCTTAAAAAGCTACAAGTTGGACAAGATCTAATGGTGCATATCTACTGATAAAAGATCCAATGGTGTGAAATTGATTGAAAATAAGGTGGGTATATTTTCACTTGGATTTTCACTCTTTGAGGAGATTTATAATCTCTCCTCACCTAAGAGGCACAATGGAAACACCTGTAGGCTTGTGGGTTACCTAAGGATGAGGTGAATCTCTAGGTAGGGCTAGCTCCCTTGATGTACCACTTTGGATTACTAATACACCTAAATTGTTGGGGGGGGGGGAAGGGAGATAAATAAAATAAAAATATTATAAGGTAGGTGATATACCAAATAATATGATGACCTTCAACTAGTAACATGTTACATAGGAGAACAAAGGACTAACCAAATATACACTCCTTCAATCTATATCTTCTCACTTCAATGTTACATTATGAGGTTACAAATGAATGTAAAATGATAAAAAGACTATACAATAAGAATTGAATGGCACTAGTGAATATAATAAATCACTCAACCTTGACACTTCCTAAAATACTTCATATTTCCTGCAAGAAGAAACTTTCCAATTGTAAATAGGGTGAAAGAATGAGACAACATGCTAAGTAATCCATAGTCTTTGCAAGATCCATAATCCAATTAAAAAACACTACAAAATTAATGAAGAGGTAAAAATAATTAGTATTATTGATCAAATAATATGCAAATGAGCAGGACTTTTCCATACTCAGGTGGAACATAAGTTACAATGGCCAAAATGGCTAGTTCTTATAGTACTTGAGAGAGAGAGAGGAAAAGAGAGAAGTACAAGGATCACAAAGACACTTGTGAATATAATAAAATTAGTTAATATTGAATTTGAAGAGGATGTGGGATGAACCATGCAAGGTTAGGAAGCACAAGTGTCCACACAAGGCATGAAACTCTTGCAAAGTGGCATAAAACTCCTTATTCTAGCTTAAAAAAATGTCTTTCATGATTATCCCTATTTAAACATCCAAAAAAAAATTATGGATAGGTAATATTATTGGAATTAATGTTAAGGATTTTAGGAATTCCTTTCCATGCATTGGTTGTAGGCCTATCCATTTGGAATCATCTAAGAATGAGCCATCATCATTTACAGTCCAAAAAACTCTTATTTCATGCACCCTATACAATTGGCTTCTAAATTGGATTCAATTTTATATGAAAATATATGGGTATGATTTTATTAAAATTTTAAAGACCTTTCATAGGCTTAGAGGCATTAGAAAGACCTTAAAATTATTATACTTGAATTTTTCCACCATTCTCACTATCATGTCCACTATGCTAGTTGTGACTGGCTGAGATGAATTATATATTTGAGCACTTAAGAGGTATTAAAAATAATTAAATTTACATGGGGAGTTATTTAAGTCCTAATATTACATCCCATGTTATTTTAATATCTTGAAACCTCTTACAACCTGCACAATTCAAAAAACTATAAAAAAGCCTGTTTTGCACTCCATCCATATAGTTCCAGACAACTAATCCTGATGGGAAGTATCATGAGAGAGTATTATATATCCTCCAATCATCATTATAGGAAAAATATTCCATTAGAGTATCTTACCATCCTCATCTTCCCAATTGGGTCTTGGTATTAGAGTATATCCTCCAATCATCATTAGAGTATTCTTAAGGTTTGTTCATGAAGATATACCATTGTATTTTCAAAATAATTCCAAAAATTCATATTTAAATACTTTCATCAACATAATTTAACTCCTTTTTCCTCCATTCAAACCCTCCAATAATATGTGAGTGTTAGAACCTCTCCTATCGAGCTCTTTCCTCCATTTCAATAGGCTTAAATTGTCTTAAAGTCTAAAAATGACTTCATTTGTTCCTTATCTATAATTTTAAGGATTTAAAACATATTTTTCCATCCTAAAAACATGTTATAATAGGTTAAAATTCATTTCTAAGGCTAAAAGTGTGAATGACCTCCACTTTGGACACTAGGCATAATTCTTGTTTAACGAGCCTGATTGAGACCCTTATAGTCTAGGCCATCCAATTGGATTATTTTCATTACATAAGCTTTAAAAAATACATAATGGTGCCAAAAAAATTATTCAATAAGTTTTAATGGTCATCTCAAGTTGTAAGTAACAATCTCTCTTTTTGGCTTTTAGGCCTAAACCTACCTAATAAGCCTATCTACAACCCTTGTAGGTTTAGACTATTCTGTTTAGTCTCATCTATTTATGATTGGTTTAAATGAATGTATTATGTTTCCATAATATTTATATACTTTTTATAAGTTTCCATTATCTCTTTAAGAGTCCCTTTATCACATTTTACCAAAACTAACAGGGTTTGTGCATGGGGGGAGTGCCCTCTATCTGAGACAAAATAGAGGGCACTCCACTACCTCCTTAGACAATGTTGGATATTTTATGAGCTTATACAATTCTTATATATTTAATATAAAAAATTATATCAAATTATTCCAATATTAGATCTTCCAAAATCCTTAAATTCCCAATAGACTTCTTGAAGGTAGACTATTCACACTTTTGACTGTGTTTGGCTTGTTTGGGGTTCCTATAGGTGTTCTATGAAATATTTAGGAATTAAATACAATGTTTAAACCTAAATTAAACCTTAAAATATTAATTTAATCATTTTCCTTACTTTCCTTCACATTTTAGGGTTTAAAAACCTTCAATATGAGTCATAGACATTTGAGTGTGTTTTCTAGGTTCTCCCTTCAACAGTGGATCATGTAGATGTTCATATATGTTTGGAGCCTATGTATAGTGTTTTAAAGTATTTTAAAGGTGATTAAGACCATAAAAATTCATATTCATACCCACACAAGTCATGTTCATACTTACACTGCTTTGTTCTAGCTTACAGTCTACTAACACTTAATTATAACTGATTGTGTTTAAACTATCTAGACCCTACTTATAGGTGCAAATTGGACATTTTTCATGTTGTTTTAATAATCTAATTGAATCCTTGAGGTCAAAAAAATATTTTTATACCTTCACTCACCTTGGATTCTCTAAAACACTACTAAAACACCAATGCTATCCCACTATCTACATACCCTATTGTAGATACTCATTTTCCATCAGAGAGACCCCTGTAGGTGTATAAGGATCTTGGAATACCATCATAAACATCATAATAATGATATTTATTCCATTTTTTACACCCTTTAATCCATGGAATCATCTTAACCATTAGATAATGTTTGGTTTGCAACCTTAGGATTCAATAGTCACTCAAAACTCCAAACCTGTAGATGAGAATGCAGGGTTTTAGTGTTTTTTTAGGAAACTTCAAGGTTTCAAACTTCCATCTTCCGCTTTCTTTCTAAATTTCATATTTGGCATGTCTCTTATCTATGCTATATTAAATAAATTCATCTAATCTAGATGCTTTGTAACCCTTTACAAAAATGTTGTAGGAGACCCACAAAAAGCCCTTGGACCTCTATTTCTTCATTTTAGGGATTTGATCTTAAAAATCAACCCTTGTCTCCTTCCACATATTCTACACCTTATTTTTTCTTTTTAAACTTTATATAAAGTCTTTTATGACTCCAAAACATGTTAGGATTTTAAAATTACTTTATCATGTTTTAAATCTCCCATTCAAAGGCATTCATAGCCTTGAGGTACAACATGTAGGTGGTCATCAACATACATAGGCAGTAGACAAGACATTATGTCTATGAAACTTCTATGCCTTCACTAAGAATATAAATACACAATTATAAATATAATAATATTAAAACTCATATCAAGACTCCCACCTCTCAACATGACATCAACAAAAGGCTCCTGTAGGTGTATATGGGTTGTATGCAGGTAGGGATCTTTAATGACTGGTTGATGTGAGGAAAGAGTTTGTAACCAATATTGTACCTTTTTTAACAAAAAAATTAGATATATCCAAATATTTATGACTTATAAAATTTACACACTTTGTTTACCATTCCATAAACAAGTTAGAAAAGCTCTAAACATGTGACTGCATAATTAAAATTAAGCATGGAGTTGACTGTGAGGGATGGCAAGACTGTAGGCTACCCAAAGCATGATGTGGTGAAACCAAAAACTGAAGGGAGGTGATATATATGACATGGATACATGGAAATAAACCATATCTTATTCACATGAAATACCTTATAGGAAATTCAACATTCTGCAAGTGGAAATTTAACTGAGACTGCACATGGTGGTATCTTCTTGCCACATGAGACAAATTTTCCCATAAAAGCACCATGAAACTTGAAAATAAGAATGGATATAATTTTATAAGATATAAAAAATTATCTGGAGTCAAAATCATCAATTGGTTCATACACACTTACCTAAAATGGATCAAAACCTATAGGGTGCATGAAATAGAAAGGAGAAAAACATAGTCAACTTCATGAGGATGGTACATAAAGCACAGGCCACCATTATTAAAAATATTTTAATGTAACTTAAGGTATATTATTTTAATATCATCTCCAAAAATCATTTATCTAAAAACCTCTTTAGCTATCTGTACTAATCACAAACCTAATGGTCACTTCTGTATGTCTAAAAAGGCAAAAAAAGGAGTAAAACAATTTTGGCTAAAACATGTCACTTCTAGAGCATGTAAAGTATTTATATGAGTTTTATTAATATTAATAGTCATTAAATTACCTTACCCAATGTGGCACCCTTCCCCATGGGTCATACAAGTTCCAAACTCACCCTTTTCAATTAGTTTCTTGAATTTTAGTTAGATAACCTACAAGATTCTGATTGAACTAACATTCCTGATAGTTAATCTGACCTATTAGATTATTGGAAGGAAAATATGACACCTAAAAACCTTGGTAACCATTCCACTTGCATTTATGACCCCTAAAAACCTTCTAAATGACTCAAAATAAAAAATTGACTAATATGACTAAGACCAAGGCTAGGATGAAATTAAATGACATCAAATAACATATAATACACCCTAGGAAAATATATTAGGCCCCATAAAACAAATAAGATCCAATTTTTTACCTATTGGGGCCCCAATTTGACCTACAGGTTTAAATTTGGTCAATAAATTAGTGACTCATAGGGGTAGTATGCCTGCTATAAACTAAACCAGTAGCCTTATTAGTCCATTTGGATTAGAGAGTCATTTGGAGTCTGAGACACAACAAGAGGATTTTGAAAACAATATTGGATCAAGACAAGACCAATTATTACCTCAACCACACAAACTAAAATACACACACAAAGCAAAATCAAGCACACATGTGCTTCATGAGCACTTATGGAACACACACAATAGACTAAACAAACTAAATAAAATACTAGCTAAAATAAGATGAAAATTCCATCCTTGATCAAATGGGAAGTTTGAAACCCTTCTTTCTTTATGACATGAAGGAATGAACGAGACATATAGTCTTTTGATCCTTGACATTGATGTGTCCAACTTTTTCATGATGTTTGCCAACTTCATTGGCATGATGTTCAATAAAAACAAAGTAATTTCAAATAGGTTGGATATGAAATTTAATTATTCTCACATACAAATAACCTAAACCTTCTCATATGGATCCTCAATTACAACCTCCAATAATGATTCATAGGGTCATACCTTATTGCTTTCCATGGTGCTCTCAACATGATTGGGTTTCTTCTCAGCTGCAAGTTCTTATAACTCATCAAGGATATTTTCATACTCTACCCAATCTTGGTCATTATACTCCTTATAAGGCTCTTTCTTCACGTTGTCATGTTTTGAACCTTAACTTGGAAAAGCTCTTCAAGCTCTTGAAATAACTTCATTTTTAGATGTCAATAATCTTTGTCCTCTTTATCATCTAGAACCACTACCTCTTTAATCTACTCTTCTTGATGTATGAGGTCATAAAGATGGTTTTATTCAATCTCTAATGCATCTAAGTGTGATTCAAAATAAGGCTGAGGTATTGGGTCACCTTCAAGGATAACAAATTCCACATTGGTCTCAAGAGAGTTTTCTAGGATTGCAACCTCTTTGGGAATGACTTAAAATCATTCTACATCCAAAATAACACATTCATATTCATACATGAGATGATTATCCAATAATTTTTGATCAGATGTAGAGTCTTGTTCAAGGGTTGCAATATCTTCCATCTCCTTCTCCTTCATAGTGATGCCAAGACTAGGCATCTTGAAATCATGTGACCTAGCCCAATGAGGCTACCAAGGAGGTAGGCTTTCTTCAAGAAATTTATTAGTTTTTGTCAAAAAACTAATCTTATTTATGTTCCCATATCATAGGTACATCAAGGTAAAGGGTGATGGGGTGAGGAGAAGATGAAATAGTTGGTGGAGGTGGCACATAGAACTCAAAATCATATTTAGAGTGAAGTGTAGGTGATTATTTTGGAAGCTCTTGAGGAAGGGGAGGCAGACCTTGGGCTAAAATATCTTGGTTTTCTTCTTTTCATTAAAAATCACTTCATTTCAATCTGATTGGGATTGATAATTATCTTGGGGAAGGTTAGATGGGGCATATTTAGGTATAGGATCTTATTTTGTGTTTAAACCTTCCATCACACCTTGACTTAACAATTTCATCCTTAACTCTAGCTCTTTTATTTGCTTGGATAGGTTCTCTTGGAAAAGTATTTCTTGAGTCTCATAGGAATATTCATGAGGATGAGGACTACAAGAGGGATGACATGGAGAACAAGAGGTCTTTTGAGGAAGGGTAGAAGGGACTTAAAAAGGATCAACTTCAATATCAACTTAACACTCCTTATTAATACTTCTATCAAATTTCTTTCCCCATGACTCCACTATCTTATTCCCTATTAGGATGATAAGATTAGGAGTCCCTTTTTTAGGTAGTGATGCAACTTTAGGAGTGGATGATGTGTTTAATAAACTTGGTATCTCCTTAGGCTTTAACTCTCCACGTTATCTCCAACTTGGAATCTCTTATCTAGAGGTCTTCTCTTGAGGTGGAGTTGTAATTGGAGAGGGAAATGAGGGATTATATTCCAATTATTTTTTTGATGACATGGAATACTACATATTCATATTAGCCAACTCAATCTATCTATCATGATTAGTTTCAAAAACAAGGTTTATTTTTTCAAATCTCTCCTCCAATTGATTGGGAAAAGAATGGATGTGATAAGCTTAATTGGGATCATGAGTAGGAATCATTTAGAACTGATATCAATTTTGGGGAAGTGGATATGAAGGCTGATAAGTTTATTGAGATTGCCTTTCATGACCTCTTAGCCTATCCTCTAAATATGAAACTAATCCACTCACATCTAGCATCTCACTTGTGAGCCTTTGCCAATTGGCTCTCTCAATAGGTGTCCACTCTATTTTTACTAGCTCTAATGTATCTCTTACCTGATGAATGAAATGACTAAAAAAATCTTGACCATGTCCCCTTAGTGTATCAATCTCTAACATATAATTCTCATACCCCAAAAGAGTTTGCTTGAAGGTGGAAATGGATTGAGTTGAGAAGTGGATAGGTTGACTAGGACAACCAAGATATTGAGGAGGTTGGATATAGGATTAACACAAATCATGACAAGGATAGCTATAGTGCTGATAAGGTTGACCATGGTTATAAAAAGATTTTTAAGAATCACACCAAGGATGAAAGGTAGTGTCATAAGATTGATATGTCTCACCAAATTATGTATAACAAAACTCAGCACCAAAATTAGCCATGAAACCTCATTTAAAAATAGAACACAAAGGAAGATGTTACCAAAAATATTCAAAGGATAACTTGGGCTGCTTGACCAACTGATATAACTTTGAATTCACCATTGATGCTTGAATAGGTGCCTCCAAAGGCTGATTTTTGAAAGATAACACCAAAAATCTTTCAACCTCTTAGACCAAGAGTCCCGTTGAGCATGCCAAAAATTGTTGTCACTTGGATTTTAACCCTTTTAAGAGATTTATGAGATATCCTCACCCATGTGACACAATAGAAACACCTCTAGGCTTGTGGGTGGCCTAAGGATGAGGTGAATCTCTAGGAAGGGTTAGCTCCATTGATGTACCACTTTAGATTACTAATACACCTAAAATTTGGGGGAGAGAAAGGGAGAGAGGTAAATAAAATAAAAATATTCTAAGGGAGGTGATACAAAAAATAAGATGATGACTTCCAACCATTAACATGTTACACATGAGAACAAAGGACTAACCAAACATACACTCCTTCAACCTACATCTTCTCATATCGATGTTACATTATGAAGTTATGGATGAATGTGAAAATTTAGGAGGAATGGAAAAGAGGACTTGAATGGTGCTAGTGAATTTAATAACTTACTCAACTTTTAAACTTCCTAAAACACTTCATATGCCCTACAAGAAGCTTTCCAACTATAAATAGGGTGAAAGAATTAGACAACATGCTAAGAAATCCATAGTCTTCACTAAGAAAGATTCATAATCCAAGTTAAAAAAACTATAAAAGTCATGAAGAGGTAAAAATCAGTATTATTATTGATCAAATGGTATGCAAATGAGTAGGGATTTGCCATACTCAGGTGGAGCATAAGTTACAATGGCCAAAATGGCTAGTTCTTATAGTTTTTAAGAGAGAGAGGAGAAGAAAGAAGTCCAAGGGTCATAGGAAAAATTTTAAAGCTGAAAAAATTAGTTAATTTTCATGATAATAGTATTTTAGATGAACCATGCAAGGTTAGGAAGCACAAGTGTGCACATAGGGCATGAAACTCTTGTAAAGTGGCATAAAATTCATTATTTTGGATCAAAAAAATTGCTTTCATGATTATCCCTATTTGAACGTCCCAAAAATAATTAGGGATAGGTATGATTATTGGAATTAAGTGGAAGTATTTAAATCATGCCTCTCCTTGAAATTTTTGTAGGATTGGTCATCTAAAATTATCTGGGAATGAGCCATCATCATCCGTAGTCCAAAAAACTCTTCTTTCATGCAACCTACAGACTTGGCCTCAAAATTGGCTTAATTTTTCCATGAAAATACATGGGATTGAGTGGATTATATGTTTAAATACCCTCCATGTGCTTATAGGCATCAAGAACACCTTAAAATTAGTCTACTTGAAGTTTTCCACCCTTCTCAACATCATGTATACTATGCTTATTTTGACTAGCTGAGATAAAGTAGCTAGTTGAGTCACTTATGAGGTATTAAAATGAATTAAATTGAAATGGGGAGTTATATTAAGTCCTAATATTCCCTCATATGTGATTTCATCTATTTAAACCTCCTAAAACCTGCACAATACACAAAACTATCAAGAAAAGCCCATTTTGCACTCCATATGTATGATTTCATACAACTAATCTTGATGGGAAGTATAATTATAGAGTATTATACATATTACAATCATAATTATAGTAAAGATATTCCATTATAGTAGCTTACCATCTTCATCTTCCCAATCAGGTCCTGACAAGGGTTTTGCAAGGGTTTTGAGTGCTTTCTATTTATAAGGTTTGTTTATGAATCTTTGACATTGTACTTTCAAAATAATTCCACAAATTCATAGTTTAAGACTTTCATAAACATCCTTTAACTCCTTTTTCATCCATGTAAACCCTCCAAGAATATGTGCACATTTGAACCTCTCCTATCAAGTTTTTTCCTCCATTCCAATAGGCTTAAATTATCCTAAAGTCCAAAAATGGCTTCCTTTATGCCTTTTATACAATTTTAAGGATTAAAAACATATTTTTACATCCTAAAAACATGTTATAATATGTTAAAATTCATGTATAATACTAAAATTGTGAATGACCTCCTTTTTGGACACTAGGCCTAATCCTTGTTTAATGAGCCTAATTGAGACCCTTGTAGTCTAGGCCATCAAATTGGATTATTTTAATTCCATAAGATTTAACACATCCATAATTGTACCAAAAACATGCTTCAATAATTTATAATTATAATCTCAAGGTGTAAGTAACAATGACTCGCTTTTTGGCTTTTAGGCCTAAACCTGCCTAACAAGCCTATCTGCAACCCTTGTAGGTTTGGACTATTTTTTTTAGTTTCATCTCTCTATGATTGGTTTACATGATTTTAATATGTTTCCATAAGATTTAAATACCTTTTATAAAGTTCCATAATCTCTTTAATAGTCCCTTTGTCACCTTTTTCCAAAACTACTAGGGTTTGTGCATGAGGGGAGTGCCCTCTATCTAAGACAAAACATAGGGTACTCCCCTACCTCCTTAGACAATGGTGGTTATTTTATTAGATTATACAAGTATTATATATTACCTATAAAAAATTATATCCCTTTATTCCAAGATTATATCTACCAAAATCCTCAAATTCCCAAATAGATTTCTTGAAGGCAGATTGTGCACACCTTTGACTATGTTTAGCTTGTTTGGGGTTCTTGTACATGTTCTATGAAATATTTATGAATTAAAGACAATTTTTAATCCTAAATTAAACCTTATAGGATTAATTTCATCAATTTACTTGCTTGTCTTCACATTTTGGGTTTTAAGAACCTTTAATACTAGCTATGGACAGTTGATTGCATTTTTTGGGTTTTCTCTTTAATAGTGGCTCCTGTAGATGTTCATAAATGTTCAAATCCTAGGTATAGTGTTTTAAAGTATTTTAAAAGTTATTATTACCACAAAAATTCATATTTATACCCAAAAAATTCATTTTCATACTTACATTATTTTGCTCTAGCATAATGTCTACCAATAGTCAATTATAACTGACTGTGTTAAATCTATCTGGACCCTGCCTGTAGGTGAAAATTGGAAAATTTTAATGTTTTTTGAAGAATATAATTGAATAATTAAGTTAAAAAAATATTTTTTTATACATTTACTCACCTTGGACTCCCTAAAACACTACCAAAACACCAATGCGAGCTCACTATCTCCACACCCTGCTATAGGTACTCATTTTCCATCTGAGAGACCCCTATAGGTGTATATGGAGATTTTAATACCATAATCAACATCATAATGATGATATTTATGACATTTTATACACCATTAAATCCATATAATCATCCTAACCATGAGATAATTCTTGGTTTTCAACTTTAAGATTCAATAGTCACTCAAAACTCCAAACCTGTAGATGAGAATGTAGGGTTTTAGTGTTTTTTAAGGCAACTTTGAGGCTTCAGACTTCCATCTTCCACTTGATTTCTGACTCCCATATTTGGCATGTATCTTCTATATGATATAGGAAATAAATTCATCCAATGTATATGATTTGTAACCCTTTTAAAACATGTTTTAGGAGACCCAAAAAAATTTGTTGGACCTTTATTTCTTCATTTTAGGGATTTGATCCCAAAAATCAATCCTTATCTCCTTCCACATGTTATACACCTTATTTTTTCTATTTATACTTTATATCAGGTCTTTTATGACTCTATAACATATTAGGATTTGAAAAGGACTTTATCATGTTTTAAATCTCCCATTCAAAGGCCTTCATAGCTCTAAGGTACCACTTGTAGGTGGTCATCAGTATACATAGATAGTAAAGTGAAATTGGGAAGTATAAAAGACAAAATTTTTATGAACCTTTTATACCTTCACCAAGAATATCAATGCAAACTTATCAATATAATAATATTTAAACCCATATCAAGCCTCCCACCTTTCAACATGATGTCAAAAAAAGGCTCTTGTAGGTGCATATGGGTTGTATGTAGGCAGGGGTATTTAATGACTGGTTAGTGTGAGGAAAAAGTTTGTAACTAGTCTTTTACCTTGTTTAAAAATTAAAAAAAACTCTCTCTAGCTATTTATGACTTAGAAAATTAACACACTCTAGATACCATTCCATGAACAAGTTACAAAAGATCTAAACATGTGACTGGAAGTGAAACTAAGCATGGAGTTAACTGTGAGGGATGGTAAGACTGTAGGCTACCCAAAGCATGATGTGGTGAAACCAAACATGGAATGGAGGTGATCAATATGACATGGAGACATGGAAAAACACCCATATATTATTCACATGAAATCCACTGTAGGGAATTCAACCTTCTACAATTGGAAAGTTGACTGAGACTACACATGGTGGTACCTTCCTACTATATGAGAAAAATTTTCCCATAAAAAAACCATGAAACATGAAACTAAGAATGAAAATCATATGATAAGGTATACAACATCCTCTAAAGTCAACATAACCAATTTGTTTGTACATAATTTCCCAAAATGGATCAAAACCTATAGGGTACATGAAATAATAAGAAAAAAAACATATTCAAATTCATGATGATGGTTCATAAATCACAAGCCACCATTATTAGAAATTATATAATTTAAATGAATGCATATAAGTGTAATATCACCTCCCAAAACAATTTGTCCGAAAACCTCTTTAGTTATCCGTACTAAGCACAAACCTACTGGTCACTTTTGTATGTCTAAAAAGGAAAAAAAGGAGAAGAATGGTTTTGGATAAAAAATGTAACTTATAGATCATGAAAATCATTGAGATGAGTGTGAGGAATATGAATAGGCATTCCATGACCTTACCCCATGTGACACACTTCCCCATTGGCTGTACAAGTGTCAAACTCACTCTTTTCAGTTAGTTTCTTGAATTTTAATTAGATAACCTACAAGATTCTGATTGAAATAAAATTATTGACATGAAATATAACCTCTTGGATGATTTTAAGGAAAATAAGACACTTGGACACCTTGGTAACTATGCCACTCACATTTATGACCCCTAAAAACCTTTTAAATGACTCAAAATGATAAATTGACTAATATAACTAAGACCAAGGCTATGATGACATTAAATGACATTAAATAATATATAATACACACCATTAAAATATACTAGGACTCATAAAATATATAAAAATCCAAGTTTTTACCTATAAGGGCCCCAATTGGACCTATAGGGACAAAATTTGGTCAACAGGGTCCAAGCAAATCGATAATCAACATTCAATCGTACTAAAGATATAATGGTACATAGTTACTGACAAGAAAATGGACCTGATAATATCTATGATACGTAGTCACTCATACATCTTGATCTAATGGTGCAAGTGAAAGTCAAGGATTCAGAGGGTCTGGATCAAAGGCTACCATTCATTTGTACTAAGAAGATCTATGGTATGCAAGAGGTCAAAAAGATAAATATAACAATAGGGATCTATAGGACCAATAGGAAAAAGATAGTTTAGAATAATTTTATTTGTTCAAGTTGATATTTGATGACCAAAGTCAAGCCCAAGAAATTTTCCTATTGAAATTCAAAGGAGTAGATTTTGACCAAAACAAGTAAAAGTATGGAGCCAAGTTCAAGCATGGTTTAGTTTTAACCAAAACTAATATTTCTAAGGATGCAAACAAGGAAAACACATAGAATTTAATGGATTCATCACCAAAACTAGTGACATGAAAATAACCCTTCTCTCCACTCTTTCATGCCATGATGAACTAGTGAAGAGCAGTTAACACTAGGATAAAACTCTAATAGATTGATCTAATTATTTTAACTACATCAATGCAAAAAATTAGCTTAAAAAAACTTGATCCCATCATTATAACTTAAGGGAGCATCAATGAGGGAATAATGTAACTCTGCAATGGTTTGAAGTGACTCAGATCAATCAAGAAGCTTGAATGAGCATAAATGCAGAGGGAATTGTAATTACAGTTCAAATAGAGTTGAGGTCATTAATTCCTTTTTTAGTGCCAAAATATTTATCTATTGCTTCCCTTTCTTCTATAAATATAGCCTTTGAGCTATTGATGAAAATCCCTCAGGCTAGTATAACTAGAATTTGGTAGACATTATATTCTCCACCTCTTGGAGTAATGAGAAAGGCATGTGAAGTGGTTTTCATCTATTTTTAGTATTTTGTGTGTGCTTGATATACAAAAGTGTTCTAATCTTCCCTTTACAATTCTGAGTTCAACCTAAATACTAACAAATTTTCCTTGTAGGTCATATATTATGCCATAACTTTGATGTCTCAGATATAGGGTGGACTATTAGTTATAAATTCCTTCAATTAGGCCTTGTAATCATTTCCCCAACCTTAGTTTATCAAATTGACCTATATTTGAATTATTGTTACTTAGAATATATAGTAAACATTGCATTAGTTATATTTATAACCCATTAGTGTGCTAATGAGTTCAATCTTGAGAGTGGATCTTTGAACTTTAGTGCATTACCACATGTTAGAATAGGTTTTACTTTATTCAATTTCTTGATTCTTTTCAACCCAACTTGTTTAGATATTAAAAAGAGAGGTCCAAATTATCATATCTGAGGAGATAGCCTCATTAAAAACTTGATAAGTCTAGCCCAAACATAGGTAACCCATAACCTAGGATCATTCCCATGTTGGACTAGGTTTGAAAGTAAAACTTGAACACTTATATTTTTAGCTAGGGTGTAGCCTAAGTCTCCAACATATATCTTAGACATTTCCCACATGGTCAATTAATATCTATATTACAATGCTCTCTATGTACATGGAATGTCCTCCTTACATAAACTCATGTAATATGTAGCTTGCTACATAGCCCTCATCACGCTATCCAATGTGGGTGGTTTTTGCTATCCCACCAACAAAACCCTAACATATGTTATTTCTATCCTCACCATGTATCTATCCTATTCATATCTATATGTTAAAGTTGTGTAATCTGACATCTACATCTCTACATCTTATGTAGTTACTCCAATTGTTGTATCCATCCCATCCCTCTCTAATCTCTCAACCTCTACCAGCAATATATCTACCTCACACTATAGATGTATGATATCATCCACTCTAATTGATATTTGACCCCCTCTTTTGTCAACCTCCCCCTTTATTCTAGACACCTCTTTGTGTAAACCTATAATCTCACTATCCCAGGCTTAGATCTCCTCATGTAAGATATCTATTAAGGTTTGATCATCTTGTGATCTACCTATCTGTGAAGGACCTACCCTATCTCCTTTATCTATATGAGTCTCATGTACTGATCTCATAGCTATATCATCCCCATCCATCTCTCCATTAATTTCAATCACCACCAATGGAGTCTCCCCTCCACTTCACTGATCTATCTTAGCTCTTATCTTTGTATCTCATCCCATATTAACACTAGACTCATGCAAAATATCCACATCCTCCACCTTTGTAATATTTAGAACATGAAGTTAGCTCTCCTCTAGAGCCTATCCTCTACCCCATCCTCATCTACCTCCTCTATACCCTATAACTGCACTCCTAATCTAGGATCTTAGGCCTATACTACATGGATGTATGCTCAAACTAGTAACCAATTAATACCTCCCGGTGCATGGTAACATGTATATAACTGTTAGTCTCATCAATCGCTATCTAGCCCACTAGTTTATATATCCATCCACTACTGCATAATCAATGACATCTTCTTGTCCATCCATGTAACTATTTATAATTATGTCCACCTATGCTCTACTATATTAGGATCAATAGTCACACCCATTGCATTCTCTCTCTAACTTCATATGCAAATTTGTGAAGACTTACTAGGATATGTTATCTAATGATAAACTATCTCATCACCCTATTAGGGTTATATTTATCTATGATATAATCATGAATACCCATAATGTAACACTAGATCATCATATAATCCATGCATAAGTCATATTGTGGCCACTAGAAAACTCACCTTTCTCATCAATTGATCTCCTATAAAAATCTATATTCCAAATGTGGTTTGTGTGTGCCTATGATCATGTTACATTCATAAGTTATAGGATCATCCTATAAACATGTGCTCATATGTCCAATTATCCTCTCAATTGCAATGTGCTCTCAATACTATACTTGTAGTAATGTGAAAGGATGAATCTCATTCCCTAATGTGTATATGATGTGGTGAAAATACCTATATAATTATGTAAGTATGCACGGTCCCCATGTAAATCTATTTACCATCTCTATCATATCTCTAATGACATATAATAAACCATTCAAACATAACCTCCCAATCTTTTTAGCAAGCATAATGCCACTAACAACAACCATGAAAACCATAGTCAACAAATTTATCCCTAACCATATGCAATAATATATATCCACTCCTCCCCTCACCATTAGATAAATCCATCCCCAAAAATATCCCCAGCATATTTGTCTACCTCAAATTAGAATACCAAAAATATGATACACATCCTCTAATGTATTAGCCATCTCACCTGTAGGTAGGTAAAATGTGATAGTCTCACTATGCCATATCTCAACTAGCATAGTCAACAGAGCCCTATCTGCATAGATCTCTAGAATTTACACAATGTATGATAGCCCTATAGCTTCTAGTGCTCCAAACTCATACTCCATATATCTTTCTACCTACTCAAATGCCCTTGGTATCCACTCCCATGTCACAAGTATTGGTAACACCTCTTGTAAAATTTTCACATTAGCATAATGTCAATTCTACCTATCAACATAAAAATACATTTACCTCTACTTAAAAAACATTAAAAACCCAAAAGACATATTCCTTCATATTATTTTTTGTCTATTCAGCTTCCAACCTATCTATTTATTTACCACCTTACCCCTTTTATTCTAAACTTAGCATTTTTGATACTTCTTTTAGCATTTTTGCCATCCATTTTATCATATTCAAGCTTAACATCTTCTATTTTGTATATACAACATTTTTTCTACTCAATTGAGTGTTTTTGATGCCTATATCTTCATTTTCACTAATATGACATGCAATTTCAAAATTGTCATAATATATCTCCCTCCCATATGATTTTGCATCCATGATTTATGGATTCACTATCCAGCTCAATGATTTCACATTTTGCTCTAGCTAATTCATAATTTTGTTTTTGAATTTGTAAATGGACAAACTATAAATTTATTTCAACCAGTTTTAATCCCTAATAAATGCACTTAAATAAAAAACTAAGGCATAAAATTTAACTTATTGGAGGCCCTCTCTTCTTTAGTCTTTGATTTCTCCTCATGCACTCTTCATGCTGCTAGTGGTGTGGAATATGGTCCATTTTCCTCCAAGGCCTCAAAGCAAATCTCCTTAATCAAATTCCTACTGGCAACTAAACTCTAAAAGTCAATGTGCACAAACAAATTTATTCATCCCAATTCTTCTAGTTATATTCTCCCCACCCATTTCAAATATTTTCCCCCCCATCCCTCTATTTCATTTATTTTTCATCCGTATTCCTTCAAATTTTAGGATCATATAAATCAAAGCCTTCTGATTCTATATCAATCACTTGCAATTATCCATTTTGTAAAATTTTCACTAAAATTTGAAAATCTATATTTTTTCTATTTTTATATCTATAGCTTACCATCACTAGGATATGTCCTTCCCATATCTACTTACATGACCCATACGTCATCAACACCAACTAAGAGTGAAATCTTAAAATGGTGAAATGTCATTTTTTTGATAAATACTCTAGTTTTCATAACTAGAAAAAAGATATTTACACATACCTTAATCTTACAAGTTTGATGTTGATTATACTAATTTGATTTCTTGATGGTTCAAAATGCTTCATAAATTCATCTTTCATTAATTTCAAGTGTTTGTCAATTTTCTCACACAAACCGTTGAGGGGGCACTATCACATTCATTCTCATTCATTTGGGGTAACATTTTCTTCTTAATCATCAACTCTCTACTTATTTTGCTATTCTTATAAAAGGTCTCACTTCACAACATTATTTCAAAGAGGGATAAATGTAGACACCTAAATTATATTTATTATCAAAATACACCTAAAAATTACTAATTCTTCTTTATTAATAATTAAAAAAATCAAATTTAATCAATTATTCGCACTTTTAATCTTAATTTAATTATAAAATCTAGATTTTACACCTCACCTAACATCCTCCACCTTTATCTCCCTCACATGTTAACTCACCCCAACCAATCCCATAACTTCCTCAACTATCTTTGAGTCATCCCTTGATTTGTTGAACAATTTGACCCATTCTTGATGACTCAACTAACCATCTCTATGTTTCTCTCAACCATTTTAAATGGTCATCATCCTCATCGATGAGGACTCATTAGACACTGTAGATTATTTGGATAATTTAAAATATATAAATAATCCTCCATAGTTCAATCTTTCCTCCAAAAATATAAAAATAAGCATGAAAGCCATCACTTTCATCATCCTAACTTATGCTAACAAAGTGTTATCAAATTCACAAGTGAATCGAAAGTAAATCAAAGCCATCAAAGAAAATTTTTAAATAAAAATGCCACCCATTTTACCTTACATTGGAAGAGTGAGCAACCACAATTCAAGGAGAGTTAATCAAATTCACATCACAATGGGAAAAGCTTTTTGGAACTAAGGTATAATTCTATGTTGTTTATTTTGTTTTTATCTCTATATTAGGTTGATTTATTTTATATTAATATCTCATATCTTAATTTGCATTTCTAGATTTTCTTCAATACACTAAGAATGGGTCAAATTATTTGACATCGTAATTGAGGAAGTTGTGGGATTAGTTGGGTGAGATGTAGAATTTGGATTTAATAATTAAATTTGGATTAAAAGTGTTCATAATTAAATTAAATTTTATTTATTCAATTATTTAAATAAGAAGGGATATGTCATGAATTATAATTCAAATTCAAGAAGAAGAATTAGTAGGTTTTAGGTAAATTTCAACACTAAATGTAATTTAGGTGTCTACACAAACATAAAATATATTATTTTATTAAAAAATATATTATTTTATTAAAAAATATTAGAAAATCATTTGAATATTAGAATTATATATAGGATAGTTTTTTCTATATTCACAAAGATCATTCTACCCGTAATATTTCTTAGTAATACTCAAACCTATTAATTTACTATTGTTTATAACAATATTACGTTTAACCAATAATAACCTATGTGTACTATATATATTTTATAATAATATATAAGAATGAGTAACAAAATAATAATAAACATATTAACCATATGGTAAATAACAAATAGTAAATAGTAATTTACCCAATGTACATACTAATTACCAACATTTCCAAGCCTACTAAACTTGATCTCTTAAAGATGTGAAATGTAATGCATGGCCATTGTTGGATTCAAAATAATACCCTTAAAACATCCATTTCACCTTTATTTTTATTTTTCCTACCTATTCAATACCTAGAATTAGCTTTGCACACCCCTATCCACCTACCAAGATCTCTAGCTATGCCACCATTGCCCCAAACTCTTTCACCACCTTCCTTGAGCCAGCAAGCACTAGGTTCAAAACCTAATTCACGTAGTATAAAAAGCCATAAAAAATTCAAATATAAATATATTTTTAAATTATAATGATTATATTTATATATTATTAAAGGTAAAAGTGGGTTTTGAAAGGGACCCTACCCAATACAAACAAAAACTAGTAGACTAGGTCTTAAACCTAGATATAATAAAATGTTTGCCCAACAAAAAAAATAACAGAGAAAAAAACTATAAACGTAATTCAAAATTATTAAAAAAATAAAAAAAATAACATGAAACACACTAACATTTAGGACACCTCTAATCCTCATAAGATTTCACCCAATTTTCAATCAAACTTGAGAGGATCTCTTCCATCTATTGAGATTTATGAGGGACATCTTGCTAAATAATGTTCCATTCATTTATAGACCTTGGTGTATCTACTTCATCATTATTTTTATTGGTTAAAATATTCAAATTATTCATGCTCCATAAATAATTTTTAATAGTAATGTAATTGAAATCAATAAGAATAATAATGTTTTCCTTCAAGTTGGCATTTTCTCTCTCCATCCTATCCACTTTCTATTGCAACTCCATAAACTAGTCACGTAGCTCAATTAGATCTAATTTAGTGCACCAAACCCCATATTTTTTATTCATCTTAGTTACTTAGTATTTTAGTCTTATATGATGTCTCACAAACCAATGAAGGATTGTCATGAAGATTCACTTCATCCCTAATTATGCCCAAAGTATCCTATTTTTTAACTCATTAACCACCATATCAAAATACACAGAATTTGTGTGAACCTTATTTTGACTCTAATCCTCCTCCCTACCTTTTTTAACCACCTATTTTTTAACATTTTATTTATTTCTATCACCCTATTTTAGCAACCATAAACCTTCCAACACATATTCAATCCTCCTTTCAAGTTCAATACTTACTTTTTTTTACTAGAATACTCCAAAGTAGTATAATATTCCATACTCACCATTTGGTCATCTCCCACTTCATCCTTGAATATATCCTCCATACCCATATCCTCTTACAAAGCATGTTCCCCATCTAAATATATGAAGCCCTAGCCCTGTGTCATCTTTCCTCTCCTCTGCCTTGTCTTGACAAAGCTTCTTAAGATTATCTTAGAAGAATGCTCCATGAAGGGGTAATCCTTATTAACTTCCACTTGAATAGGTAACTTATAAACATAAAAAAATTAAATGAGAAAAATTAGTGGTTGGTGAAGTGGAAGCTTCTTCTTATCCTTTTGAACATCCAAGATCAAACATTTTAGAGAGTGGAGGATATATAAGGACAAGCTCAAGAGAATGTTGTGATGAAAATAATTTAAAAAAGGCATATGGAAATAATGCACCATTGAATACTAACCATATAGAGTGATGTACCTCATTACCTATTCTACAACCACATCAAAAGGCTTAGGAAAATATTTCCTTAAATACCCCCCTTGCACTTAGTCAAGACCTCATTCTCCCTTAAGAATTTGATTTTCTCATCATTTTTGTCTTTAATAAATTTCAAATATTTGATCTCCTCCACTTTCAACCTAGTCACATTAGTAATCAGGACTTCATTAATTTTCACTAAGATATTATTGATATTCACCACACAATCATGCCACTACTTCACAAAATTTATTGATAGTATTTTGTCAAAAACATCTATTATTTATATAAAATTGGTAATACCTCTTGTGAAAATAATCTACCAAACCCTATCATCCTTATTTATCCTTGCTATTGATAGATGCTTAATGCATTGAGGCCTCCACCCATCTCATGATTTATAAACTAAAAACTCAAAGTGTCCCAAATATAGAGGAGAATATTTTTAATCCTATGATGCACATAATAGAAAAGTTTATTAATCACAAAGATTCCCTTCTGTAACATATAATTATTCTCCCATGTATAATGACATTCCTATTTCATTATGAATTTGGCCATATTTTTCTCATCATTAACATGAAATTAATACCCAAACACCCATAATAAAACATTATGAATGAAGTATAATTACCTCTCTAGTAATGATATTACCAAAATTTATGGGGAAATTTTCATTATTATTCCACACTCTAAAAGCCCATGCTACCACACCCCTATTAACAAAGCAATCAACTAATTGGTTTACCTCTCTAAACACATGTTGAAAAATAATTTCTTGAAAGGATTGGGCAATGAAAAGTATTTCCTCAATAATAATATCAATGGATCGACTAGCTTTATTAGAATTTCTAATGCATATAATAAAGTTGAGAGAATATCCCTCAACCATACACTTAATAATGCCAAGACCTTTATCTAGCTACTCTCCCCAAAGTGATGATAAATATTCACCCAAGTGATTTTTTTGTACACCCATATTCCTATCATAGCCCCCTAAAAAATACCTTTTTAATTACGCAGACCACCTCATTCTCTAGATATACCATGGTTTCCTTTAGAATGCCCATAAAAATTCAACTTAATCCATCCATTCATCAGAGCTTTACATCTCACTTTACTCTTGATAGCCATCTTAATATCTTGAAGTTATCTATGTTCCATGTATAAAGATCAATTCTTGACTATAGATTCTTTGTGCATTGATAAATTTTACTTCTTACAACTTTTAATGGTTTTAAAATTTTTAGTAATGAAATTAAAAATATTATTTTCCACCCTATTACTTGTATTTTTAAATTTTTTAAAAATATTATTATTTCTTTCCTTCTAAATTCCCCATAGTATATGAAGAAAAGAGAACATCCATAACCACTTAAGATCTTGATTCATGAAAGGGGGAGTCCAAGCATTCCAAAATCAACTACATTGGTGGTGTGAGACCATTTTATTTGAAACTTTTCTAAAATAGATCCCTAAATTTGGAAAACAAAGGCACATTAAAGAAGAAGATGTAACATTGACTCACTATCTATCTCACAAAGTGTGCATATATTAACAAGGGTCAATCCTTTTTTTTGACAAATTATCTAAGGTAATAATCATGTTTTTCAAACACAAGCAAAGAAAAATATTTACTTTAGGAATTATATGTTTATCCCAACTTTTGTGATACAATATTAACTCTTGAACTTCAGGAACCCGATTAATATACCCAACTTTGACTTTATATTGACCATGAGATGAGTATAAACAAACAAGAATATCTTGTTTATTTAGATTAGGAATATGTATACCATGTGTATGCAATTAGAAATGCATCATGTTTTTAAATCAATCCTAACTCAAAGAAGATAGATCATAATTACACTTTTGATTGAGGATACACTAGATAATAAAGAACATGACTAATATTGGGATCCACTAGACCCAATTAGGGGATCTCTTATCATAATAAATAATACTAGGGAGGGTTCTAAAGCCTCCAGTCAAGAAAAATCATTCAATAACCCTAACTAGGTCCTATGTTTTTTTATATTCACTAAACTAATAATAAGTAAAGCAAAGAAATCTAATCTATTGCTCACCAAAGATTGAGGCACAAAGTGGGGGTATTAAAAAATAGAAGTAAACATTCATAAGAGACATATACTCACATAAATGTATATGGAAGAGAAGTACAAATGCATATTTATCTACTCTTACAAAAGAGGAACACAGGAATACTTATCTTTGAAGATGAACCTACCGAGTCTCAATCTCTCCCTTGGCCAAGGTGATTCACAAGAGGTTGTTTTGGTATGTAAGATGACAATGATAAATCAGATCTAGGATACACAACCTATCAATTCATCCATAATACAAGATATGTATCTCCAAAAAAAGCATGAAACCCTAAGCTTGTTCCTCAAGTAGAATGGTGGATAAGCAGATGTGCAATATCTCTTACTTCTTATCTTATCTAAAAAATGATGAAATGATATTATATATATAAGTGTATTTAACCCTAACCCTTCTAAAATTGTTAGTTGATAAGGTTGATCTAATCGACCTAATATTGTTATAGAAAAAAATTCACTAGGTCAGGGGCTAGGTCAGCTAAGAGCTAACCTATACTCTAAATGAATTTCAGCCATAAGAATACAAGGTCAACCTAATAGACCTAGTACTTTAAATAGTCAAAAGGGGATTTAGGTTAGGAAAAGGGGAATGAAAGGTGGGAAATGCTTGATGAGTATACAATAAAGAAGAACAAGCTTAGGGAAATGGTTTTTAGGATACTACTATGTATATAACAAGTGGCAAAAGTGACAACAATCCTACAAAGCACCAATGGTCTACTCACCCCTTTCTTGATGCACCCTTTAAGGCATACATTTAGATATATTGAGACTTGGTAGGTTCCTGTAAGACAAATAGCATTAGTAATTGATAAAATTTTGATAATATTATGTGTATATATATTCCCCACTCGAAACTCATCATGTGTCATATAAATGCAACACGGGATGGTGATTCATTAATAAAACATGACAACATATAACACTAATGCTGAGTAAAATGCAATAAGGGGAAAATAAGATAAATAAAATCACATAATTAAAAAACACATACCTTTACTTACCTTAGTGTTATAGATAAAGAAGGAGACTGTGAGATAAATGAGGGCATCTAATGTGAAGAACATGTTTCTCTTAATTTTTGCCCATTTCTTAATTTTGGAAGAAGATAAGAAACTAGTTAGAAGGGTGTGGTATAAATACTTGTTTGGTAATGGGTGCATAATCTAGATGATGATGGAGAAATCCTCTTTGGATAGGAAGGAATAACCTACAAATAAGAGCACACTAATAAAATGGATTGTTAGCAAGATATTTAAGTGGACTACTTAGCGTGAGCTAGATCCAAGAAGTATACACTTGTTAGGAGGCTATCAAACCAATATTGATAATAATCAAGTTGTAAATGATAAAGTAAATTACTTGCATATGATAAATGAAGTGTAATAAAATAATAAAGTAGATTTATTATTAAAGAAAATGATTAAATTTAGCAAAATATGGTCAATACTTATACTAAAATGGGTAGGATATGGCTCATAAAATCAAAAAAGGGTCTATGAATATGTAGGAATATAAAAAGTTAGGTTTATTTGTCGTTAAGGGGTTGAAAATAACTTGATATTATTTTTTTCCATAATGACCATCGATAGCTTGGTGGACCATCAGTGGTTGGGTTGATCATCGGTGGTTGGGTAACCATCAGTGGTTGGGGGTGACTGTCAGTGGTTATGCTAATTGTTAGTGATTACTTGTGTGTTTCTAAAAATGATCAAAAAATAATTATAGAAGTAGATGGGAAGACAAAAGTTCTATTGAGGATATGATGGAGAGGAGATAGGTCTAATCAGGTTAGGGAAGTCAAAAATCCAAAATAACAATGTAAAAGTACCGATATATCTATAACTTGTTAGTAGGTGGGTGGTTGAAGGCTAAAAATTTTTTGGTAGAGTAACAATACTTTGGCCTCACAAGCA
The DNA here is from genome assembly GCA_037957365.1 of Torreya grandis. Taxonomy (NCBI): domain Eukaryota; kingdom Viridiplantae; phylum Streptophyta; class Pinopsida; order Cupressales; family Taxaceae; genus Torreya; species Torreya grandis. The sequence goes on along the minus strand of JARHVA010001826.1, from coordinate 2,572,158 downwards.
AATTCAATAGAGGCTTGGGTCTCTTTTACTGATTTTGAGTTGCTAGAAGAAGATTGGATGCTAGAGAGCTTGAGTACCTGTATACTTGATAACTCTATGATCAATCCTTTTTTACCTCCCACTCCCATCCTTTTATAGGAAAAGAGAGATGGAGGATGGAAGGTTCCCTAGAGGGTGAGGTTGCTAATCATGATGCTTAGAAATTTTTTAGCACCACATAAAGTAAATATATTAAATAGTGCCTTATTATCTCATACATAATTGGTTGATGTATTAGGAAGGTGAGGACGTGGGGACCTAACCATTGATAGTAAGGATAATCATTGATGATTATGTTGACCATCAGTGGTTAGGTGTTGAAGGTAAATTGGTCAAGGTATAGGTTAAAAGGTTTGGTTAAATGTTAATTTAGTAAGTTGATGAGTTAGCTAACTAGGTGGTCAACTTGACTCAAGGTCTGATAGGGGTCCTATGTTGTTTAAACAACTTAAACTATCATGTGCATTTTTTTAGTGTCTATATTTTTCCCCTTTTTGTTATGCATCTTTGAATTAATAAGCTATATAACATAAATGGATTGATGGTTAAGTTTTGATTTCTTTGAGTATGGGATGAGGTGTTCTACCTAAAATTGGGAGTTGATGAGATGAAACCAAAATCGAGTCAAGGTTTGATAAGTGGTGTATGGTGAGTTATGAGGTGGTGACAAAAAGTGGTTGGGCATTTAAAATGCAAACAATACAAAGAAAATGTGACTAAGTACGATAGTTAATTTCACACAAAGACTAAAGTTGCTAATGTTGGTAAAAATAAGCTCATTTCTAAAAGAACAAGTGATAGGGTAATTAGTCCATAGCATTGGTCATAGCTGATCAAGTGACTCTATAAGTCTCTTAGATAGGGTCAATGTTTTTGTGGGTATCCAAGGTAGGAAGTGTTCCCTTGAAAAACATAAATGGTTTAGTTATGCACTAGGTGGTGCAAAATTTAAATGGTTAACATGGTAAAAATGGTTGATATGGTCAAAAAGACTAATGCAAGGTCATTGCAAAATATGTGAATAGTTCAAGTCAAAAATGGCCAATATCAAGGTGGATGTGGTCCAATGTTAGGTTAAAAAAGAGTAATGTCCAAAAAGTTCCAAATCTAGTTGGGGGAGATTAGGTGATCTCCAAAATTTTGTCATGTAGCTATAAGTTCCTAAAATGGAAAAGGTATGGATCCCTGATTGCCGATGGTCAGGGGTTCCCCTAGTCAACTGTTGATAGTCACCCTGAACTTTGATGGTCATGGAAAAAACCTAAAAAGCTAAAACATAAAAAGTGAAAATGAGATTTCATTTTCACTTTTGACTTTTGACCTCCATGTATTTTGTGCTTTGGAAATTTTTCACTTTGGTAATTAATTGAGGGTTGATCAAGTCAGTGCTGAGGTGTAGGTTGGTAATTGGTTGAGCATGTGTTCAAGGTAAATCAAGATGGAGGGTGGATGAGTTGAGCATGTGTTCAAGGTAAATCAAGATGGAGGGTGGATGAGGGTGTGGCTGAGCAGCTAGATACAAGGTTCAACCTTGACAATAATTGAGGAATGAGGTAAGAGATGTTTTAAAATTAGTGTTTAGTTGATTTGATTATGATAGATGGTGAATTTGAGTAGGTTTAGATTAGTTAGATAGGATTTTGAAATTGTTTGGGTCATGATACCCTAGTTTGGGTTATGGGTAAAATAAAAAAATGTAGCTAATTAATTTTAAAATTGATCAAGGAGTTAGGTTGGGTTGGGTTTGTAGTAAATTTTGAAGTAGTTTAGTTTATTATGTTTTATTATTTTGAGGGACTTTAGGTTTAGGGTTTTATCATTGATGGTGACACATAGTGATCATCGATAGTTTTACTTGACCATCAATGGTTAGATTGATCATCGATGGTCAAACACTGAGGTTAAAATGGGTAACATGACCGTCAATGGTTGGTTCAACTGTTGGCGATTGATTGTGTTATGGAAAATTTGTTTAAAAGTTGTAGATAAAGATGTTGTTGAAAAGGTTAATTTGAGTATTTTGTAAAATGGTTTGTTTGATTTTAGTGTAAGTTTTTAGGATAGGTGGAATGTTTGAGTGATGGGTTGGGATGATTTAGGACAAGTGTTAAGTAGTAATGTTTTGTGGAGAAAGTTGTTGAATAGAATTAGGCATAAGTTCTATAGGTTTAGGGAGGGTGTGGTATGTGAAGGTAGGATATTTGAAAATTAGGAATTAGTTGTTGGGTAGAATTATTTGAATGTTGTAGTTAACGATTGCTTGTTATTCAACTATTATATATAATGTGCTAGTTTAGAATGGGTTAAAAAGGTAGGTGTAGGTTGGTACTAAGCTCAATTTAGAAAAATAATTATGCATGCTAACATTATTGTTTTACAGGCACGTGACTAGATCTAGATGAGGGACTCAGTCCCTAAGATCTTAGTAGAGGTTCATAATGGGATGATTAATGATGAGTGGAGGCACATGGAGGAGGTTAGCCTATGGGCCATGAGACACTATCAACACCTAACATGGGATGTGGTTATAATTATGTCCCTCATCGAGATATGGGACCTGACCATGAACACATTTTTGTTTCCAAGTAGGTAGATTAACATCCTCTTAGATGATGTTCATAGGATTAAATGGATACCCATTCAAGAGGAGCCAATTTATCAAATCAAGAGCTAGGAGAGGGATTACCATATAGATATGGTTTATGGAGTGGATCAAGTCCATGCCAAGTATCATGTGGGAGGTTTTAGCTATGGGCCACTATAAAAGAGTGCTCCAAGGGACTGATGTTTACTGATGATTATGATGGTAGTGTCTTATTTTGTGATACCTAATTTGAGCAATGATCAATTCCATTATCTACTATTAGGAGTATTGGTGGAGATGTTGTTGGGGAGGACTGTGTTTGGGTGGGCATTAGTGTTACTAGTCTAGAATTATAGGGAGCTTTGGGAATTTAGAGTACATAGACATTATGGGATTAGTGTTGGGTTCATGCTCCATTATTGGGTATATAAGCATATTCAGGTGTTGAGACCTTTGGGGATACCATGGGATGGCCATACTCTGACAAATTATAGAGTGGGTTTATTGAGATGGAGGGGAGATTATTCTCTAACAAGTGTTAGTGGTGGTGTGAGAGATATTGATTGGTTTCAAGATGTCTTGGAAGGTTTGGTTATGGGTGATGTCATGTGAAGGCCATATATGGACTAGCCTAGATAGGCCCAGTATAGCTATCACACTTTATCATTGTAAGGATAGTAATGGATATATGAGAGGTAGGATGGTGAGATCAAGCTCATCCCATTTGATTGAGTTTAGAGACAATTTAGCCTTGTGGAGGGGATTTTGATAGCTTTTTTGAGATACTAGAGAGAGGCTGTAGAATTTTTACTCCTAGAGTCATAGCCATAAGATGTTTTTTTAGATCATGAGGAACTACCAATAAGAGTAGTGATAGATGATGTTGGTGTGGTGGATGGATATGTAGCATGGTATTAGGGTTTATATGTAAAGACTAATTTTGGATGGAGTGATAAGGGTCAATAGCCCATAGATGTGGATCCTAGTAGGGCATCAGTATAGGGTGGTGGCTAAGATGGGTAGGCATAGGTAGTATTGATAGTGGCATATGCTTTAATAATAAGGTTATAGGGATAGGTGGCCACTTTATAGGGATAGATTGTCACTTTATAGGGTCAGGTGGTGATGCTAACAAGAGAGTACGATTAGGGAAGGATCTCTTTTGTGTTAGTGACTTAGGAGAGAGACTCACTGAGCTAAAGGTTAGGAGTGGTGGCAACAATAGTAGGGGAACTTATAGGAAGACCTGATAAAATTCTTATGACATGATACTTAGCCATCATTGAGGAGTTGAGATATTATGAGGTAATAATATTGGTATAGTTTCCATTTGAGCTTCGATATGGAGAGTACAAGGCTAGTTTAGTAGGTGGTCTGACTATAGCTAATCCAAGATAGTGGGCCTCTATAGTGGGTTAGGTAGGTAGGTTAGGGGGCTAGCACTAGATGGTAGTGTAGGTGGAGGAATGAGTGGTAATGGTACCCCAGGGGCTTGATATATGATATGTTATGATGCATATGGTTTGATTTTGATATTGGCTTGTGTGTTGATGATGTGAGATGTATATGAGGTAGGTTCATACATTGTTACCTATATTGTTATTTGATGGATATAATGTATATATTGATTGTGTTCTGATGTTCAGATGTTTATTGATATTTATGATGATGTTATTATGATTGTTGATGCTTAGAGATGATATGCAGACTCTTTAGTTTAGGCATGCGATGATGTTCATAGGTGTTTATGTATGTTGTATTGATGGATATGATGACATGATGTATATGTTGATTTGATTATGTTATATGATGATGTTTGGTCATAGATAGGATCATGAATATGTGATGGATGATTTGATTATGGCTATTGATGATGATTATGATGTAATGATATATGATGATGTTTTGAATTATTGTGATGTTTATGGTAAATAGAATAATGACATGGTTTATGATGCTTTGTTAATAGATATGATGTTTTTTATGGATAAGATGCTATCATGGAAAAATAGATGATGTGTGATGTGATTTATGATGTTTTGATCATGGATAGATATATGATGTGGTTCACAGATATAGTTCATAATGTTGTGTTCCTCATTGATGTTTATTATTGATTATCATGGAGATGTAGTGTGATTATGATTTATATTATGGAGATAAATATACATAAAGTAAGTTAGATAACAAAAATAAATGTAGGTAAAAGAGATGAGAATCAAGAGACGTATGTCTACATGAACCCATAATGAAAGATAAGAAAAGAAACATGATGCCCTTTTCATTGGTAAGGACATAATGAACCCAAAGTTAGATTGGCTTAAGGATAATAAGCCTTTCAAATGATTCACATTAGACTGCTTAGGTTGATAAATAGGTGTCTTAATCATAATCATGTCAAGTAAGCTCAAAACCCCTTGATTAAAAGATGGTATAAAGGGAAGATAGGTAATAGGTGAAAGGTAAATGGGTGGATAGGTAAGGTAACCTCATGTGGGTTAGTTTACCCATTCTATAGGTGACTTGAGAACCATAGTAAACAAGTCCATGTCTTAATGCTAGGTGTAGACTGATCGATGTAGGAAGTCTACTAATGTTAGATAGGAAAGTTGATTGTAGTTTTCTTGGGATAGATGATTGTGATATAAGGTATTTAATGTATTACTTTTGTTTTTGATAGTTTATGAAAATGATCAATTTAGCAATCAATAAAATGATTGATTTTGACCCATTTGACTTAGCCATCCTTCAAGGGAGTGGTCTAATTTTGGGTTTGTATTTTTGGTAGCTATCCTTCATGGGAATAGTCTATGATTCTAGAAATATGTGACCCAAATGATATTTTGGTATCCTGAATTGTGGTTGATTTTCTAGTTTTAAACATGGACAAGTCTATTTAGGCTTAGAGGTTTTCCTTTATGAGGGAAAAAATTTAGCACAAAGAGGTTAATGGTAGGTGAAAGGAGGGGTTTGAGAGATAAATGATCATGGGATTTCATTTGATTAGAGATGAAAATTATCCATGAGAACCATGCTACAGGTAAAGCTATGGTACCCATATTTATGATTAGGATATAACTGTGATGGTTAATCACATGGTTTTATGTTATAATCAATTTTCCTCCAAGGGAAAGGGATAGGAAGGTGATGGTGAAAATATCATAGATCAAGGGATGAGCTTAAGTTAGATAATAGGGTGAGTTTGATCCTTCTTTAACAAAATAAAGGATCTAGATGTAAATCATTGAGAGGCTCAAGTGCTAGTTTTCCTTTGAGAGAGGACAAATGATAAGCTCTTGATCCATACTTATGGGTGATGATATAAGGTCCAAGCAAATTGAAAGAAAATTTTCCTCTTTTACTTTTCTCCATGTTGGTAACATGATTATTTTCCTTAAGGATGAGGTCTCTGACATTGAATTCTCACTCAATTATGTATTTGTTGTAGGTGTGCTTGATTCATTCTTGGTAGACATGAAGATGGTTAAGTGCTATGAGGTGATGATCTTCAAGTAGCTCAAGTTGAGCTAGACATTCTTGATGATAGTCACTCTTAGAAATAATCTCATGCAAATATATGTGAAGAAAGGGAATATGGACTTCAAGAGGTAAGACTACCTTTGCTTCGAAGACTAGAGAAAAAGGGGTGGCACCTATAGAGGTTTAAATGATAGTGCAATAGGCCCATAAGATGAAATAGATGTGAAAGTGCCCATCACGACCTAAATCACTAATGAATTTGGTTAACATTTTGTGAAGGATTTTTTAGAGGATTCTACCTGTCCATTTATTTGTAGACAATAAGCTGAGGAAAAGCTTAACTTAATGCCAAATGCATTACAAAGACCTTGGACTTTCTTATTCTTGAAATATTTACCATTATCGATGATGATATTATGGGGAACATTGAAATGACAGATGATAAGGTGGTTGACAAATTCAACAATATTTTTTTCTTTGGTAGAGATGAGAGGAATGGTCTCCACCCACTTGGTGAAATACTCAGAGCGGTAATGATGGATTAGTGTCATTATGATGAATGAGGATTGATTTACCCAATAATATCAAGGCCCCATTATGAGGATGGCCAAATGTCTTGGGATACTTGAAGGCCATGGGAAGGTGCATGGTATAAATTAACATGTTGTTGACATTTGACAAACTTATTTACATAATTTCAATAGTCTTGGTTGAGGGTGGGCCAATAGTAGCTGAGATGAAGGATGTGTTTAGTGATATCTAAACCACTAAAATGTACCCCACATATTCTATCATGCATTTATTTGATGGCATGGGAAACTTCATGACTACAAAGGCAATGGAAAAGGAGGCCATTAAAGCCACATTTGTAGAGGATTTACCCTAGTATGGTATAACAAGAGGTACTTTGAACAAAATCTCTATGGGCATCTCTAGAAAGGCTAGGAAGAATGATATTGAGGTTGATGTAATCAAAATTTTGCTCATACCATATGTCTAATGGAGATTGGTCCACATTAAAAATGGTAGGAAGGTTAAAATGGATATAAGATGGGGTGACAAAGCAATGAATGGTAACAAAGAGTTTAGAGTTAGGAGGTTGAGATAGGATTTGGGAAGCAAGGGAAGCCATTGTATCCATGAACATGTTAGTTGATTATGGAACTAATTAGATAAGGTAATGCTTGAATGATGATAAAAGTACATTTATATGTTGTTTTTATTATAGTACAAATTCATTCTTAAATTGATAAGATTCATTGACTTGGTTGACCACAAGTTAGGAATCACTGAAGACATTGATCATCTTGACTCCTAAGGCTAGAGAGGTTTGGAGACCTATGACTAGGGATTCATACTCATTCATGTTGTTGGTACACTAAAAGTCAATTTTAAAGGAGAGGGGAAGAGGTTAATCATCAAGGGGAATGAGAATAACTTTGACACCCCCAACACATTGGCATTTGGAGCCATCAAAGAACATAGTCATTTGGTAGGTGGGGTCCTCTTGAGAAAGAGTCATGGTGGACTCATCAAGAAATTCAAGAGGAAGAGGTTGGTTTTTTGGTAGAGGAGCTTTGGCCAATTGATCAATAATCACTTTCCCTTTAATTCACTTTTATTGGAGGAAATCAAGATCAAACTCAACTACGATCATGAGCCACTTAACCATACATTGGTTTTGGTATGGTTTGGAGTGCATGTACTTAAGGGGGTTGGTGTTAGTGATGACATAGGTTTTATGATTGAAAAGGTAGTGATGAAGCTTGTAATCTATGGGAATGAGGGTGAGGCAAAGTTTCTCAGGATGAGTATACTGAGTCTCATACTCTATAAGTGTTTGAACTATGTAGTAGGTGACTTACTCTTTGTTCTGTTCATCATGGTGAGTAAGCATTTGACCTAGGGAATGGTCAATAGTGGAGATATAAAGGTAGAAGGGTGGATCTTCTTTATGAGGGGTCAAAACATATAGAGAAATAAGGTATTATTTGAGTGAATCAAAGTCTTGTTGAGAGTCTTAAGTCCACTTAAAGGATGTGTGTTTCTTGAGGAGATGGTGAAAAGGTTGATGTCTATTAGATAATTAAGAGATGAACTGATGGATTGATTGCATATTCCCCTACAAGTTTTAGAGTTGCTTAAGGTAGGTAGGAGGTGGTATTTTAAATATTTCTTTGACTTTGGTAGGGTTTACCTTGATTCCTTGAAGAGAAACAATGAAGCCAAGAAACTTTCCTAAAAGGACCCCAAAAATACATTTCTTGGGGTTGAGGTGGATATGGAAATGGATAAGGCATTAGAAGATGATTTTGAGGATGTCTAGATAATCTTTATGATATTTAGATTTCCCAAAGAGATTAACCACATAGTCCTCTATGATTTTATGGATGAGGTCATGGAACATATAGGTCATGGCTCATTGGTAGGTTGAACCAACATTATTTAAACCAAATGTCATGAATTTGTAGCAAAAATTTCTCCATGGGGTGATGAAAAAGGTCTTGTGTTGATATTTATGGGAAATCAAGATCTGATTGTATCCCAAGAAACCATCCATGAGAGATAACATCTCATGGCTAGATGTAAGATCAACAAGTTGGTCATTGCTAGGCAAAGGAAAGTCATCCTTTGGGTAGGTGAGGTTGAGGTCATGAAAGTTGATACAAAGATGAAATCCCCCTGTATGTTTGGTAATGGGAAATATGTTACAAACCCATTGTGGATAATCAATGGGTTGGATAAAGTCAATAGATAAGAGGCATTAAATCTCTTCTTTTACAAGAAGGGTGATGTGAGGGTACATCCTATGAAACTTTTATTGAATGGGCTTAACATCAAGGGTGGTTTCGATGTTATGGAGATTAATGGAATGGTCAATCCTAGGCATATCCTGATAAGACCAAAAAAATTATATGCTATGGTCATGAAGGAAGGAAAGGTAATCCTACTGTTCTATGGGGTTTAAAGATTATCCAATATTGATGATGTGAGGGTTATTCTGAATACCCAAATTGACATCAATGGTAGATTCATTCAACATGGTTTGGTTTTAAGGAGGAAGATATTTATGGATAGAAGAGTCTCCTATAGTGAGATAGGTGATAATGGAGTCAACATCTTGATGGTGGATGATGTTGATGGTAAGAGAATCCTTTCCACCATTTTAGGATATATGAGAGGAAGAATTTTAGTTTGACCAACCTTTTGATAGTTCAAGAGGCCCAAACTAATGGTATTGATAAAACAAAGCTAGATGGGTTGATGTCAAAGTCCTCATACTTTGAATGAGATAGGGTTATTAAGGATGGGATTTCCTCATCAATGGTGGTAATGGGTTTTGGTGATGTGGGCTCTTTTGGTGGTATGAACCCAACATTAAATAACTCATGAGGTTTTTGGATTTTGATTATGGGTAACTCATGAGGTCCTTATTCATAAAGGCCAAGGCCAAACCCCTTCCAAGCACACATATAAAGGTAAGATTTAGAAAATAATGGTTTGTTGAGGTATGATAAATTAGAGGTGAATGGTTAGATATCAGGGGTGGTGGTGACTGCAAGAAGTGGATGATTGAGTCCCCAATAGATAAAATTGGTTCGATGGTTAGGTGTCCTAAAAGGGATGATGGTTTTGATGTTATTGTCATAACTAGGATCATGGGTGAGGTTCCCATAATCTTGAGGAGTATGGGAAGCATCCAAGGCTAGAAGATAGTATTATCCTAGTGAGAGACATTAGAATGTGGGTTCCAAGGGATCCTTTATAGGGATTTATGAAGAAGTTATAAATGAACTTGTTTAATCTTCATCAATTATAGGGGTGGGATTTTTCGTAGTTGGTGGTGAGGTAGATGGTTGAGAAAGAACATCATTAGGTTTATACATCATATTGTAAGATGCAAATAGACTAGGGTTAGTTGGTATGGTGATGACATGATCTTCATGCTTAAATTTGATGCAATAATTTAGAGTGGAAGGGACATAACTTATAGCATGGATCTAAGGGAATCAAAGAAAAAAAGTTAAATTAGAACTTTCCCTCTATAATTTAAAAGAGTTTTGGACTGATATGAGGTCCTAAATGAATATGGAGAATAACTATCTCCAAGGTAGTGGCTATGGTGTCATTGAAAGAGTGAAGAACCACTACAGTTTCAAACATGATGTTCTTGGGCAAGTCAAGTTGGTCATAGGCATGGGAGGAGATAATGTTGATATTATCCCCTCCATCAATCATCACCCTCTTGATATAGGTTTGGTTGATACTTGTCATAATAAAGAGGGGAGAATCAAGATCCTTAGGATGTATAAAAGGTATTTTTGAATTCTTAAAGGTGACTAGTGTGGAAAGCTAAAAGGCTCTAATAAAGGCTGTAAGAGGTTGAGGATATTTGGTTTGAACCTCTATGGATTATAGAATCTCTATAATTATTTGACGGTGAGGTGGTGAGGTGTTTATTAATTCATACAAGCTCATTTTCATCAAATTTTGGTGAAATTATTTCAACACTACATGTTGAATGGATTTGGAAGGGTTAGAAGGGGATGTACCCAAGATGGATACTTTGGGTTTTGGTAATGGTAAAGGTGTTTGGGTTATGTTGGAAGGTTGAGGGGTTGAAGGGTATGTCCATGGTATAGACACTTTAGATTTTCCCTTATCTTTTTATTTGGCCCTAGATCGGGTAACCATATGAAAGGTGTGGATAAGGAGAAATGTTAGTTTGGGTTACTGCTTCGATTCCTCCTCAATATTAGGTGAGAATAGGGGAGTAGGTAAATTTTAGATGGTTGAGGTTGGTAGTTGGGTTGGTTGGATTAGTGTTTGAGTAGGTTAAAGGTTCAAAGGAGGTTCATCCAATAACAAATCATCCTCATCCAAAAGGTTATGGACTATTGTTTGGAGAGCTTTACAATTCTCTATATCATGTCTTGGTGTCCTATGGTATAGGTAAATCAAATTGTCATTAAACCATGCTAGTTTAAGATGTGAAGAGTCAAAAGGTTTGATGGGTGGTAAGGTTAAAGAAGAGGTTTGAAATAACCTTTGTAGAATGGTTGAATAGGATTTGACCAAAGGTGATGATGGTGTTGGGTTTTTGGTTTGGAGAGTGGGTGCCTTCTTGGGAGTAGGTTTTACCATGGAAATTGGAGGTGGTGTTTTGGTTTTGGTAGGTGGTTTTGGTTGGGATTTTTTGGTTATGGTTGGTTTAGAGGTGGAATATTTAGAGGTTGAAGGTGAAGGTTTGGTAATAGGTGGAAAGGTAAAGGTGGCTAAGTTAGTCAAGAATGATGGGGATTTTATTCTCTTGGTAGAGATAGGTGTTGGTAAAATAAAAGGTGAAGGTTTACTAGATGAGGAATAGGTAATGGGGATAGTAGATGGATGGGGTCCTAAAATTGAAGGTAAAAGAGAAGGGGGTGGTATGGGTCTAGTTCTAGATGGTTTGGGTGGTTTCACCTTTTTTAAAGGTTTAGTCAAAGGTTTCTTTGGTGGACTTGATGGGGTTAAGTCCAACTTCAAATATGGATGAGCCAAGCTAGGGATAGGAAGTATTCCTTGATTCTTAATGGGTTTGGTCAAAGAAGTGCAGTGTGATTTAGAAATTTTGGATTGAGGTGGGTTAGATGGTTCCCCTATGGCTTTAGAGGAAGAATTATCTAAAGATGAGGTTGAGGTAATGATGGGTTTGAGGCTAGATGTAAATGAGGTTAAATGTTCTTGTTTGTTTTGGTATGGTAGCCCAAGAATATGCCAAAAGGTAGCCCTATCTAGATTGTCTTGAGAAGTAAACTCTAGATTTTAGACCAATCTATAAAAAGTTTTATAGATGGGTTTGATTCCTCAATTATTAGTTTTGAATATCAAGCTCATAGGTTGAGGTGAGGGAATAGTGTCTTCACCTTTGTATTGGGTGGAAGGCTCAATGGTTGAGGAAGATGGTGTTTCTAGGGAAAGAATAGAATATATGATCTCTTCCTTTAGAATGGTTTCCCAATAAGGAGTGGTTGGTTTTGTGGTAGGTAAGGAGGGTGTGGTTTGTTTAAATGAAGAAAAGGGAGTGGTTGCTTCCCTTATTTGGATTTCTAAAGGAAAGATTAGTGATTCCACCACTTCCATAAGGGGTTTGGAGGAAGAAGTGGTTGATGTAATGGTTTCCTCTTTTGGTATTTATATCAAAGGAGAGGTGGGTGAGTTAATTGTCTCTTCAACTAAAAGAGAGGATGTTTCTTCCTTTATTTGGTCTTATAAAGGAATATAAGAAGATTCCACCACTCCAATAAGTGGGGTGGGAGAAGAGGTAGTTGAGGTAACAACTTCATCAACAATAGGTTCAATGATAACAACATTAGCCATGTGTACCTCATGAACATGAGATGATTTTGGTTGGTTATTGTCATGGTTGGTGGAAGATGCATGGTTAGGAAAAGGTTTTTAGAAGATGTATAATGATTGGTTTGGAGGTGCATTAAAATTATCTAGTGTAAGTTCTAATTTGTCAATCATGTTTTAGAAAATTGATTATAAGGTATTACACCTATTCACATCATGTCCAATAACATGATGTAAGGCATATAGATCATTTTCATTATACCATCTAGGTGCAGGGTGGGAAGCATCAGATTGTTGGGATGGTTTGATAGGAGGAAGTTAGATGAGGTTAGATTTAAGTAGTTTATCCAAAATTGAAGCATATGATTCTTATATAGGAGTATTTTGCATTGGAGTGGTGTGGTTTTGGTTGTGAGTTTGTTGGTTTTATGGGTTTGGAGAATTGGTTTAATTTGGTTGGTTGATGGTTGGAGGTGGATCAGATTTTAAGACAACCATGTTTGTAATTGCCTTTGTATTGGTGTTGGAATGGTTAGATGGGTTGGTAGTTTTGTTTGAAGAAGGGTCATTGTATTTAAAACTAGAATTCTTATTTCTTAGTTTCAATTTACCTTCATCAATGGCTCTAATTTCAAGCTTACATGCCATAGTAAATGCCTCATCAAAGGTTCTATAAGTCTGAACCTAAAGAGTTGGAGTAATATGTTTGGCACAACCTTGAGAAAAGAGTTCTATTAATTTTGGTTGGGGTAATGAGAAGTAAAGTTGGTCGATGAGACCTTTCCATCTAGCTACGAAATTGGCAATTGATTCATCATAGAATTATCTAATGGAGTAGAGATTAGTAATGGAAACCTTTTTAGATATATTAACTAAAAAGTGATCTCAAAAGATTTGGGCTAGTTGAGAGAAAGAGAAGACAAAGTGCTTAGTAAGAGCATTATACCAATCCAAGGCTGGTCTAGATAAGGACATGGGAAGGTATGAAGAAGAAGAGCATCATCATATATGATCAAATACCAAGAATGATATAATGCTCTCAAGTGTTTTTGGGGGTCCTCCTTACCTTGGAACTTGGAAAACTTAGGTAGTTCTAATTAAGGAGGATACTGTCAGATAGGAACAAATGGACGAATGGGTTCATTACAAATTTGATCATAAGATAGAAGGTTATGAGTTACAAAAATAGATTATTCAAGATTCGACATTTTATCCATCAACATCTCAACTAAATCTATTTAAGGTTGGGGAGCTCTATAGTTGGGTAGTAGGTTTGGTTAATGTTGGGTGGTTGCAATGTATAGATAAGAGGTGGGAGGTTGAGAAGGTGCCACATATTGGTATGTGGTCATAGAAGGTTGGGATGATATCCCAAATTGGTATATGGGCACAAAAGGCTAGGTAGAAGGTGGTATGTATCATTATGGATTAGGAACATAATGGTAAGATGTCATGGGTATTTATTGATGAATGGAAAAAGGTTAGTTTGGAGGTATGGTTGAAGTGGTTTATTGAGGTTGGGTGGTGACTCTAGTGCTAATGGATAGAAGGGAAGGAGTTATGGAAAGTACTAAATTTTGAAGAGGGATAGATATGGGTTGGTTGGTGGTGGTAAGAAGAATGGTGAAAATAGGGGGATAAGATATCCCCATAGTAGGTGGGGTGTAGCTAATAATAGTAGGGTTTCCCATACATTAGAGGTGTTGGTTAGTGTGGGAGGAGTTTGGTTATAGGTTGGAATGTTAGATTGGGTTTCAGTGATGGTAATGGATGGGATATTGGTAGAAGAAGAGGTTTGGGTAATCAAAGGTTGGTTGGAGGTAACAACAACCATAAGATGAGGAGGCATACCAAAGGTTGGATCCATGAGAGGAACTGAAGTAGTAGGGGTATGGTGAGATAAGGTATTAAGGTAGTGTCAAAGGGATATGGGGTTGTTACTAGGGAATGTGGTAAAATATGCATCACCCTCAAAAACTATATGAGGCATGTTAGGAGGAGGAGAATGAGGAGGAGAAACCTAAAAATATAAATTATACTCCATAGAGGGGGAAGAGGATGAGGAAGGTGGTCCTTGGTTGGTTTGATTTTTCAACTACTATCTACTAAAGACCATGTGAGAAAATAAGAAAGGAATGATGAAAACTCACACCTCAAACAAAAAGTAGGTAAAAGAAAAGAATTCAATACAATCCAAACATACACTAAAAGTGAATTTAAAATTAGGATTATTTTTAGATCACTTTTGCCTTATGCCTTATTATGTGTGAAGGAGAAAGCTAGCTTGTATATTAGGTACTAAAAGAGTAAATCTAAGGTTGGTTTCAGGTTGTGTTTAGGTGTTCAAAGAGAGAAATATAGATTGATCTTCAGTACGTGGCTTGGTATTGGGGCCTACCCCCTCACTCCACACACCACAATGATAAGGGTGTTGGGTGCTTAACAAAGATATACTAAATTTCAAAGTTTATACTCAAATAAAGAGTTGAGTTGGTTCTCCCCTTGGCAATGACCTCCAAGTAGGATTATGGAGAAAGGGTGAGGTTGATCGCTAGGTGATGAAATCTTAGTCAGGCCTTCTCTCAAGTTTGTTTTGATGTATTGATAATTATGTAGTTTGGATAAGTGTGTGATAACAAGAGTGAAATTATGATTAACTACTTTGCCTTGTAAGTTATTAGATGAACTAAAGTAATCAAGCAATCAATATAATGTAATGGGTTTATTTTATGACAAAAGAAATTTTAGATTTCATTTGATGAGCATAAAATAAAGAAAAAGAAAGAAAGGGGGACCTAAATGATGCTAGGGTCCTACTGGGTGTGCCAAAATGTTTCTCTTAATTTTTTCTTATTTATTAATTTTGGAAGAAGATAATAAACTAGTAATAAGGGTGTGGTAGAAATACCTGGTTGGTAATGTGCACATAATCCAGACAACGATGGAGAAATACTCTTTGGCTAGGAAGGAATAACTTGCAAATAAGAACACACTAACAAAAAGGATCATTAGTAAGATAGTTAATAGGACTGCCTAACATGAGCTAGATCCAAGAAGCATACACTTGTTAGGAGGTTGTCAATCCACTATTGATAACAATCAAGTTAGAAATGATAAAGTAAAGTACTTTCATAAGATAAATTAAGTGTAATACAAGAAGAAAGTAGAATTATTGTTAAATAAAATGATTAAATATAGCAAAATCTAGTCAATGCTTATGCTAAAGTGGGTGGGATCTAGCTCAAAAAATTAGAAAAGGGTCTGTGAATAGGTAGGAACATAGAAAGTTAGGTTTGGTTGTGGTTAATGGGATAAAAATAACTTGCTACTATTTTATACCATAGTGACCATTAGTGGTTGGGTGAATCATTGGCAGTTGGGTAGACCATCAATGATTGGGTTGGTAGTTAGGGGTGATCGTTGGTAGTTTTGTTAACCATTGATGATTGCCTATATGTTTCTGAAGGTGATCAAAAAAGAATTGCAAAATATGTAGATGGGTAGATAGAGGTTTTGTTGAGGTTTTGGTGGAGAGGAGATAGGGTGAAGATAGGTCTGATTAGGTCAAAGAGGTCATAAATTTTAAATAACAATGGTAAAGTAATAATATACCTATATCTTGCTAGTTGGTGGGTGGTTGAAGCTTGAATAAATTTAACTAGAGTAATAGTACTTTAGCCTCACATTCAAATTTGATAGAGGTTCAGGTCTCTTTTGTTGATTTTGATTTTATAGAAGAAGACTAGATGCTGAAAATCTTGAGTACCTGTATGCTTGATAACTCTTGTGATCAATCCTTTTTCACCTCTCACTCCCCTCCTTTTATAGGCAAAGAGAGAGGGAGGATGGAAGGTTCCCTAGAGGGTGAGGTTTCTGATCATGATGCTTGGAAGTTTGTTAGCACTGCATAAGGTGAATATATTAAATGGTTCCTTGTTATCTCACACATAGCTAGCTCATGTGTTAGGAAGGTGAGGAGGTGGGGACCTGATTGTTGATGGTTAGGCTGACCATCAATGGTCGAGTTTTGAAGGTAAATTAGTCAAGATGGGGGTTAAAATGTTTTGCTAAATGTTAATTTAGTAAGTTGATGAGTTAGCTAACAAGGTGGTTAGCTATAGTCAAGATTTGATAGGGGTCCTAAGGTATTTTGACAACTAGATCTATCATGTGTAGTTTTCTAGTGTCTATAGAACATTTGGTGAACTTATAGAGATTAGTGCAAAAAAGAGTGAAAAATCATTTTTTTGGGGAGTATAAAGAATTGTGAATAGTAAGATTAAATAAGTTGAAAAATAAAGTTATTTTCTTATTGTTTGACTTATCTAGAGAGAAAAAATAGAGCTTAGAGAGACCAAATGAAAGCAAAAATAGATAAAATGGTGAGGAGATGACAACCTAGACAAGAGGGACACCTGATGACCGTAGTAGGTGCAACACAACTAGGTAATTGAGAATTTTAAACTTATTTTGAATATTTTATTTGAGATTAAGTGTTTTATAAAAGAATTTAAATTAGACCAATTCTAGATACCATAATGAACTTAGGAAGTTGCTAAAGGTACTAGAGACTAAAAGGAGAAATGTGTTGAAAGGAATAAGAGAAATAAGTGCCAAAGGTATTTATTATAAGTAGGGTAAAGAGTAAATAATATAAACCAGCTAAGTTAATCCAATCAACCTAGTAGGTTGAAGATCCTAATTTGACACTACTAATTTAGTAGGTATGTGTTGACTTAGTTTGTTTAGGTTAATTGCTAACTTCGTACCTCATTGTCAACATAGTTGTTTGAACCAAATTGCTGACTTAGTATGAAAGGGGGAAAAATGAAAGGGTTGACTTAGTTTGTTAAGTCAACATGGTCAACTAAGGACTATTTTTTAACTTAGTGTTTGACTAAGTGGTTAGAATAGTATGAAAATATAGGAAATAGGCCAGAATAGTACTTGAAAGGCCTATAATGTTTGATTGAGTACTGAAATGGACAAGTAGGCTAAAAATAAGTCAAAAATGGATAAATTAAATAAAATTAGGTTTTTTTTTACCAAAATTTAAAAATAATGTATTTGATTATAAGTGACATGGAGGTCTAATACATATTTTTTTACTTGATGGTTGTAAGATCATCTAATATTTTGGTGATTAGTGGATGCCACATGGTTACTAGACCTATTAGAGTGATTGATAGTGTAAGACTGAGCTAGGTTAGTCACACTAGGCCTAAGAGGTATTATGAATATGTGCTGAGTGTCATTGAGTGCAGATCTAGTAGTCATGTTCTTGGGAGCCTGAGAAAATTTGATTAATACTTTTATGTGGGTGGTGTATGGGGATACCATCAAGGTGCGTATCATCATAGAAGTTGTCCATGATATTCATATACTTATGATATGAGGGATGCCAATGATCATAGGGGTATCGATTGGACAATAAGAGAGATGAGCCTTAGCCTTATGGGTGATGGGCTCAAATGAGATATATCTCAAGATGAGAGTGAGCCCATTTGAAATGTATATAGCTCATATTCTAGATATTCGATAGGAAGTGATAGGACTTGTGATAGTATGAGTGTTGTGTCACAAGTTTGATGGTAAGGTAGCACTATATGTGATAGCTTATGCCAGTCCATTTTAGAATAGGGGAACTATATGATCTAGGTTCTATCATCTAGGTTTAGTTCATGCATGATATGTATGGGATGATGTCTATAAGGTAGAAGACCATGGGGTTAGTAATTTTATTGATTTCTTAGATATATAAGAGGTTCTTGATGTACTAACCAGTTGGGTTTCCCAATATGGTCAATGATAAGTTGCCTTGGGTGCAGAGATGGTGATAAGATTAGGTGGCATGGTCCATACCCCACATTATAACACTATAGATAGTCATGTGAGTAGATATCATGTTCCAAAAATATGGGGACATTGTGACAATATGTCCAAGTTGGAGGATAGTGGTACCGACATTAGCATGAGTATACATTATAGGCCACTACACCTAATAGATAGAGATGTATCCAATATCACACATAAAAATATATTTAGGACTCATTCACCCAATGAATCCAATAGTGGTTCTGACATTTTGGTCTAGACATGCAAGAGAACCAAGGGGGAGAGGAGTAATAGGACCACCAATTGCTAGACTAGAGATTAGACTATAACATGAGAGACCATGGATAGGTTGAACATGATAGCCAGTAGCTAGAGAGGAGATGGATATGGATGTGAGAGTACCAAAGGGACCATAGCTAGCACCATAGTAGGAAGAGTAGTGACCAACTAAATCACATCACCAATGGATATGTCCATAATGAGAGTGAGCATAGATTGTGGTCATCCCAAATGATCCATCAGTCAGCCTAAGATAGAGCTAGTCTATAGAGGCACCACTAAGGCTTGAAATGGGCATGGGTGGTAACCCCAAGGTTTGCATTAGTTGGGTGATGTCCCATTGATGAGGTACTTAAAGTATGAGATGATGGAGAGACCATGCTTGATGTTCATGTAGATGAGGAGATAGTGATATTTAGACATGTAATAAATGGTTATAATTTACTTAAGTTTTTTGAAATAGATTATAGATAGATTTTGAGATATATTTATGATATAATATTTATCTAGTTTTAATTTTTTAGATATTATAAAGGAGACTAAATGGGGATCCTTAGTGAGGGGAGCACTCCATGAGATCTTGGATGAGGTGCTGACACCATACAAACCTGCCACATTAGATGATCTCATGGTACTATCTTTCCCAGCTCAAGTGAGTTAGTTCATACTAGTAAGAGAAGTTGTGAGGAAATTAAAGGCATGCAAAGATGAGTGAAATAAACTAATAGGGGTGGGAGTGAGAGAGGCATAGGTATGGTATGCCTTGGATTAGGAGAGATATATGAATATGGATACCATGACTCAGCTAACACAAGTATAGGCCTAGGTGGCCAACCTACAGGGATAGGTGATAGGTTTGATATCTCAAACAACACATTTATAGTTTACTATTCAAAGGAGATTATCTAAAGCATCTATGGCAAGTGTGGCTATACCATAAGATAGAAATGATTGAGCCTAACCTTTAAGTTGGAGGGATGCATTTTTATACTTTATATCAAAAACACACAATATATATAGAGAGATCCAATTTTGGTAGTTGGATGTTGATCTTATGTGTATGTATTATGGTTGTGGTTGTGGATGCATGGATATATTTATTTTGAGAACATATATTTATTATTTTTTGTATATGCTATAGGAAATATATGGGTTGTGGTTTCTTTTATAACATTATGTAGGACACATGCATGGGTAAAAAGAAATAGGTGACAAGACTTGGCTAAGTATAATCAATAAAATACAAATGTACTACATACTATTTCATGTTGGGAAATGTGTAATAACAAGAAATGATGAAGTATAAGAAACCAAAGGGTGGTAAACAAGAGGGGAAAAAGTTTGTTTTTAAACCATGAAAAAGAGTTGGCACCAAATTAAAACAAGTAAAATCACACTAAATTATATTGGGAAGTATGAAAGTAATGTAATATAGTGAAAAACATTTAAAAGAAAAAATGGTATAAAAATAAATCAATTAAGTCAATAAATCATATTAAATCACATTAGAAAGTATAAAATAAAACAAAATTGGCAAAATTGGTCTTAAATTTATCACACTAATTCAAGTTGGGAAGTATGAAAAATTCAAAAAATGGTTGGATTCTTACATGCAATCAAAAAATAATAAGATAATAGTGAAATAGTAATGAAGTAAGCATAAATCATATTAAATCAAGATGGGAAACATGTCAATAATGTGTAACTCATAATCAATCACATCTTATCTCATATTTAACACATGTAATTTTGTTATGACTTGGATATTAGAAAATTTTGTGAGGAAGGTTAGGTCCTATCCATGGTCTTACACTACAACTCTCAAAGGGAACACAAATGAGCTAGAATTAATGTGAAAATATGGTAAAATGGGATGTTGGTGATAGAAATGTGAAATTTTGGTAATCTATGAGGAACGCTAGGTCTTATCCATGGTCTTACAATGTAACTCACTAATGGAATCCTTAGGGGAGTGATTAGTGAACAAAACAATATTTCTCAAGGGGAAATATTAGGATTTTATGAAGTGAAAAAGGTAATGTAAAAATCATAACTTAGGCATCTTATGAGAAGACCTTAAGAAATATGAGGCATACTAAGGACATGAGAAGACACTAAGTGACTAGTTACTATCAATGTACAAAGGATACCAATTCACTATAGACACAAAGCTATGTAGGAAAACAAATGTGATACTAAGATCAAATCATAAAGGTAGATTGGTAAAATAAAATTAAAATGGACCTACCTTTCCACAATGTGTTCCCCATTCCTTAGGACCCATTATAGAGCCATCAATCTACTGTGAAAATTGGGTACTTACGTGAGAAAGTAGGTAGCACTAAAAGTTTTTTTAATCACCTTTTATAATCCAATGGCCTACCTCATCCCAATGGACCTCATCTCTATTCTAAGGCCAATTTTGGAGTTTTAGATTTGATTATAATAAGGATATTTTCTTATAATCATGTCTTTTAGTGTGATTTAACTTTTAAGAATTTGGAATGTTGCCTTGTGGATCATTACCTTTTGTTAAATGATTTGGATTTTGAATATTTTTATGTATTTTAAGATTCCTCCTCCATATGGACTTGGATTGACCAATCATGAGAGATATAGTGATACACATTAATGGGCTTTAGGCTTAAGATAAAGGAAGCTAAGTAACCAAAGACAAGACTGACTAGAATACTAAGGCTTAACAATGAACTATATTGTTAACTCAAGTCTCAAACATGTGTATGCTTAGTTTGATAAAGGGAATGAAGGGAATAAAGGAGATCCAAAGTGGACTGATAAAAGGAGATTATCATGAGATGAATTTTTTTTCTAACTGATCACATAGTATAAAAGATATGACAAAAGGGAGTAAGGTTTGCATAACCAAGTCACAATAACAATTATTCATATTTATAGAGTTAATATAAAAAATAATCATAAAAAAAGAACAAGGAAGTATTTAAGAAAGAAAATCAAGAATAAAAAGAAGGAAATGATAAATAATAAATACATAAGTGAACATAAATGACATTATAAGCAATGTAAAGTTAGAAATCAAAGTCACCATGTAAGATAAGTAAGAATTTGACATAATTTCAAATAATATAACAAATAGATATAGATAAATTTGGAACACATGTCCAATCTAAACGAAAAATCTAATAACACCGTGCATGTTCTCATAAGTACTAATTGATTTGTCCATACACATTAACTAGATAACTTGATAAGTCTCTATGATTTTGAATGTGAATTATAACTAATGTCTCATCTATCTTCAATAAAAATTAGGAAAATACTTCACATCTAATCTTCTCAACAAAATAAGTAGGAATGCTTGATGGATCATGTGGAGGAGGGATATCATTCAAGGGATACTTAGGAGAATGCATGGGAGTGGACTCGATAGGAGATGAAGGGATCATCGATGGGGAAGGATCCATAGGTGAGGGACTCAAAGGTGAAGAAGGATCCATTAGTGAGGGAAGGTCCATAGGTGAGGGATTTACAAGTGGAAGAATAATAGGTGGAGATGGAACCATAGGTGGTGAAAGATCCACAGGTGGAGAAGGATCCACAAGAGGAGATGGAACCATGGGGGAAGAAGGGGGAGCCTTCTTAAGGGAACAACCTATGAGAGGAATGGTAGAAGGTGTGGGAATGGTTAGGAGGTGATATTTTTGATGCTATTAAAGGATGCAGTAATGATCAATGTGATGGATGACATATTAGTGCCATAGACAATATACCTCTCCATAATTATAAATATACTCAAGTAATATCTTCAAGGGAGGTATATCCTTATTTGAGGACTAAGGTGTAGTAGGATGAAAAGTATCAATATATTGGCATAACTTATGATAATGTGTGGATGAATGATTATTTGTTTCATGAAAGTAACATATATGCCTGTGAATAGTATTAGTATATGTACTCAAAATAAGAGGTGTAACATAAGTGAATGGAGTTTGGTAAGGTTGATTAGCCCATTTTGTGGGCAACTGATCCAACTATGGTAAAGGAAGTAAACCATCACCAAGAGAAGGTGGTGATGGTGGAGAGATTGGACAAGGCTCAATTATAGAAGTGATAGGATCAGAAATAGGGATAGACTCAACTAAAATGGGTGTATGAATGGGATATAAACTAGGCTCTACTAAGGGAGGGATGGAGTCTACATAAGGATAAAGTAGAGTTGCACACATCTCAAAGATAAATAGGCTATAAGGGTCATGCTACCTATCAAAGTGATATGGCCTAGTCATAAAATGATCCATAAGCATATTCCTATGAGATTATTTAGAATCTAGAGGTGTCTACACCATCTCTACCCTATGATAAAGATGAAAAATGATAAAATTAGAAATGATAAATGATGAAACATAGGAAGATATACTAAAAGTCTGAAGCAAAGTATAATGATAATGGATAATCTCAACATCATGGGCCTAATCAAGACCTCTTAATAATGGATTATCTAAGGTATAACCACCATCATAATCATGTGTATAAAGATCAATGATATAGGTAGGGTTGACATTGTCATCCAATGAGGTGTGATGAATGGAATGTTAAGTCTTAGTTAAGATAATGGGGATGTCATCATAATGTGGTTGATGAGAATGAGGTTGTAAATAAGTGGGAAAATGAGAGATGAAATGAGGTGAGACATCAAAAGTTTTAATATTGAGATTGATCTCATCAAGCTTAATATCATAGGAATCTAAGAGGTTAGGGGAATATTCCCAATGAGTTTGCAATGACCATTGTAACCTCAAGTGGAGTTGATGGGAAAGTTAAATTTTTGAGATTCATGAAATGGAACACTTGGCAATGGTTAAAGGGTAGGAATCTCAAATACACCTAGGTCTTGGAATTGTTTGAAATTATAAGGGTTAGTGTCACCCTAAATCATATAGATTGCTCCATTATGAGGAAATTTAAAACACTAGTAAGTAGAAGCAATTGATCTCATATAATGAATCCATAGCCTACCAAGTATAATGTTGTAAGATAAAGGAAAGTTAAATGTCATCACCTTCATGTGAATGCTGATAGGTGGGATGGTAATGGGGAGCCACACATAACCTAAAGGAGTAATTTACCTTCGATCATAGCCTTGACATGTGATGAATGTAGATTTGAGATTAAATTTGGAATATCTAAGGGTTTTGATAAAATTGAGAGAGACAACACAAGTACCAGAACCCTCATAAATCAAGGCATGCTTGACTTGTATATCACCAATTTGGACACTAATGAATAGGGGAGGATCATTTGCATGAATCAAAAATCTCAACAAGGATATGGAAGTAATGGGGAATTTAAGGGAAAGAAAGTGTCCATTATTTCATCAACATGGATGGACATATCTTTGCATTGTTACAATATGGTATCTTCAGATACAGATAAGGTTGTTTCACATCCTGCTAGGGGAGGATGAGGAGTGTTCATTTCTAATAAAATTTTCATAATATGGTTATGATGATGCAGAGAGGTCCTCATAAGATTAATAAATGGGATTTGGGATGGGAGATTAATGAGTTCTTTAATAGGATCCCACTCATCATAACCCATTAGAATATTGTTAGAAATAGGTGCATAGTTTTAAAGGAGGTCCTTTAAGGAGGAGTCTAAGTACATTGGAATTTATATTGATAAGAAGTAGAAGGTTTAGTAAGAGGATAAGTTATTAGATTATGATGAGAAGATGAAGCATTTGATGTAGGATGGTTTTTATAATTGAAAGAAGTGTTAATAGAAGCTTGAGTATAATTGGTGTTAGGTAAAGAAGATGGAGGGATGGTAGAAATAGTATGATAAGTGTTATCCAAGGGAGGAGTTGGAATTGGTTCATTAAAAGTTATAAGGTCATCTTGCCCCAACTAATTTAAGTGAGGTTGAGAATAAACTTGGATAACATGAAATGTGCAAGATAATGGAATTGTGTAGATAGGTTGAGGATAAATGAAAATAACCACCCTTTGTATATTAGTCATATTAACCACATTTTATTTAAAAGTTGGTCAATAAGACTATAAAAATTATTGGTAGAAGGGGTGGGCTTGTTTTGGGCATCTTGGTGATTTGGAAGAGGATATTTATAATTGGCTAAATGAGCATTAACTTGATTCAAAGATTGAGATTTAGTATTTATTTCATGGGCTTTGAAAGAAATTTCATAGGCTTATTGGCATTTTCAAATGATATAATCATGGAAACATTAGGACCAAGAAGAAAATCCATATCCAAATTATGAAGCTACCTACAGGTCTCTTGAGAATGATGCCAACTAGTGTGAAACAATTTTTTTTTTATTGGGATCATACCAAGATTTTATAGGATGAGTGGGATCAATTTATCATAGGAGAGGCCTAGGTATATGTTTTAGTAATTATGTTTTAGATAAAGGTTTTTGAACATTTATGTTATTGGGTGAAGATAAATGAGGATTTTGGTGAATTAGTTGGAAGAGGGAGTTGGTTCTAAAGATTCATTAGGAACAACAGCTTGAATAATGTGAATGGTGTCATAAGAGTCTGTGACACCATCATTGGTAGCATGATGATTTTTATTCTTAAGTAATATATGATTACCCACAAAAGGTTGGGATGGCTTGAATAAATGCATAAGGAAATCATGACATTTAGCTTGGTCAATATACTCCTCCAAGGTATATGGAAAGAGAGTTCAAACCTAATATTGCAACTTGGGAAAAAGAGAATTGGTAAATAGATGGAAAAGGTTATCATTAACCATGTTATGTTCACATTTTTTGGATAATGTATTCAATTATTTAATAAAAGTTTGGGTAATTTTGGTTTTAAGTTGATTACAATTGATAAAATAGGCTAAGGTATTGTCAGGAATATCACTAGTTTGAAATTCTTGGACTAGAGTATTTATCAAATCTTATAAAATAGTAATAAAATGAGTTTTAAGTTGGTTGTACCAATCTAAAGCATCACCCATGAGAGTTTTAGATAATAGTTTGGTAGTGGTAAAAATATTTAATTTGACCTAGTCTTTATATAGATTTCCAAATATTTTTATATGAAGAGTAGGACCAGTTGACCCATTGTAAGAACTGGTAGGGGTGATACCTCCTATATCGATATTAAAAATTTGAGATGTAAGAGGCTCATTTTGAATTGATGACTTGAATTAATGTTAAGGTTGGGATGGCTTTAATTGATGCACCCTAGCAAGTGGAGATGAGATGAGGTGAGATATCAGAAGTTTTAATCTTGAGATAGATATCATTAAGCTCATTATCATAGGAATCTGAGATGTTAGGGGGAATATTCCCAATGATTTTAAGATGACCATTGTAACCTCGAGTGGAATTGATTGGAAAGTTAAATCATCAAGATTCATGAAATGGAACACTTGGAAAGGGTTCAAGGGTAAGAATATTGAATATACCTAGGTCTTAGAATTATTTGAAATTCTAAAGGTTAGTGTCACCTTTAATCATATATATGGATCCATTATGAGGAAATTTAAAACACTGATAAGTAGAAGAAGTAACTGATCTCATACAATGAGTCCATAGCCTACCAAGTAGAATTTTTTAAGATAAAGGAAAGTTAAATATTATCACCTTCATGCAAATGGTGATAGGTGGGATGGTAATGGGGAGCCACACACAAAATAAAGGAGGCATTTACCTTTGATCATAGCCTTGAAATGTGATGAATGTAGATTTGAGATTGCATTTGGAATATCCAAGGGTTTTGATAAAATTGAGAGAGGAAACACAAGTACCAGTACCGTCATAAATCAAATCAGGCTTGAATTGGATATCACCAATTTGGACTCTAATGAATAGGGGAGGATCATTTGCATGAAGTAGAATCTCATCGGGGATCATGAAAGTAATGGGGAATTTAAGGGAAAAATAAGTGTCCATTATTTCATCAACATGGATGGACATCTCTTTGCATTGTTGTAATATGCTATCTTCAGATATAGATAAGGTTATTTCATGTCCTACTAGGGGAGGACGAGGGGTGTTCATTTCGAACAAAAGTTGCATAATATGGTTACAATGATATAGAGAGGTCCTCATAAGCTCAATAAATGGAATTTAGATGGGAGATTAATGAGTTCTGTGATAGGATCCCACTCATCATAACCCATAAGAAGATTGGTGGAAATAGGTGCATAGTGTTTAATGAGGTCCTCTAAGGAGGATTAAAAGTACATTGGAATTTATATTGATAAGAAATATAAGGTTTAGTAAGAGGATAAGTTGGTATATTATGTTGAGAAGATGAAGCAGTTGATGTAGGATGGTTTTTAGAATTACTAAAATAAGTGTTAATAGAAGCTTGACTATCATTGGTATTAGGTGAAGAAGATGGAGGGATGGTGGATATAGTATAATAAGTGTTATCCAAGGGAGGAGTTGGAATTGGTTCATTAAAATTTATAAGGTCATATTTCCCCAACTAATTTAAGTGATTTTGAGAAGAATCTTGGATAACACAAAATGTGTGAGATAATGAAAGTATGTAGATAGGCTGAGGATTAATGAAAACAACACCCTTTGCATATTAGTCATATTAACCACATTTTCTTTAGGAGTTGGTCAATAAGACTATCAACATTATTGGTAGAAGGGGTGGGCTTATCTTAGGTATCTTGGTGATTTGGAAGAGGATATTTATAGATGGCTAAATGACCATTATCTTGATTCAAAGATTGAGATTTAGTATTTATTTCATGGGATTTGAAATAAATTTCATAGGCTTGTTGGCATTTTCAAATGATAAAATCATGACAACATTGGGACCAAGAAGAAAATCCATATCCAAATTATGAAGCTACCTACAGGTCTATTGAGAATGATGCCAACTAGTGTGAAACCAACACAATTTATTGGGATCATACCAATATTTCATAGGACTAGTGGGATCAATTCTCATAGGAGAGGCCTAGGTAGATGTTTTAGTAATTATGTTTCAGATAAAGGTTTGTGAACATTGATGTTATTAGGTGAAGAGAAATTGGGATTGGCGAATTAGTTGGAAGTGGGAGTTGGTTCCAAAGATTCATTAGGAAAAGCTTAAATAATATGAATGGTGTCATAAGAGTATGTGACACCATCATTGGTAGCATGACAATTTTAATTCTTGAGTAATATATGAATACCCATAGAAGGTTGGGATGGCTTGAATTGATGCATAAGGAAATATTGACATTTAGCTTGGTCAATAGCCTCCTCTACGGTATGTGGAGAGAGAGTTCAAACTTGATATTACAACTTGGGACAAAGAGAATTGGTAAAGAGATGGAAAAGGTTATCATTGGCCATGTTATGTTCACATTTGTTGGATAATGTCTTCCATTGTTTAACAAAAGTTTGGGTAATTTTGGTGTCAATTTAATTACAATTGATAAAATGGGCCAAGGTATTGTTAGGAAGATCACTAGTTTGAAACTCTTGGACTAGAGCATTTACTAAATATTCTAAACTAGTAAATTTATTATTTTTACATAGGTTGTACCAATCTAAAGCATCACCCATGAGAGTTTTGGATAATAGCTTGGTAGCAAAAAAAGTATTTAATTTGACCCAGTCTTTATATAAATTTCCAAATGTTTTTATATGAAGAGTAGGATCAGTTGACCCATTATAATAAATGGTGGGGTTGATACCTCCTATATCGATATTAACAATTTGAGATGTAAGAGGCTCATTTTGAAAATGCTTGATTGTCTTGTTGATAAGAGGAGGTTGAGAGATGATATTACCATGTGAATCTCGAAGAGGATGTGGGGGAATATTTTAAATATATGTGCCCCATGGAATTTACTGAGGGTGGGTTTGAAGATGGAAAACGTGGTTTTGCATTTGCATCATTTGATTAGCATTATTAGTTTGAAAAGCATTCATTTGATTAAGATTTTGTAATAAGAGCTGATGGGTTTGGGTTGCATTGTTGGCATTATTTGAAGCATTAGAATTGGAAGTAGTAGTGTGGGTACCACTATGAGTGTTAGTAGGATATTGAGAAGAGCTACTATAATATGAGGCACTCATGGCAAAATTTACTTGTGTGGTAAAAGATGGACTAGTAAAGGGATGATAAGATGGAGCAATCGAGGCAAGGTTATCATGGGTAGAAAATGATGCACTAGTGGAAGAATTAAGGAGAGTGGGTCTTGGAAGAGGCCAACTAGATGTAGAACCTACTATGTTAGTAGAGATATTAGGCATGGAGGTAGAAGAAGTCAAAGAAGAAGAAGTCATGGTTTGAGAAGGGGTCAAAATAGAGGGAAGAGGTTGAGAAGACATGAAGCTAGTATCCCTAAATCCATGTGAGAATGTGGGAGAAGGTGAATGAGGCTCTTCGGTTTGATCACTAATAATGAGATGGAAAATGGTAGAAGGGTCATTTCCTCAATGGTGAGGAAATTTAGAGATTAAGAAGAGCATTTTAGGTGTATACTCTAATTCAAGTTGATCTTCAAGGGAGATGAGAGGATTGAGAAGTGAAGAGGAATGAGGAGGGGTCCCATTGTTATGAAATTGGATATATGAACATTACTTTCATCCTAGAGAGGAGCCATAATTTTATTATGGTAGACCCTAAAAGGGTCGGTAAGACGCATCATATTCATTGAATTCAACTTAGTGTTGTCTTCAAATAGGAAGTTCATGATGAAGGAAAAGGAATAGATAAGGCAAAGGTGATGTAAAATACAAGAAATCCAAATAGATAAATAAGAGTAGAGTCGATAGCGTTGACTGAATATTGAAAATAATGTTTAAAAATTGAGAAAACAAGGATATAGAGTTAATAAGATCAACCTAGTACTGTAACCTAAGATAGAAAATAATCATATAAGGATATAGAGTTGATAAGGTCAACTTATTACCATATCTCGAGGGGCATAAAATAATATTATGTTGAAAAGGTCAACTTAGTACTATATCTTGAGGGTAAAAAAGAATTATAGACACCTAAAAAACTGCACCATGACATTTTTCAATCTTGGCTTGACCTGTGGACCCTTAATTGACTCTTTGCCTAGTGGACCACCTATTCTACTAGAAATATTTTATAACTTCATCATGATGAATACCCCCTCCCTAAACACATCACTTAAATAATGACCTTTTTACCCATTTACTCATGGCCCCTCGACTATCCTTGGTTAGAGTGGTTGACCCTAACCATCGACGGTTGGGGTCATAAACTTTCCTCAACCGTTTTAAAACATTTCCAATTTTTTTAAAGATTAATATCTTATATAATGGAAACTTACTTTAACACTAAATTTTAGATATTAACAAAAATAGGCAACTTCATCTCCTCCCAACTTAGCAACTTTCCCTGAAGCCTCCCTCTCTTACTTATCAGTTTTGTGCTATAAATATAGGGCTCTTGGGAGACTTATAGATCCAAAAAATATGCATCCAGGCTCTCTTATTTTCTTTGTGTAGGTAATTAACATCTTGAAGCTCTGTCTACATAAATTTTAAATGTTTAAGCACTATTATTCTACCCAAATCTCTTCAAGTCCTTAACTATCATTCACTTGGAATCACTTAGGTATCCTTTTATTTTTAGTGTTTTCCTTTCTTTATCAATTTTTCATGTTTCATTCTAGTCACTTACACACCATCCCTTACCCAAAAATACTCACTCTAACTCCTACCCATCAGCCATTCCATTCTCACTTCCATCTCAAAGATATCCAAAGTTTATAGGAAACTGTCACTGGTTGGGAATGGTTGTCGCCAATTACCCAAACCATCATAGTTACTTAACCATCATTGGTTATACCCAACTATCATTAGTCATCCTGACTACTAATGGTTACTATCAAGGATAATAATATATTATTATTTTATACCCCTTTACCTAATCAAATCCCTATTTCTATTCTTGATCTACCTGCAAACACTACCTAGACCCTCTGAACCTAACCTTGGTGTGTTTTTTCATGGTGTTGACCCACCATTGCAACATTTTATATTGAACAAGTATATCATTTATTTTTTTGTACACACATTTATGTTTGTATTAGTTTATTATCTTCCAATTTTATTTTTAAAACATTTCTATCATTAGGGGAGTGGATTGACAACCATCCAAGGGAGCTTTCACTTCTTAGATCTAGCACTGCTAGGAAATCCACCCTTCATACTTGTCTAACAAATGAGTTAGTTTAGTGTGGTCTTATTGTAGGTAGTCCTTCCTCACTAAAAATGAGTTCTCACTTTGTTTAGTCATCAACGTGTGTATTTTATAAGGTACACACCCTAATACTCACTTTGTTTTATCTACTTTCAAAATTAAGAAATGAAGAAAATAAATTAAAACATTTTGGCATGCCCAGTGGGACCCTATTTCACTTTCTTAATTGTTTTTCCATCGAATGAAATGATTTATTTTTGGGATTAAAAATTAACCATTTGCATTCATTGATTGCTTTCTAATTTTAGCTCACCTAGTAACTTAGGAGGCATAATAATCTTATCATATCATTCACACTTGTTATCACACACAAGACTGAACCATAAAATAATTTACACATCAAAATAATACTTGAGACAAGGACCAACCAAGATTTCATCACCTGGTGGAAACCTTACCCCTTCATGATTATCCCACTTAGATTTCACCACCAAGGGGAGAACCAACTCAGCTCTTTGGTTGAGTGTAAATTCTAGATTTAGTATATCTTGGCTAAACACCTAACACCCTTATCACTGTGGGGTTGTGAAGTGAGGGTGTAGGCACCAACACTAAGCCATGTACTAAAGTTCAACATAGATATTATTTTTGAGCACCTAAGTAACTTGAAACCATCCATGGACTTCCTTTTTAGTACCCATTTTTCAAGCCAACCTACCTTATCACACTCTTTAAGGCATAAGCCAAAAGTGATTTAAAAGTAATCCTAAGGTTAAAAAGCATTGATTAGTGTATTTATTAGTTTCTTTAAAATTATTTTGGGTTTGCTCTGTGTTTGAGGTGTGAGTATTGAAATAACATTCCCTATCTTCTCATATGGTTTTAACTAGACAACAAGTGAGAAATCAAGACAACCAACCACCACCTTCTTCTTCATCCATATATTATACCTTAGATGTTGATAAATCTCCTCATGCTTCACCTCACCATTCTCCTCTACCACCTTCTCCTTCCATAATCACAACCATATCTAAGGGAGATCTAGACTTTACTACCTTTCTTGACAATAATCTAGTTGCTTTATAACATTAGCTCAATACCTTGCCTCACCATACCCCCTTGCTTTGGTTCTTTCTTCTAATAATTCTCTTAGAATTCCATCCCACCTCATGGTAGGTACCACTTCAACCCAACCATTGACTCAAGCCTCTTCTAACATGCCATCCACCCAAACTCAAACCAACCTTCCCCCTCCCAACTAAACACCTCATATCACACCCCATGTGGGTTCAAACTTACCATTAGTCACCACACCCCATATACTATGGAATTATCATCCACTTTGGATTTTATTTTCCCTTTGGTTGCAACCAATCCCTTGACCACAGTCCCACTTCAAAACCTAGTGCTCTTCATACCTCAAAACCTTCCCCCAATCAGCACTAGGGTAACTACCCAACCTTAAGCTTCCCAAATTCCTCCTAATGCAACCATACCAACCATGTACTTTCATAAAAAGTGCCTATGATAACTTACCATTATGTCCCTAACCCACAAGGGTATGTACCATTCTCCACCCAAGCTTTCATATCAAGCAATTCTTATGTACCACCATCTCAACCACTTGTCACCACATATAATTATGTTGATTATTTAGTACCATATGATACCTATTAATACATTTACATAAGCTAACCCCAACAAAATTTACCTCTTAATTATGTGGCTTCTCAACCGTACCCTGATCTAATCAAAATGCTTATGGATAAAATGACTAGTTTGGAGTCATCCATTTCCACCTGAACCAATCTTTTGTCTTATGACCAAATTTGTAATGATCCTATCCACCCCTCTATGCCCATCTATGCTTATCCTTCTCAATGGGAATTACCCAAATTTTATAAATTCCAAGGTAAAGAGGATCCTTAGCAGCATTGAAGAAATTTCTATCATGTTTGCTACTTAATCGCTTATGATGATGCTCTCCTCCTCTGAATCTTTCCCATGTCATTATTTGAGGACACCCTTGATTGGTATAGTTCCCTTCCCATTCATTCTATCTTTTCTTTCTCTCAATTGGCATAAACCTTTTTAGAACACTTTTCAGTAAACATATCTAAATTTTTTTCCATTACCAACCTATATTCCATCAAACAATTTGAGAATGAATCCATTATTGATTTCATTGCTAGATAGAAGGGCCTCATTAATCAATTCACCTTCCCATTACCCTAACCTGAATTAATCAAATTATTATCTTAGGCGTGTACTAAAAACATTGATAAAAATATCCAAGTCCAAACCTTTAGAACCTTTGATGAATCATTCACTATGGCCTGTAAATTGGAAAATTGTGCCATCAATGAAAGGAAGTTGAAGATTTGAAATAAAAATTCTAGTTTCAAATCCATTGAGTCATCCTCCACCAAAATAACAAACCCAACTAGTTATAAAGTAAAGAATGAACACACTCAATTGTTCTATCTAACCCTCCTTTAACCATCAACCAAACACCTTGAACCAACAATCCTTTCAATTGCCAAAACCCTACCCAAAATCATGCTCGTTCAAAACCATTTACTCCAATTGGGGAATCCCATGCATCAAGTGTTGGAAAAAATACTTAAAGCCAATATAATCCAACTTCCACCCATCAAGCCCCCTCGACAATTTGATACTTTTCACCCCCTTCTCAGGTGGTACGATGAGAATGATAATTGTGACTATCATTAGGTTGTTAGACATGATACTAATTGATGTAATACCTTTAATAGCATTGTCTAGGACCTAATTGATAAAGGGGAGCTTGTGTTTGATAACCCAAATACTCCTTTTAACCAATCTCTTTATATTTTATGAAAACCATTCCCAAATCATCCACCTTCAACCCAACACCATAAAATCCAACTTAAATCCTCCAACTTACATGAGGCACATGTAATTAATGTCATCAGTAATGTCCCCACTATTGAATAAGTCATCACCTCTATCACCCAAATAGAGGAAAACAACCCACCACCTATTTTTTCATATGCCCAATAAGTAGCTATCCCTTAAACTTCATTAGATGAAACCATAGTTCTATCTAACCCTCCTATGATGGAAATACATAAGGAGATAACCACTCCATCGACCATTTCATCCACTCCTCTAAACCAAATAAAAGAACCACCTAATTTTTTAGACAACCAAACCAAGGAAGAAACTATACCAACCATTCCTCTTGAAACCATTACCCTTACTATACTAATTATAGAATTATCTATGCCTCCCTTGGAAACCATTTCCTAAGAGACAATACCGCTACCCACCCAATAATTACCTTTGAAACCTTCAACCAAAGTTAGTAACATCAAAATTGCTCATTTTTCTTCCCCAAAGGGATTGATATTTGAAACTAATAAACAAGAGACAGAACCTATTTATAAACCTCTTTTCCAACTAGTTCAAAGCTTGGATTTCATCTACCAACCTAACTTTGATAGATCTACCTTTTGGCATTAGCTTTTACTCCTGTATCAAAATGAAACTAAATCTTCTACTTCAATTGAGTCCACTATCGAGCCTATTATTACAAATCCACCAAATAACCCTCTTAAAGTCACCATAGAACCATTTCAATTACCCCAACCTAAACTTATCAAATCACCCTATGCTTCTTTTATGAAGCCAATCAATAACTTAGGGATCCTTCCTATGCCTAATCCTGTTCACCCTCCTTTGAGATTATATTTAACCACATCAACCCAACCAAGACCTAATCCAATTAAGCCCATTAAGAAGGAAGGATTGCCTAGAACACAACCTTAAGGAAGGACCATACTGAATCCTTCACCTTTACCTTATATTTTAGGATGACATCCTTCCACCATTCTCATTACTTAATTTTCCTCTAAGAAACCATCTCTCCTTTATCCACTTATAACGAGCCCATCTCCTAGTTCATCATTAGTCCTTACCAACATTTCTTCATTCACTTTCCCATCCATTAAATCTTCATCATTTAGATCCCCAATTCCTAAACCAATTATAATTAGGCCAATTCTTTCTAAACTACCAGCCAAGCTCAATCCACCAACCATACATCCTATCAAGAAGTCTTTGCCCAATAAGGTTCCTACAACAAAAATCAAAACTCCACCACCTCTTAAATCTTTATCAGAATATTTTACAACTATTTTACAAAGGCTCCTACAAGCTTCTACAATTAGCTTACAACCAATCAAGACTTTTGACCCCACTCACAAAAAGCCAACCTAGTTTAATGACAATCTGATTTGTCTTTACCATAAGACCCCTGGGCACGATATGAAAAACTATAAAGCTATCCAAACTATCATTAATGTCCTTTTAAAGGAGGATGATCTATTGGATGAACCTTATTTAAGACCCTTCCCTCTTTTACCACCTATCAAATCTACCTACCAATCATCTACTTCTCTACTCTCACCAAGGATTGAAATAAAGGAACCAAAATAAGAAACTGGTCCCCTTATCCATACTAATCATATGGTGACTTAGTATCAAGTCCAATAAAATGATAAGGGTAAATCAATCTAATAAAATGAAAAGGGAAAAACCAAGGCCACCATTCCATGGTCTTACCCTTTAACTCCCCAACCAAGCAACCAAACCCAAATAACTACACCTTCACCTTCACCCTCAAAAACATCCAACCCTAAAGTTTCCATTTTGGGAACCTTAGGTGCTTTCCATTCTCCACATGAATTTGGGAACCTTCAAAATGATCCATCATATGATCCCAATATCAGCACCCTCATCCCCTTTGGCCTTCCCAATAATAGAACATATTTTATCTATGGTGGACTTGATAAACCACTTCTTGATCCTACCACCATGCCTTATATCTAGCCATTCACTGCTAACTTTTCTTATCTTAGCAACCTGACCTTTTCCCAAACATACCTTCATTAGTGTGCTTAGAAAGGGTTTAATTTTAGCCTCTTTTAACAAGGACCCCATG
This sequence comes from Torreya grandis, assembly GCA_037957365.1. Lineage (NCBI taxonomy): Eukaryota > Viridiplantae > Streptophyta > Pinopsida > Cupressales > Taxaceae > Torreya > Torreya grandis. The sequence goes on along the minus strand of JARHVA010001826.1, from coordinate 2,536,469 downwards.
AAATTCTCATTGTCAAAACCCAAAAACCTCGTGAGTTCTTTAGATTAGGGTATGTTCCCCCAGAAGAGCCCACATCACCAAAATTAATCCCGCCTCTCCCATTTGGAGAACTTCCAACCTCACCAATCCCACCTTTCCCATTTGGATAACCTCTTACCTCACCTCTCCCATTCAAGGAAATTCTACCCTTATCAACCACACTTTTCCAATTTGAAGAACCTCTACCCTCACCAACTCCATTTGAAGACATTGACATCATCCCACCTAACTTTTCTTTTAGATTAACACCATTAGTTTGGGCCCCTTGACTTATCAATGGGAAGGCCAAACCAAAACCATTCCTCTTATCTACTCAAAAATGATTACACATGACTCACCTACCATTAACACTAGCTAACATCAAGATGAAAATTCTATTCTTACCTATCTTGGTGTGGGGGACTCTTCTCTTCAAAAAGCCCTCTCTCTTAAAAACCAAACAATGCTAAATGAATCAACCATAAAAGTTAATTTGGGCACTTAAGAGGACCCTCATATTTTCAAGATTGGCCAATCCTTAACCCTCGAGGAACAATGAGACTATCAATATTTTCTCTGTGACCATAGCATAACATTTGCCTGGTCTTATCAAGATATGCCTAGCATTTACCCCTCCATCAATCTTCATAATATCATTACCCATCCCAAAGTTAAGCCTATTCAGTAAAAGCTTCATCATATGCACCCTCACATAGCTCTTCTCATCAAAGAATAACTTCAATGTCTTCTATCGGTTAATTTCATTCAAACCATTGAATATACATAATGGGTCTCCAATATCATTCTTGTTACCAAACCCACTATGGGACTCCACATTTGTGTGGATTTTCATGATCTTAACCTTGCATGCCCTAAATATAACTTCCCCTACCTAACATAGACCAACTTATCAATCTCACTACTGGCCATGAAATGCAATCCCTTATGGATGGATTTTTAGGATACAACCAAATCTTAATCACCCCTTAAAATCAACATAAAACATCCTTTATCACCCCATGGGGAAATTTTTGTTATCATGTCATGCTCTTTGGCCTGAAGAATGTAGGAGCCACTTATGAGTGGGCCATGACTTACATTTTTCATGACCTCATCCACAAAATAGATGAGGATTATGTTGATGATGTACTTGGTAAATCCAAACACCACCAAGATCACTTCGTTATTCTCATTATCATCTTTGAAATACTTATCCATTATCATGTCAGGCTCAACCCAAAGAAATGTATCTTTGGGGTCTTATCAGGAAAACTTTTGGGCTTCATTATTTCACTCTATGGAATAGAAATCGACCCCATAAAATTTTGAACCATTCTAGAAATACCTCCCCCTACTAACCTAAAACAAATTTGTAGCCTACAAGATAAACTTCAGCTAATCCACCACTTTATCTCCCTCCTATTTGATCACTGTTAGCCTTTTCACCACCTTCTTAAAAAAGATACCTCCTTTAAATGGACCAAAGAATTTCAATATGCCTTTAATGCAATAAAGGAATATATTCTCTCTCCACCAGTCCTTATTCCTCCAAAAGAGGATTAGCTTTTTTATATAAACATATCTGCCATCAATCATTCCTTGGGGGCCATGCTCACTCATTGTAATGACCAATGTAAAGAATAGGCCATTTATTACATCAATCATACTCTTATTGACTATGAAGCCTGATATAGTCATCTCTAAACTTCATCACTATCTTCTTAACCGTAAAACATATATCATTACTAACACTAATCTCCTCAAGTATATGCACTCTAGGCCATATAACAAAAAATGTATGACCAAGTGGCTCATGCTATTATCAAAGTTTAATCTTAATTTTCTTCCCTAAAATTCCATTAAGGGGTAGGTGATTATAGACCAACTAGCTAAAGCTCCACTCCTCGATAATCAAACTCCCCCTCTTACCTTTCCAGATGAGTCTATAGTTAGCCTTTCTTTGAAAGAACCCACCTACCAAATGACTATGTATTTTGATGGATCTAAATGTCAAAATGGTGGGGGTGCCAACATAATCCTTATTCCTCTTAATGGGGAACCTCTTCCCTTATCTTTCAAACTCGATTTTGAATGCACCAATAATATAGATGAATATGAGGCCTTGGTCATCGGTATCCAAACCACTCTAGCTTTGGGAATCAAAATAATTAGCATCTTTTAAGACTCTCAACTTATTATCAACCAAGTCACATGATCCTATCAATGTGAAAATGATGTTCTTATAAATTTAAAATAACTTATTGACAAATTATTAGCATCATTTGACTATTATATCATTGAATTAGTTCCTCATTCTACCAACAAATATATAGACAGAATGGCTTCCCTTGCATCCCAAATTCCATCTCAACCTACTGAATCTAAATTATTTATCACCATCCACTATTTTAGCACACCATCCTACCTCAGTCTTGATCTTCTTACCATTTATGAAATAGAAACATCATCTTTCCACATTTGGATGATCAAATATTTGATTATCTTAACATCGATATCCTCCCTTCAGATATTTCTAGAAATGATCATAGATATTTCATTTAAAGCACCTCTCATTACTTAATATTAGGGGTTGTTATTTATAAATGAGGCTTTGATAGTCTCCTCCTTCATTTACTTCATAGCAATGAGGCTTCTCATGCCATCAAAGAAGCACATGATGACATCTATGGGGGGCACTTCAATGGTCTGGCTATTGCTAAACATATCCTTCACCTAGATTAATATTGGCCCACACTCAATTAGGATTATTGTGACTGTCAAAAAAAGTGTCAAATGTCAACAACATGATAACCTTCATCATTCACCCCCTCACAGTCTTCAAGTATCAACTGACTATTGGCCTTTTTCACAATGGGGTCTTGATATTATAAGAGAAATCAATTTTAATTCCTCACAATTACATCAATATATCATCACCATTATAGAATATTTCACCAAATAGGTAGAATCCATCTTGCTAATCTTAATCAAAGATGAAAAATCATTGATTTTATCAACCACCACATCATTTTTCACTTCAATGTTTCTCACAAAATTATCATTGATAGTGGTAAATCCTTAAAAAAAGGGTCTAAGAACTTTTTGACAATTTTAGTATAAACCTAAGTTTATCCTCACCTTATCATCCATAAGCCAATAGATAGGCTAAGGTTTCTAACAAAACCCTCATCAAAATGCTCACTAAGGTAGTCAATGCTTTGAGGAAGGATTGGCACCTCCATATCCCATTTGATTTATGGGCTTACCGCACTAGTATCCAAACTATTATGGGTGCTATGACTTTTTCTCTTCTCTTTAGAGCTGAGGTGGTCTTACCTCTTGACGACCAAATTCCATCTCTTTTCATATCCTTGCTTGAGATTCTTTCTAAAATTAACTATCATCAAGAACATTTATCATGCTTAAAACTTCTTGATGAACATCACCTTTCTACCCTTAATAACCTTCACATTTATCAAGAGTGTATCAAATGAGCATACAACAAACATCTGAAAACATGAGAATTCAATATCAAAGATCTCATCCTCAGGGAAAACCAACATGTCACTAACATGGAAAAAACCAAGAAAGGTGAGTTTAATTTTAACTAGTTAGGACTTGTTGATGCAGTGGATTGCACCCAGGGCAAGGAGGTTAAATTCCTACCTTCTTCACGCAACAATGGAAACTCCCCTCTCACCTGTCGGATCGGCAAAGCTAGAGGGGAGAGTCTCTAGATAAGGGATAGCTCCCTCTGATGTATCATTTAGGCCCTAGTTTCTCCTACTGCTAACCAAAAATTTAAAAAGTGGGGGGGATGAAAAGGGAGAGAGAGATGCTAAAAATAAAGCCTAAGCCTTAAAAAAGAAAAGGTGATACACCAAAAAATGTAACCCACCTAGCCCAAACATACACTTTTCACCAAAAGGAAGTGACTATACACTTCTTCTAACATGAGAGAACCTTCTGCATTAGTGGGTTAGGGGTATATGGAGATACAGGGAGGAAAATAACCACTAGAGGCATTTTGAGACACACTGCAACAGCCTATTCACTTCACCTATGCTCCTCTAGGGACACTTCTGATAGACTTGTAAAAGGAAACTCAAAAATTCACTAGACATGCTGAAATCATTCTATAAAAGCATTTAAGAAAATGACTTAACATAGAATCAAGGCATAAACATGTACTAAAGATGAAAAACTCAAAATGGAGGTAAAAATAGCTAAGTTCTGATTCAAGGTAAAAAATTTGGTAGCTCTGCCTTACAAGCCCAAGAGATTTTTGGGCAGAGTTTTGCCTTAAGGCTGAGAGCCGATCCTTTTCTCAAAAGAGAAGTTTACAATATATAGGAAGAGGAAGAAAACTTGGTGCTTCCTAGAAATATTTTTTGGTGCTCTTTTTTGCAAGTGGCCCATGTGCATTCTGAATCTTAGGAAGAGGAAACCACTATTAGTGATGTCATTCTTCAAAAAAGGCCTACTAGAACCATGCTGTACAATCACCAAAATTGACTTTGGCATTCAAGCATTAATGTAAGAGCATGATCGCGCCTCTTTTCTATAAATAGACTATAGTTTATCCCCTCATCAATGCCAACTATAGAAAATAGGTCGCACCGCTCAACTGCAATAACTCACCTTCCCTTCGCCACTTGAATGCTTTGTCTTTTCTACTCTATCTTTTTCCTACTCTTTTGGCCCTCAGGGGTGATCTTCTAGTGGGTCACTGTACTCTTTGGGGCTCTTTCCATGATTTGGTACTTAGGTAGTTCAAAAACAACAACTACTTCACTATGTTAAATTTGATGTTCACGCGGCCGTCACCCAACATCTAATTCATCTACTTAAATTTGACAGCTTTCGAGATGTCACCATAGAAATGGATAGATTCATGTAAAATTAGAAAATGAAATGGCCTAGAACAACAGGGACAAAAGGGGACTAATTTTTGGCTTGTTGGGCAAAAAATGGTCAACAAATTGGTGACTCCTAGGGAAGCATGCCTGCTATGCTTAAAGACCAGTTGTCTTGTAATCCATTAGGCATGGAGTCAGATGTATCTTGAAAAAAGGTTAGAAATAGCCCCAAAAGATCTGAGAATCAAAACATGAAGCTTGTTACCCCACACGTAAAGCGAAACACACAAGGCTAAAAAAACACTACCTGTGCAAACTGCACTTAGGGAAAATAGGAAAGGAAACTGAAAGCAAACTACTATATAAAACTAACTAGGAATAATTGCCTCCCTCCTAGATCAAAGGGAAAATTTATTAAGTCCCCTTCCTGGCAAGAAGACTTATGGTGCCAAGCAAGTAGCTGAATGAAAAGGAGATTTGGTGACCTACTTCTCTTGCCTGTCACCTAAGTTGGCTGGTATCCAAGTGGATCAAATTCAAACATGATTCCAACATATGTGTATCCTATTTGTTCTTGGAAGCTTGTTGAATGCTGGTCCTTCATACTAGTGCTCTTCACCAAGAAATTAGTGGCTACTGGCTTATCACCGTTAGCCCTTTGACATGTATAGCTCCCTTGCAGTGCATCATGGTTTGACCCATTTCCTTCTGCTTCATTGCAGGCTCTGTCAAACTCATCGTCTACTCCATCTTAGCCTTCTTAAAGAAGGGTGACTATGGTGATGTCTAAAATGGAATCACAAACTGATTGCTCATCCCACAGAACATCACCTCTCTATTCAAATCTTTCTTCTTCAAGGCCTTCCTCTAGGAAGACAAACCTCTCCTTTTCCTCCTCCAACTCAAGCTCTTTAGCATAGTCATCCTCCTCATCGAAGCAATAAGGAAGTTCATCGAACAAAGGGGAAGAGAGCTCACTATGCTTTTGTTCCTCCTCATATTGTTAGAACATCTACATGTATGCGTGACCTAAGTTTTCTCCATTGCTGATGATGCCTTCACAAAAATCCTCAATGATGATTTATTCTTCATTGTCGCTCATGATAGTCCCCTAGAAAAATGTAGATTAGATCTTCTGCTCCTCACCTTCCTCTTACAAAATATGTTCCTCCTTGAGAAGGGGTGAAGTGGAAAAACTGTGTGGAAGAGGAGGCAGTGCTTGAGCTAGAATCGAATGATTCTCCTCCTTCTACTTGGTCAGCACTTCATTTATATTAGGCATGGCCTAATATTTCTCTTGTAAATGTGTAAGTGGGGTGTGTTTAGACATGGAATGTGTCATTGGGTCTGAACCATCCATCACACACTGGCTGAGGAATATCTCTTTAGATTCCAACTTTGCAATTCTCCTAGCCAGATCTTCTTGGAAGAGCTTTTCCTGGAGGTGATCAACATTTTCATGAGTAGGAGTAGCTTTAGCTTCTTCAAGGTTTTGAGAAAAACCTTACTTCTCCTCCTTCCTTTCTACTATTTTCCCCCAGTTCAGGATCTCAAAATTGGAATTTTGCTCCTATGAATAGGAAGTAACTTTATTTTCTCCAAGGTTTTGGGGCTTCTCCACAAGTTCTAGAAGTTCTATCTCTCTTTCTCAAAGCAAACTCATCCTAGCCTCTAAATCTTCAATTTTCTTAGCTAGATTATCTTGAAAGAGTCTTTCTTAGAGGTCACCAGCATCATCCTCTTCAAAGCTCTGGGCTGGTTCTTGGCATTCCTTCCTCCAACCCAGAATCTACATATCATGCTAAAAAATTTGGGGAGGTTGAGGAACGCTAGGACGAGACTGTTGATGCACTAGAAGAGTCTCTAAAAGAGGGATGTACTGGCTCCTAGTATTCCCCCAATGGAAGATTCATGATCTAAGTAGTTTAGAAGGTTCATCTCCATGGGAGGTTGCTTTGATGCCCTTTGATGTTGGAAAGCCAAGTGCATGGGATTGAGAGTAGAGGAATCAGATGAGCTAGAGTGAGCAAGTGCTATTTCATAGAAAGGATTTGGTGTAAAAGAGGGGGCTTTCTTTAAAATAGGAGGGGGAACATAAGGTTGACTACCTTGAATAAATGGATTTCTCCATTTTGCTACCTCCTCCTCCATGGATTGTAAGGCCTGTGCTTGCCTAAACAAACACTCCTCTTTATACATCAGCTCCTACTAATATCTGTACTACTCCTCCAGTCTGTCAATCTCCATCATCTACTTCTCAAATTCTAGGGCCATTTCCCTTATCGTTGCAGGGTAACTAGGAGGGCCGCTTGAGGTGATTCTCTAAAAATATTGAGCTTGATCATGGTAATATGAAGGAAAACAAGACCCATGATCTTGTGCAAAGGAATTATACATGCAAAAGTGATTTCTAATGGCACTAAGCTGCTTAACTAGCTAATTCAACTCAGAGTTGCCATTGGTATTGATGCAAAAGCCTCCAAAGGCTAGTTGGTTGAGGAACACACTAAAAATTCTTCAACTCTTTGGACACAACTTGTCTTAGTTGGTCCCACCAAGCATGCTAGAAATTGTTGACACAGTGGATTACACCTGGGATAAGGAGGTTAAACTCCTAACTTCTTCATGTAACAATAGAAACTCCCTCTCACTTGTGGGACCAACAAAGTTGGAGGGGAGAGTCTCTAGATAAGGGCTAGCTCCCTCTGATGTATCATTTAGGCCTTAGTTTCTCTTACTGCTAACAAAAAATGTAAAAAGGGGGGATGAAAAGGGAGAGAGATGCTGAAAACAAAGCCTAAGCCTTAAAAAAGAAAAGGTGATACACCAAAAAATGTGACCCACCTAGTCCAAACATACACTTTTCACCAAAAGGAAGCACCTATACACTTCATTTGACATGAGAGAACCTTCTGCATCAGTGGGTCAGGGGTCTGTGGAGATACAGGGAGGGAAATAACCAGTAGAGGCATTTGGAAACACACTACAATAGCCTATTCACTTCACTTATGCTCCTCTAGGGACACTTCTAACAGACCTATAAAAGGAAACTCAAAAATGCACCAGACATGCTAAAATCATTCTATAAAAGCATTTAAGAAAATGACTTAACACAGAATCAAGGCATAGACATGTACTAAAGATGCAAAACTCAGAATGGAGGTAAAAATAGCTAAGTTCTAATTCAAGGTAAAAAATCTGGCAGCTCTGCCTTACAAGCCTAAGATATTTTTGGGTAGAGTTTTACCTTAAGGCTAAGAGCTGATCCTTTTCTCAAAAGAGAAGTTTACAATATATAGGAAGAGGAAGAAAACTTGGCACTTCTTGGAAAGGTTTTTTGGTGCTCATTTTTGTAAGTGGCCCATGTGCATTTTGAATCTTGGGAAGAGGAAACCACTGTTACTAATGTCATTCTTCAGAAAAGGCCTGTTGAAACCATGCTATATAATCACCAAAATTGACTTTAGCATTCAAGCATTAATGTAAGAGCATGGCTATGCATCTTTTCTGCAAATAGACTGTAGTTTGTCCCCTCATCAATGACAACTATAGAAAATAAGTCACACCGCTCAACTGCAATAACTCACCTTCCCTTCACCACTTGAATGCTTTGTCTTTTCTACTCTTTGTCTTCTTGCTCTTTTAGCCCTTGGGGGCAATCTTCTAGTGGGTCACTACACTCCTTGGGGCTCTCTCCATGATTTAGTGCTTAGGTAGTTAAAAAACAACAGCTACTTCACTATGTTAAATTTGACATTCACACAGCCATCACCCAAAGGCTAGTTCATCTGCTTAAATTTGATGGCTTTTAGGATTTCACCATAGAAATGAATAGATTCATGCAAAATTAGAAAATGAAATGGCCTAGAACAATGAGGACAGAAGGGGACTGATTTTTAGCCTGGTGGGCAAAAAATGGTCAACAAGACCATAAGTATGGATCAAGTGCTTATCACTTGTCCTCTCTTGAAGGTAGGCCAAAACTTAAATCTATAAATGCCTCACATTTATGTCTCTTTAATTATTAAAACAAGGTTCAAACACACTTTTATGTCTGATTTAAGCTCGTCCCTTGGTTCATTAACCTTCTTTTCTATCTCATTTGAGATCAAATTATTATATAGCTCCATGTGATTCATCCATCATAGTAATAACTTAATCCTAAATATGGGCACCATAACTCTATCCATAACATGTTTATCATGGATACTTTTCATCTTTTTCATAGATGGAATCCCATGGTTAGTTGTTTCTCAAAACCCCTTTCTCTAACCTTCCATGTTTATTTCTTATTTTTACATGGGTAGACCTTTTATACCTAAATAGACTTGTCCATGCCTAATTTTAGTATAAAATATATCCATACTTTAATAGTAAATAATAGACTTCTCCCTTGAAGGATAACTACCACATCATATCAAAAGTTTCCTAAAGTAGACTGCTCCCTTGAAGGATAGCTATGAAAAATAAAATCTTAGACCGCTCCCTGTAAGGATGGCTAAAAAAAATATTCATTAGAAGCTTCTTGCATTGATCAGCTTTAACAACTTATAATGCAAAAGAGATAAAGCAAAATCCAAAATTAATAGGCTATAATCATCTCTTAGGGTGAACAAATGTAGACTTCTTGCATCGATCAATCTACCTAATATTTAATTAATCTGAAATCAAATTTTATAACACAAGTAGAATTCCCACATTGATCAATATACACATTATTATATGACATACCAATGACATGGACTGGTCTACTAGGGTTCTTTGGTCACTTATGACAAAGCCAATCGCTTCACTACCCATAAATTCCATTTTCTTCTACCCACTAGTTCACATCCCTAACTATCACCTACATCCCTAATGAACCTAAGGGATTATGAGCTTACTCAGCATACATTGGTCAAGATACTAATTTTCTCAATAAAGCACACTGCTACGATGCATTTGATAGGTTTGTGTTCACTAAGACATTCCAACTATGGATTATTATTGTTTAGTTATTACTAGTAGAGAATTGCCCACATTTTTATCCAAAATGTGGACATGAATGTTTCCTCTACATATACCAACCCAACATCTATTAATCAAGCATTAAATTCACACTATCCCATAAACCTACTCATCAAAATTACTATCATGCAAAAAAGTATCGTCAATGACCAAACAATCATACTTCTCATCAATCAAGTAATAAATCTTAAAAAAATCTATAATCCATAATCCATAATCAATAACATTACATGAAAATAAATATTCATAACTACATTATAATCAACACATCATCATATTACCATAATCATCGAAAAACATCATCACTCATATTCAACAGCTCATCAAGACATAAGAGTCCATCTCATCCTAATATAAAACCAATAAAACATCTCCATATATCTAAAACATCATATATATATAGATAAATAATCAAAACATGTCTATACATGAAACACACATCACTCATAAATACATCTCACATGTTCAACATGCAGGATGGTATCAAAATCATAAATAAAAGTCTAGCATATATGTATCATGACCCACGAGCACATGCACCACTGAAGTAGCCCTATCCACACCTATCCTTGGTGGAGGCCCTATTAAATGAGCCACTACCATCGCCCATTCACATGGGGCCACAATCACTGCTCCATCTACCAATCTAACTTGGTACTCTCCCCATGATGGCTCATGAGGACACTATGATAACACAATGCCCTCATAATAGTTTAACTCTTATATGGCCATTAGATACCTGGCCTATGTCACAAAACTTGGTGGTGCCACCACTACCAAACCTATTTGTAGATACCTAAATTTGGCCATCAATAACCTCTAATTAGGCTTTTGGCCAATTTCCACCTAAAATGCACAATTTGGCCTAGAAACATTAAAACATGGTAAATGATATGAAACTAACATATTCAAGTGCTGATTATGGCCAGGGTATCCCTAAATGGGGTAATGCAATTTATGGGCCAGCTAACTTTGATTAGATCAATTTGAGTCAAAATGCCAATTTTGCACCTAGGTGCTCTAGATTAATCTTTCCTATCAAATCTCCTGCACAAGATGTGTGCCTTTGTTATTTTTTTTGGTAACATTCTAAAATAATATATGGTTCCAATGCATCTAAAAATGCCTTCCAATTCCAATCCAATCAAATTTAGGACCAATAACAAAGCATTTTAATCAACTTGAGTAATTTGTGCAAAAAGTGCTTAATCATGCTTAAGAGATAATTAACCTAAATCAAGGCCTAATTAACAATTCCATGGAAACTTGTTGAATACTTATTTTTGGAAATAAATATTAAATATATGCATCATCAAGTGACCTCATTTCTTGGGAAGACATATCTAGGCCACAAATATGAGGATTCATGCCTCCCATGCCTAATCAATGCCTTCCATGATGCCCTCCATGCCTCTTAATTTCCCCTTATTCCAATGTCATGATGAGGATAATTATAATCTTAATTCCAAAAATTGAATTAATCCTCAACCACACATCTCAATCTTGAAATATATGATTGAGGTTGATTATGATCAAATCCAAAAATCTATAAATAGGAGGCCTCATAACATCATTTCTAAGCTATTTTGGAGCAAAGTTATAATGCACAAATATCTTCAAGAAGCCATTTCAACTAGTGTTACCAAGCCAAATTGATTCCAATCCAAGCCAAGCCAAAGCCAAAGGTGCCAAGGATAGATGGAGGTAGCCAAGCTTCCATTGCCAAGGACTTCATGAGCACAAGCCAAGCAAACCACCACTACAAAGGCATTTAGAGCATCTAAGGAAGGTGAAAGAATTATTATGTTTTATTCCTTGATTTTTAGTTGTTTTTGTCATTTGTTTTTGTTAACTAAGCTCTCCCTAGTGTTTAGGCCTAGAGATGTTATGCTAGTTAGTGTGTTTATTTCATTTTATTTTGATTTTGGAACTAACACCATACTAACCATCCTCTCTTGAGAAAAATTCCCAGCTCACAATATCTTCCATAGAGAGTCTCTCTCCTATGTCACCAAGCCAAGTGAGGTCCTATCTGGATCCCACTCTCCTATCACCGATATAATCTACCCTTATAAACTAGCCACTTGACCTTGTAAATGGCCACCTAACCCTATAAAATGGTGACATATGCCTGTGCCTAGTCTATTTATATTATCACTCCTCCTATTTGGCCTTGAAGAGTGGCAATCTATCCCTGAAGAGTGATAATATACCCCTATAACATAGTAATTTGGGCCTATGCTATTTCTAATTCCATTATTTCCTATGGATCCCCTTATGCTAGTACCTATGCTAGGTTAACATCCATAAGCTATTGATCCCCATCTCTGACACCAAAATTAATGGCTATGTACCTCCCTTGAAAGTAGGTAGGATAGTCAGCTATATAACCTACATCATCCCCATATATCAGAGGCAACTCCTCATGATCAAGATCCTCCTCTTATGCCTATGGCTTTGGTAAGTAAAATTCTACATCCTCCCTCCTGTATCATATAGAATCCTAAGGGATACCCTATACCAACCCGAACTGATGCCACACCTTCTCAAATGGGATACACTTTGTCTCTCTATCTTACATCCCATAGGCCCATCTCTAGATATTTAAAGATAAGGTATGATACCTATACGTAACCCATATTGGTCATGTCGGATATGGCCTCCAGACAATGCCCCCAAGAACTAAACTCTCTAAGGCTCCTTTAAACCAATCAATATCTCTCGAACCACCACCAACACCTGTCATGGCCCCATCTCTCCTCCATTGGTAAAATCCAACCACATAATTTTTCAACTAAAATACCTCTATCAAAAGTCCCAAGAGTCTCAAAACCCATATGTGCTCATAGGCCCAATAGTGAAGTACAAATCCCATGCTGATGCCATAACACTTGTGCACCCTAAAACCCCATAGCTCTCTATATATCTACACCAATAAAACTTGTGCCCACCTAAAAACAACTCCACCCAAAAATAACTCCACCAAAACCCCCAAAAACATGCCAGGGTATCTCCCTCCAACATAATCTGGCAATGCATAACAAGTAACCATTAACTATAACATAGTCAACAAATGTCTCTCTCCTACAGCTCTCTGGTATAGTGACCTAATACTGAAACCTCTAGAGTGGAACTATGCATCACCTCTATCATATCCATATAACATCTCCATGCAATCATCAATATCATCTCCCTATATATGGTATATGGGATCACCACAAGTGGGTAGATGTGTGATCTAGTGAACATCCTCTAACAAGATGCTCATATCCCTTGTTGATAACTAGAAAGTATTAGTTTTTGGGTCACATCTCTTGATGATGGTGACTATCATCATGACATATTTAGGTAAGTTTTGGTAGTGGTGTATATTTCCAAAACTAACTACCTCCATGTGTTACCAGTCATCCAAAGACATGGCATCCCTCACCTCTATAAAAATTAATACAACTCGATCTCATAATTGAATCTGATCATGCACCTAAAACCACACACAAGGCTAGTTAACCAACTTATCCAATACCTCTATATTTCAAATATAATCTCAACCTAACACTTACATGTTTATTCTATTCATAAACACCTCCATTCTACAGCTTATTATATTTCTAACCCAACCCATCTTCTATGAATAATTATGTCTAACATGCCCAACCTTGTAACCTTCCTTATCAAACCTTGATCCAATTCAACATTTGTCTCATTTACTCTTGATTTAAGGGGGAATACCTCCTCCCTCCCATACTTGAGGCAATGAGACCTATACCTTGACCAACCAACTATTTTTGTTCTACAACTTGCTTAAAACCACACAACAAAAAGTGGTAAAATGTAGACACTTGAAAAAAACACCATGACAGTTTTTAATCTTATCTTGACCTATAGACCCTTAATCAACTCTTCACCTAATGGAATACCTATTCTTTTACAAATATTTTACAACTTCATCATGATAAATACCCCCTCCCTAAACACATCACTTAAATCATGACCTTTTTACCCATTTTCTCATGGCCCCTTGACCGTTGCTAGTTAGGGTAACCATCGATAGTTGACCCTAACCACTGATGGTTGGGGTTGTAAACTTGCCTTAACCATTTTAAATCATTTCCAACTTTGTTCAAGATTAATATCTTATAAAATGGAAACTTGCTTTAACACCAACTTTTGAAGATTAACAAAAATAAGCAACTTCATCTCCTCCCAACTTAGCAACTTTCCCTTAAGCCTCCCTCTCTTAGTAGTTTTGTAATATAAATACAGGGCTCTTGTGAGAGTTATGGATCTAAAAAATCTGAATCTAAGCTCTCTTATTTTATTTGTGTAAGTAATTATCATTCTAAAGCTCTATCTACATAACTTTTAAAGGTTTAAGCACTGTTATGTTAGCCAAATCTCTTCAGGTCCTCAACTATCATTTACTTGAAATCACTCATTTATCTTTCTTTTGTTTTTAGTGTTTTTGTTTCCTTATCAAGTTTTCCTATTTCATTTTATTCACCTTCACACCACCCCTCACCCAAAAACCCACACCCTAACTCCTTCCTTTTAGCCATTCCATTCTCACCTCCAACTCAAAGATCTCTAAAGTTTATAGGCAATCATCACTAGTTTGTAACAACCATCACTGATTACCCAAACCATCACTGATTACCTAACCATCATTAGTTATACCCAACCATCACTAGTCATCCTGACCATCGATGGTCACTATCAAGGAAAATAATAGAATTTTATTTTCTCCCCTTTTACCCAATCAAATCCCTATTTCTATTCTTTATCTACATATAGACCCTACCCCAACCCTCTAAACCTAACCTTGGTGTATTTGTACATGGTGTTTACCTACCATTACAACATTTTCTATTGAACATGTATATCATTTATTTATTTGTATACTCATTTATGTTCATATAAGTTTATTATCTTCCAATTTTATTTTCAAAACATCTCTATCATTAGGGGAGTGGATTGATATACATCCAAGAGAGCTTTTGCTTCTTGGATCTAGCACTACTAGGCAGCCCACCCTTCATACATGTCTAACAAATAAGTTTGTTTAGTGTGGTCTTATTGCACTTATTCCTTCGTCACCAAAAAGGAGTTCTCACTTCATCTAGTCATCAACATGAACATTTTATTAGGTACACACCCTAATACTCACTTTATTTTATCTAATTTCAAAACTAATAAATGAAGGAAATAAATTGAAACAAGAATATTGTGTCGATAGATCCAACTTAATACTGTAGATAGGGGAAATAAATAATCTATAAGAGACTATGTTGAAAATAATGATGATGTACTAATTTTTTTTTGCAAGTACTTTTGAAATCAAGAAATGAAATTAAACATAAAATCAATTAGGTCAATGAGGATGATCTAATTGAGGTGCATAACACAAAACCTTGCACCAATGTTGGCTAATGCAATTTTTTGCAATACAACATACAATGAACAAAGAGCAAGCAGTCACTTTAGAAAGTAAATGCTAACTAAGTGGTCATCTTGAATGTTTTTAGATTATTAGAGTATGATTTTAAGTGTGATAAGAAGTTGGCTCAAAGTATGGAAATATAAATAAATCTATGGATGGTTTCAGGATGTTTAGGATGAAGGGGATCTATGTTGGTAATGGTATTGGCTTGGTATTGGGGCCTACCCCCTCACTTCACACACTAAAATGATAAGGGTGTCATGTGCTTTGCCAATATATATCATTAACCACATGTTTATACTTAACCAAAAAACCAAGTCGACTTCCCCCTTGGTGATAAAATCCAAGTAGGTAGGCCTTGGGTAGACAATTGTTTAAATGCATTTTAAAATTATGTGATTTGGTAGTGTGTGTAAGAAAGATAAAAATAGTGAAACTAAATGGTATATTATAAAACCACCTAATTAGATTATGTGATCTATTCTAAGCATGTAAGCAATTGAAAGTGTAAGTGTGAGCTAATTAATAGCATATAGATGGTAATTATAACTTTGAAATATAGTACAGTGTTGGTTCACATGACAATGTATGTAGAGATTACATTAGAAAGGCAATAGTGTCACTAATATACTATTGAAACAAGGGTCTATTAAGAATTATGCTGACAATGTCAACCTAGTCTTTAAGACAAAATATAGAATACAGAACTAGGTTGACCAGGTCAACCTAATTTGCTATATAAAGGAAATTTCATAGATTGAAAACTATGAAAAATAGAACTATAATGAATAATAGAAATGTTAGATCAAGAGAGAAAGGAACCTTGGTGGGTTGGAAGATGTAGAGGAATGTTAGATTACTGTTGAAGTGCCTTGATTTTTACTTACAAATTCTACCAACTGTGTCGACCTACTTTTGTAATTCCTTATTTATTGAAACCTACAAAAATGACTAACATGACCTAGTCAACCTAGTATGTTTTCTAGAATCTTTCTGGAATACTATACCAGCCTGGTTGACCTAATATGCTTTTTGGAAGCCTGTAAGATGACTATACCAACTTGGTCGACCTAGTATGTTTTCTATAAAATTGTAAGAGAACTATGCCAACCTATTCAACCTAGTAGCCTATTTGGAAGTGAAGAAGAGTATTGTACCAACATATTCAACCTAGTAGACTTTATCTGATGAAGACTTACACAAACAAAGCCTAGTTGTTTTGATATGACTATGTGTTAAACTTACATACAAAAGTTAGAAACTCTACCGACCCTATCAACGTAGTATTACAAATATATAAAAATGATAAATAAAATGATAGAAACTAGAAAAATGTGAAAGAAAACTTGCAAGAGTTAGATTCACATTGGGTTCATAAGAATGTATGCAATCAAAAATGCATCATGTCTATAAATCAATCCTAACTTAGAGAATATATATCATACTTACACT
The DNA here is from genome assembly GCA_037957365.1 of Torreya grandis. Taxonomy (NCBI): domain Eukaryota; kingdom Viridiplantae; phylum Streptophyta; class Pinopsida; order Cupressales; family Taxaceae; genus Torreya; species Torreya grandis. The sequence goes on along the minus strand of JARHVA010001826.1, from coordinate 2,519,696 downwards.
TTCAATTGGAGATACATTAGATAATTAGGAACATGATCAATATGGGGATCCAATAAACCTAATTAGGGCATCTATTTTTACAATAAATAATACTAGGGAGGGTTCCAAAGTCTCTATTAAAATACAATCACATAGTAAACCTAACTAGGTCCTATGTTTTTTTCATATTAACTTAACTAATAAAAAGTAAAGCAAATAAATATAATCAAGTGCTCACCAAAGATTGTGGCACAAAGTAAGGGGTAATAAATAAGAAAATTAAACATGCATAAGAGACATATAGTCACATAAATGTATATATAATCCTAATGCATGGAAGAGAAGTACAAATGCATATTTATATACTCTTACAAAGGAAGAATAAATTTAGGAATACTTAACTTTGAAGACAAAACCACTGAGCCTCAATCTCTCCCTTGGCCAAGGTGATTCACAAGAGGTTGGTTTTGTATGTAAGAATGATAAGGATAAATCATCTCTAGGATGTAAAACCTATCAATGCATCTAAAATAAATCTACACAAGACAAGATCCATATCTCCATAGATAGTATGAAACCCTAAGCTTCCTCCTCAAGTAGAATGGTGGATAAGCAGATGTGTAATATCCTTATTCTTATCTTCTCTAAATAATGATGAAATGATATGTATATATAGGTGGATTTAACTCTAAGCATATTATATAAAAGTTTACTTGTTTAGCTTTTGTGCTTATTCATATACTTAGAATTCAATTCAAGTCAGTTCTATACTTGGCATAGCTAGGTGTGAGCCTAATGGGGTTTGGTACATAAAATTTAACACAATAATATGCTAGCATAAATTTCACACAAGGCACAAGACTTATGCACTCACCTGTAGTTCAATAGTGAGGGGATCAAGCCCATGTTGGGCTAGTTGAAACATGACACAACTTATGTTTCAATGGGATTTATTCATTGGCAAGATGGGCTCAGGTGGCCTATCGGCACTAGGATACTCTAGGGAGTTCAATAGGTGCAAGCCTTATTAAGGGAATAATTCCTATGGATCAAGTTCATATCTAGATGGATAGAGTTCATAATGGTGCAAGCTGATGGGATAGTGAGTTAAGGGTCATTCAGGTGCTTAGCTGAGTTATGAAAATGTCTTGGGTTCAAGTACTCATTCTCCAAGTTAGCACTCTTAGTGCAAGTATTAGGGCTTTGATGCATGCCAGTTTTAATACTTAGTCTCTTTTATAGGTAGGCCAAAGTCACTATATGGTACAAGGATGCCATTAATGACTAGGGATAAATATTAATATCAAAATACATTCAAAGTAAAGAAACTATAGCATTGCTCACATAAAAATAAGCTACAAACATATCAAAGTGATAACTATAATGAAGGAACAAGTAACCAATATTATAAATAAGTCATTTTGTTAACTCAAATCTAACTATATAAAGTCTAGTTTCAATAAATTGACCATGTGATCATCTTGTAACTAGTCTTGCCCAATGACTCATAGGTTATTTTGGGCTATGTATTTAGGGTTCTTAACATAGTTCATACTAGTTTAAAAATACTAATAGTGGCTCTTGATTTCAGAATAGCTTCACTATATTAATCTCTCTCTCCTCTTCTTCAGATACAAACCCTATTTTATAGGCAAATGAGCATCTCTTTACCAGGTCAGATGGGTACATGCTATTGGGGTTACTATTCCATGAGCTCCACTATGCTAACCAAGTTAGATGAGCATATGCTAGATGTTGAATTATTTTTGGGGGTTCACTATCCCACCTAATCCATTATTCTGACACCCATACTTCTCCATCTTTGATGTACAAGTTCCTATAAGGATTTCCTTTGAAGGTCAACATCACGTACTTGCCTACTAACTAGCATAGTACCTTCGGGTTTACTTTAGATGACACCAAAAGGTAAAAAGAGGGAGCAATCAATATATGAGATTGACTCATTCTAAGATAAGTTTAGTTGGTGTAGTCCATGTAGTTGGTAGAAAAGGGGGCCCAACATTACCCCATATAAAATTTCTAGTCTGCCCTGGACTAGTCTTTCAACACCTTTGGTGCACAACATTCGGGTGCACCCTACTCTAAATCTGCCTTGATGATATCAAATAAGTATATAATGAGTTTGATTTCTTCAATAACATCATCTATTTTATTTGAGGAAACCTTGAGGGTGAGCACATTCATGCTATCTAGTTTTTTCTTAAAGGCCTCAAGTCTTTCTCTTTCTCACCTTACCCCACCATCTAGGATATCCCTTTGCTCACTCAACTTTATTTGGAAGGCACAAAATAGAGCCTTTAGGTCTTTCTCCTGGGTCTTTAGTTAGGTGCTTAGGGTGTTGACCTTAGCCATCATTTATACATGCTCAATTCTACTCACTCAGAGGGAGTATTGAAATAAGGTATCTTTTTCCTCTTTTACCTTTTTAAGGTGCACATTGATGATCATTATTTGGGTGGAGAAGTTAAAAAATATGGCATTTGATTCTTCCATTCCCTCTTCCAATTTGTGAAGAGTTATTCCACCACATACATATTTTGGTTCAACTCTCTTATTAAGGTCTCACAAGGGTCTTCTGGATCCTCAAGCATTGACCTCATCCTAGGAAGCATCTACTCTATAAGTGAACAAATATTGTCAACCTATTTCATTCCTAAGGTATCCACTCCATCCTAAAGGGATGTCTATTTCTTCTCTATATGCTCAACTAGTTGTTTGATTTTGAGCCTTATCACTTCTGGTTCTTCTTTAGCCTCTTGCACTATTTTCTTCCATCTATTGATGAAAAAATCATTGATAATGTTCTTATGTGCCACTTCAAAGGCCATTTTTAAGAGGGAATTATCCAACCATATGAGGTTCATGTCATAAGAATTTATTAGCTAGTAATCAATCCCCTCTTCTAGTTTCTTAGCATGCCAGAGTGCTTTCATCAAAACCTCAAATTAAGGACCATCCACATAGAAATATAGCACCTAAGAGACTTGATGGCACGTTAGGGTTGTGGTAGCCTTTAGGGACATGTATTCCATCATATAAAAAATCCTCATCCTCTTTGAACCCCTACTATGCCTTTTTCTTGTAACTTGGTTCATATTCTTCCTCCTCAGCTAGCTCCATTTCCTCATTGGCATTAGTGCTTTTGCTAGTACCTTCTTATTTTTCACCTTCACCTTCTTCTTATCCTTGTTTTTCTTTGATGATATACTCATCACAATGTTATTCTTCTTGTAGGGGATATTATATAGACTTTCCCCCTTGTCTATTTCCTCCTCTTACCCCAACAGGGTCTCAACTTCCTTCTCTATTTTTTCCTAAGGTGCTAGCATCACCTTCTTTATATTTAGGCACCCCTTTAGAACCAAGGCATGCCTATTGTGCAATTTATTTTTCTATTTTGGTAGAGGTGATAGTGTCTTTTTTGGTATCCATTCCTCTATAGGTTTTATGCTAGTGGCAACCTTCTTCTTTTATATTTCCTTCACCATCCTGGCCCTTTCTACCTGGGCCACATTTTCATCTCTTTCCTTTATTTTGGCCTTCTCTTCCTTGGATTTCCTCTCTACCTCCTCTTTCCTAGTTGTTTCCTTTTTGGCTTTCCTCGATGTAATTTTTGCTCCACATTTCTTTTATCTCACTTCTATCTCCTTGGTCTCTATTCAATCAATTTCAATTTGGGACATGCCCTTGGCCCTCATGACCTCTTGCTTATGGTAAAGCTGAAGCACCATGTCAATATGATCCTAGGTAGGCTAATGTCCTTTCCTTTTCACTTATATTTTCCTTAGTAGGTGCACTTAAGGGTACTATTTAATCATCACTTCTACCACTCCAGGCTCTTCACCTACTTTTTCTTCTTTTATCCCCTCTACTTTTTTCACCTTCATTTCTTATGCCTTGTGATCCTCCACTTCCTTCCTTTGTTCCTTGGCCTCAACCATATTGATTTATTATTTAGAAATCCCTACCTTGGTAATTTATTCTCTCTATTTCTCTAGCTCTTGTACCCTCTACATCTCAACTTTGCTGAAGTCAAGTTTATTCCATGTTTGCCTCCTTTTTTCTAATTCAATTTTGGGGGATGGAGAGGGGGTCCATTCACTAGATGAGTTGTCATCTTCCTTAGGTATGATGTATATTCCATCCCCATTTCTTCTTCCTAAAAATACTCTTCCTCCTCTTCCTTAGATAGGATTTTCCTGGGTGCCATAGGAAGATACTTCCCCTTATTCTTTTCGCTTGCACTTGGGGAAGCCTTTGGCACAAATTGTATGCACTTATAGGGGAGGTTGAAGGAGAGGCTTATTCTTCTAAGGTGATATTAATCCTTAAGCAGTCTTATATTTCCTCCAAAGTCTCCCCCTCTTTTTCTTTGAAGATGTCTTCTACTTGGCTAGTGTTGGCATCCGTTCATCCCTAATTTGGATTGGGGGGTCTTCACTCTGCTTAGTGCTTTTTATGATGCTGGGGTCCTTCTTTTATGGTTTCATATCATAGTATAATTTATGAATGTAGCCTAGAATGGTGACCTCTTAGATGGGATCAATGTTTGAGTGATCCAAATATATACTTTATCTTTAGTGGCCTTTCCATTTGTGTGATGGAATTAGCACCTCAACCTACATTTTTCTTTATCCAAATCCTTCACCAAAATGCTATTTATTATGCATTAGTTATAGAATGCAATGAATCCCTAAAGTACCTTACCAAGAAGGCAAAGAAGAGATTCATATAGCTTGATATGTTCCCATGTCATAGAACCAAGTGAACTACATAATAATGCTACATTATGGAAAAAATTTACATTCTAAATATGCTCTAGGGGATCCCCTAAGGAATGTACCACTCTATTCCAAAGGATTCTATGTATTTTTCACACTAATGCATCATGTGCATCTTATACTTAGGGATAAATGAGGTGGGGCAAGTTTAGTCTCTATAATTTTGCACCATGGATTCATGGTGTTCTAAGAAGACCCAGAAATTATCCTCACTCTCATTTGGGATCCCAATTTCCTCCATGACAATCAAAATAAGTATGGACCCCCACCTAAAGGTTCCTTTGGCACTATGGCACTTTAGCATGTTTTTCACCAACTCATTAGTGATGAAATTTGTGATGTTGAATTATATGCCTTGTGCCATGTGATAGGTAATGTAGAGGTATGCCTTTGATACATTGGTCCATCAACCTCTTAAGCACAATTTGGAACTCACTAGGTACACCACTGACCTCATGTCAGGGTCCTCACACTTGTTGATGGGGAACATAAAAACCCCCTTAGATTGTATAAGGACCTTTATAATGCATTCCACCTATTCATCATCATCCATTATTTTATGGATGTCCTTATTAGCATTTAAGATCCCAGTTATTCTCTTGATCAACTTCATTGAGATCTTCATATGCTATCTTAAAAAATACATGCGGTCCTTATGAATGTGAGAGAGTAGGAATTAGACAAGTTATTTTAGCTTCCAAAAGTAGGGAAAATCATAGAGTTGAGTTTCATTATAATCAATTAACTTATCTCAAATTGATACATCAAATAGGGTATCACCTTACAATGTCTTGTACCCTGTGTCCACCATCTAGTCCTATGCCAAGTCTTGCAAGTGACTTAGCATCTGGTGGTTATACTTCTTGAGTTGAAAAATATGTGAAAATGAGTACCAAATTTCCCCCACCTAGACCTCTAGGGGAAATTTCATAAAATTGTATGACATATTTGATAATACCTAAATGTCTACCTATACAATGCTAACTACTTTGACTAACTGTGCCTTGGTTTTGGTAGCCATCATATCCTATACAATCTTAACCCACTTGGGTTCTTGTTGTGCCTATATAGAGCTCACTAACTTTCACTTATTTACCATCTTGAATCTACTTGTGTTGAACCTTGGAATATGTGGCTTACCAAAGCCTTAAATAGTGGTTAGCACTTCTATAGTCATGAGATCTACTACTGTACCCTTAGGTCCAAGATTTGATGGATGTTAATGGTGACCTGGGTGACATTTTCTCATTCCAACTTTATTTTATGCACAAATTTATCTCCCAAATCCTTCAAATTAGTCTCACTATGAATTAAATATTTCTCAAAATGATATCATTCACTGAAGTATTCAAATTTTCACTTTGACAAGGTTATTTTTCTTTGGATCTCTAGGTTCTACTTAGTTTCATTCTAAGTTGAATTAGTTAAAACTTTGTAACCTATTGTAAGTCTAATGCTTGCCATTTTATACCCTTATTTCTCAACTACCATCATTAATGTAGGATTTATGGTGTAAGTGCCTCAATTTCTTAGAAAATATGAAAATTTATGCAATCCTCAAGAATCTCTCATCCTTAATGCATTAATTGCATATATTTGTGTTGCTATCATTACCTCATTGAATGCTCCTAATGGATTTTTTGATGAAGTGATGTGTGGTTCAAATGGTCACTTCCTACTCATTTTTGGGTGGATGCTAGTTTTCTTAAATGTTCTCCTTCTACACATGTATACTTGGTGTGACCTTTGCCTTCCTTGTGGTAACTTGGGCACATCTCACATATGTGTGATTTGGCCTCCTCAATTCCACTTTTTCTTCTAGATACACTAATATTATAATCACACTTATCTATCTTGGTTGATTTCTTATGCATCATCTTAATTTGGCCCTTCCTACCCCATACAAATCCCTTGTGTTCTCCCTCTAGTGATTTATTTTTTATTTGATTCTGTTGCATACTATTAGATTGTGTGTCTTCACTTGCTTCCTTACACTCAACCATGTTGAGCATCTGTACTATTTTCTTGGTGCTCAACCATGTTAAGCATCTTCATTGAACCCTTAGGTCATTAACATAGGATCAATTGATGCATATTATTTTAAATTTGGTGCAAGGGTAATGATAGAGTGGTTCATTCTTGGGCCTCTAAGTACCATGCACTATTCATCTTGCACACATGTATCTTCTACTTCTTCTGCTTATGCCTGGAAAGCTTCACGTGCTCACCACTTATATGTCTCACCTCATGTGCTTAGGGGCACAAGTGAATGAATAAAAAAATTGGAATTATGCATGAATTAATTTAATAGATAAGTCCTTTTAGCCACTATACATCACTTATTACATCTATACACTATATAAAGAACACATAAAAATAAAAAGAATGGTTTGGCTTATACCAAACTGTATTTTGGTCAACTCAATTTCAAACTAAATAATGACCAAGAAGTTGGAATTTTCATGGCTCAAATGCCATCCTACTACCTATATAGCTTCAGTCGGTTGCCATTGAAATGTCAAGGGAGCATTTCACTAGATAATGTGTGTAACTTGCATGCACCTATTTCTAATATGTGGTGGATGATGTAAGGGCCCATCCACCATATTTAAAATTTGCATAGGTGATTAAATTACTTGGAATTATAGTGTATTACCAATGCTCCTTTAGTCAGCTCCTTCTGCTTGATATTATTTCCATGTTAGTGCTTCTAGTGTGCCTTCTTGATCTACTAACTCCATATTGCTTGGTTGTACTTTTCATCCAAGTGATCCAAGTCTTTCAACCTTATTTTCAAAGATTCTTGGTCATCTAAGTGACCAATACATGTAATGTGTAAGGAAGTCACCATAAATTCCATAGGTAGATTTACTTCAACACCAAAAACTAGTCAAAATGGTGTAGCCTTATTTAGACACTTATATGTTGTATGGTATACCCATAGTACCACTGAAAAATGATCATCCTAGTATTTATGACCAATGTCACATATCTTTATTAGGAATGTATCCAAGATCTTGTTGAATGATTCAGTTATGTGATTGACCTATGAATGATAGGGGGTGGTCTTGTGGTGAGCCACCATGTATTCAGTCAAAAGGATGGGCATTGTTTCATTGATGAAATGAGTACCCCTTTCACTAGTTAGACATAATGGGCACCCATACCATCTTATGATGTTATCCCATATGAAGTGTGTGACTATTATAGTTGTGTAGTCTTTTATCGGTATGGCTTCAACCCACTTAGTGAAATAGTATATGGTCACTAAAATATACCTTGCAACTATGTGCCATGCTGTGGGAGTAATTGTCCCAACAAATTTAATGGACCATTTAATGAATGATGCCTAGGAAAAAATGGGAATGAGAGGCATCTCATCATAGTGGTTAAGATTTTTAGTGTGTTGGCATTTATCACATGCCTTGTCAGACTCCTTTGCATCTTGGAACAAACTTGGCCACCATAATCCTGACTACAATACCTTGTACACCATTACATCTCTAATGTAATGGCCTCCTACAATTCCCTTGTATGCTTCTTGTAAGTGTGAACTAGGAATTTGACTCAAGAGAGGATGGTTAGTATGCTGTTAGTTACAAAATGAAAATAAAATGAAAGAAACACACTAATAACATAACATCTCTAGGCCTAGACACTAGGGAGAGCTTATTTAACAAAAAAATGACAAACACAACTAAAAAGTAAGGAATAAAACACAAAAAATCCTTCACCTTCCTTAGATGCTCCAAATGCTTTTGTAGTAGTGGCTTTCTTGGTTTTATGCTCATGAAGTCCTTGGTAATGGAAGTTTATCTAGAACAAAAAAAATGACAAACACAACTAAAAAGTAAGGAATAAAACACAAGAATTCCTTCGCCTTCCTTAGATGCTCCAAATGTTTTTGTAGTAGTGGCTTGCCTAGTTTTATGATCATGAAGTCCTTGGTAATGGAAGTTTATCTAGCTCCATCTCTCCTTGGCACCTTTGGATTGTGGCTTTGCTTGGAATCAATTTGTCATGGTAACACTAGTTTTATGAAGCTTTTAGAACCAATCCTTAATTGTAAATTTGCATTCTTAAGTCTTTTAAATGATGTAGTAGGGCCTCTTATTCATAGATTTTTGGATTTGATCAGAATCAACTTAAACCATCCTTCTCAATATTGAGATGTTTGGTTGAGGATTAATTTAATTTTTGGAATTAAGTTTATAATTATCCTAATCATGACATTGGAAGAAGGGGATATTAAGAGGCATGGAGGGCATCATGGACGGCATTAATGAGGCATGGAGGGCATGAATCCTAAGATTTGTGGCATTTATGTCCTAGGGATGTCTTTCCAAGAAATGAGTTCACCCGATGGTACAGGTATTCCATATTCATCTCCAAAAATAAGTTTTCAACAAGTTTCCATGGAATTATTGATTAGGTCTTGATTTATATTAATTAGATCTTAAGCATGATTAAGCACTTTATGCACAAATTTTTCAAATTGATCAGAATGCCTTGTTATTGGTCAAAAATTTAACTGGATTGGAATTGGAAATCACTATCAGATGCATTGGATCCATATTCCCATTTAGGATGTTATCAATGAAAAATAAAAAAGGCACGTGTCTTGTGAAAATGATTTGATAGGAAAGAGAACTCCAGAGCACCCAAGTACAAAATTAGCATTTTGACTCAGAATGACCTGATCAAAGTTAGCTAGCCCATTAATTGCATTGTCCCATTTAGGGATACCCTAGCCAAAATTGGCATTTGAATATGTCAGTTTCAAATATTTTAGCATGTTTTAGTGTTTTTAGGCCAAATTATGTATTTTAAGTAGAAATTATTTAAAAGCTTGATTGGGGGGTTATCAATGGCCAGTTTTAGTTGTCTATAATAAGATGGAGTCCCTTTCATGTTTTAGAACACATTGGTATAGGAATTCATCTCTACTCAATTTGTACATCTCCACCTCAATGAGATAGAAGAGGGCAACATGAATCATAAGTTATTTATTTTCCTTAGTTGACAAGGTTTGGGACACAAACCTAGATGTTAGGAAAGTGGAAATCTTTACTAAATATTTAGGGGTGCAATGGATTCTATATATCTATGAATTTGACATGTTGTCTTTAATTGAGACTATCATATTACTAGAATTGATGTGGGATAAATGGTCTAGCCCTAAGTTCTATTTTCTAGGTTTAACAATAATGGAGAACTAGAATTTTTTGAATAGAATAATCCATTTATATATGCACCCATGTAAAATAGGATTATTCATGAGGTATTTGAATGTCTCATGATTAGTGAAAAAGATGAAAGGGGTTGATAGTAGGTGTTGCCTAAATTTTTGTAAGGCATAGACCATTGACAATGCCTCATTCTCAATGGTGGTGTAATTCTAATCTACCTACATTAATTTACTACTTACAAAGGAGAGGGGGTGGTCCATCTTGACCTCACCTAGTTACTCCAATATGGTGCCAATTGTAGATCCTGAAGCATCGACATAGATGTGGAAAAGAGTAGTCTAGTCTAAAAATTATAGAATTGGCATGCTAGCCAACTTTAGATTCAATGTTTTAAAAACCTCTTCTTATACCTCACCCTAATATAATGAAATGTATTTATGTAAAATATCCTCTAGAGTCACTATGATCTTTGCATATCTATGTATAAACTTTATGTAGTAGCCACAATGGCCTAGAAAGGCATGAATGTCTTTCTGCATTAAAAGAGTCTAGAATTGAATTATGATGACTATCATTGTAGAATCAAAAATAAAACCATCCTTGTAGATGATGTGTCCAAGAAATTTTCTAAAGGGGGTTGAAAATATGCACTTATTTAGGTTTAATGATATCTGGAGCTACCTACATCTATCAAACATGAAGTGTAGATTGTCATAGTGGTCTTTTACAATACCATACATAGTCTAGTTGTCAAGATAAACTTGGAGGAACTTATGGATAAATTCCTTGAAAGCAGTGATCACTACCCTATAGAATATTTTTGGCACATTCTTGAGTCTAAAAGGAATAACATTATAAGTGAAACAACCCCATTCAGTTGTAAAGGTTTTTTTGGGCTTATCTTCCTCCTTGATCTGCACCTCATGGGATCCTGAGAAACCATCAATGAAAGTATAGATTTCATAGTCTGTGACTCCATCCAAGACCTCATCAATGAATGGTGTTGGGAATGGGTCACTAACATAGGTGGAATTCAAAATCATGTAGTCAACATATGTCTATATCACCCATACTCATTGATGCTGATGACCATCAGGCTTACCCAGTCAGATTCTTATACAAGGTAGATGACACTGATAGAAAACATTCCATCAATCTCTATTTTCACCTTGGTATGACGATTAGGATTCATCCAATATGGGCACTTCTTGACTAGCCTCATGTCATCCATCAACATGATGCTCATTTTCTAAGGGAAGGGTGGGTGTACTTCATGTCCTCATAGTTACATGAGAACAAACCTTAGAAATCCCTTAAGAGGTCTATCATTGATTCCATCTATACTTTAGACAAGTAAGTGCCTATAGTGGTAATCTTTGGTTCACATTTTGTACTAATGTCTAATTTAGTGGTCTTGAGTAGCACGTAGTAGGGTTTATTCCTCTCTTGATGAGAGACTTTAACTTGCCTTGTCCCCTTAGTTGTTTCACTTCAAAGATGTGTCAAATCTTCTTCATCTAGGGAACTATCATCCAAAAAGTGCATAAATTTTTGTATACCTATTAGAGCATTCCAATTTTTCTCTTTCTAGGTCTCATCATCTTCCTCACTAGAGCCACTATTGAGTGCCTGCTCTTCAAATAATGGTAGGAGTGCTAGTCCTTTCTCCCTAAACATTTCCCTAAGGTGATCTTCTAAGATGGTAGTGTCCTCAAATACTACCCTATGAATGACTTACAATGGCTCTAATAGTTCTAAGTTTTGTGAAGAAAAGGAAAAGGTGTGCATGAACCTATCATTGAGTATCTCCTAGTTCCCTATCTCATATTGCATATCATTTAAAATGTACTATGTTTATGCCCATGTTTTTAAAGTCCTATAAAATACATGCACCCACAGGCCTCTTGGTGCATTCTCACTGTAGGCAACCTAGGTTTATTCACACAAATGCACATATGTGATTAAGTTAGAATCTTTTGAGTAAGTAGGTATGTCCAAGTCCTCATTACTCTTTCCAAACCTAGTACATATTTCTACCTTCACATCTCACCATGTTGGAAAGCTAGGTCTTTGTATTACCCACCATCGAGTAGTATTTTTTTTTATAGGTATGAACTAGTGCACCCATTCTATATATTTCCTTGGGGATGCAAGCTTCAATGTCATGGGCATATATCTCTATATGATATCTATCTTCATACTTTGGGAGTATTGTAAACTTCCCTTTAATTATCTAGAACACCCTTTTCTCTACCCTTCTAGCATGGGCAACCCACTTCTTCTTAGGATACTCAATCCTAACCAGTATCATCACCCTCTCTTTGAATTTTAAAAAAGTCATGTAGCACTTCTTAAAGTGCATGTCTATGAAATTAGTGTAGCACCATGGCCTACCCAAGAGCACTAGATAATTGTCTTACTGTACTAACTTGATGACCTCAAAGTTAGCTTGAAACTTAGTGCCCATGATATTTATAATGACACCCTTCAAGATCCTTATAGGTTGTGCTCAAGTTTTGTTATCCATGAATATCATGTGAGGTGAGGGCCTCAAGGGTGGCTATCCCATCTTCTCCCAAGTGGTTTTGGTTAGAATATTAACCTCAATACCCATGTCTATAAGTACTTCATAAAGTGACCATCTATTGATTGTGGCATCTATCAAAAACTATTGGTCATACTTTACATTTTGAGTATACCTTACTTCACATGACCACTCCATATGCAGTGCAATAACTTTAATCATTTGAAGTACAACCTCTTCTTTTGGTTTCTTCCCTCTGTGTTTCAACAACAAATCTTTTAGCAATGGCAACACCCCTTTAGTTTATAAGAGGCATAAGATCTTAGTCAACTCTTGTACTTTAGCCTCCTAGTTGTCTTATCTTCTATATGAAATGGTGGACTATGCCTCTAAATCTCTATCTAGCTAGAGCTCACCCTAAAATTTTTGTATCATGCTCATGGCTTATTGTAATATTTCCTTCTATCACACAGGGTTAGGACAGGGACTTTTTTTTGGCTCAGGTCATGTTATGTACTCAGTGTGGCTTGATTTACCATAGTCCAATTGTAGTTATTGGGTCAATGTAGTGGTTGGTTACATGGTAAACCCACTCTAGGTTGTGGCCTACACCTTAAATAGTTACTTACAAGTCTATTGAGGCTTAGGATCCCACCTTTCTTCTTTGGATTCACATCTAACCATTATAGCACCTTTGTCTACACTAGCCCAACCTTGAGTCATCTTTTTTTATAGGTCTAGGCATTCTTTGACTACATATGGTCCTCAACAATAATTTCATGTTGGGTGTGTGGTAAGGTCATTACAATAATGCTCAATCAACCCACACTTATAACACAATCATGGTGGTAATATTCCTCCACCACATCCTCCTCCTCTCCTATGCACACCTTGCTAGTTTCCATAACCCATAGTGTGTTGGACATAGCCTTCATTTCCTTGACTCACTTGACCACCAATTGATGTTTTCACCTACCACATGCCTCTTTCCATATTTTAGTGTATCTCATAGATGACTCGATAGTATGTTATTGAATGCATATAGGTATTACAGACTGTTTAGTAAATGGTAGTGTTTACTTGATTGACACACTATAGTAGAGGATAGTTCCAAGAGTCATGCAACCCATGACAAAATTAAAAATTGAGAAGTAAGGTGAAAACATTTATTTAAAGGCAATTATTCTTGTTATGCCCCTCTATCTCATAGTTAATGCACCATAACCCACTATGAGTGTCATGTGCCAAACTAAAAGTCAAGTTTTGTAGATGGGAATCCATTGATGCTATTTAAACCTCTATGAATGGGCTGATCTTGATATTGTATTGTCTACTACCTTGGATCAAAGTACAAATTCAAGGACTTCATGAGGGTCTGTGAAGGTCTTCACGGATAGCATTTGTTTGAAGGGTACTAGTAGGCCTCCAAAAAACCATTGCATATGTTGGGAGGGGTGAATATCATATGAAAGCTTAGAGAAAAGAGTTTTAAACCATGCATCATATAGGCACACACTCTTGGATAACCCATGACTAATTTATTTGAGAATTATAATGCTCTGCTACTCAAACTTAGGGATATAATACTCTTTCAAGAATCCTTCCTTTAACATATCATAGTCAATCATAGCCTAGTTTAGATCAAATTTATAAATGTAGGTATACACATGATCTAGCAAGGTAGTCATGAACTAAGTCACCTTGTGTTGAGATTGAGTGATGCCTTGAGTGCACTATTGTAACTCAAACTTAAGCACATGCTCCGTGACATTCTCTACATCATGATACTTGGGCAAGTACATTGCTATCTCATATTATATCTATTAATGGGTTGGTGTTGGGTTCTGTGAAACTTGTCCCCCTTACATCTATGTTAGATTTGGCCCTCTAGAACCTCTAATTATAGAGTTAAGAATTGACCTTATCATTTTAGGCTATGCTATTGAACTTCTCCATGTAGTACCATTCACTTGTGACATCATGCCACTTCCTATAGGTTGTTGCCTAGTTGGCACAGTGGACATCCTCTACATGGGAATGGTTTCACTTGTGTTTAGGGTTATTAGGTTGGCACTTTCTAGATTCATCATGTCTTCACTCAATTCCTTGTATGGAGTCAATTTTTTAATCACAAAGTCTTGATCTAACTCTTAAATCCTATCAAAGTTGATGTTGATAATAAGGTCAGTTACCATTCTTGTATCTTCTAATGAAGAATCCAGTGCATGAGCTTGTGCTTCAGGTTCAAAGGGAGTAGGTGATTTTATCACATCTTTAGTTGCCACATCTTTTAAGAACCCACTATATCTTACACCCAATTATTGAGCTTGATCTCTTGCTTCTTCCTCTCTCTTTGTACTACTACATTTCAAGGGATCCTTCCTAATGCCCTTCCTACTTACTATGGGTCCTATCAACACTTAGAGGTTTCATATCCTCCATTATTCTATGCCTTTGCTTATTATAGTTTATCCTTCAGATCTCTAAGGTGTCAGTTTACTTATCCTCTTTCATCGTGCCTCAACTACACTTTCCCCTCTCACATTGTACACTTGTTCATATGTGAAAATATTTTAGCCTTCCATTCTTACAATTTTTATATCATAATCCACCAAAAGATTCTTTATTTTGGTGCTAATTCCTCTTATAAACATGTCCCTTAGTTCAAAAATAAACTCATACTCTTCTTCTTTAGGACATGAGAAGTTCAATACTGTGAACTCTAATATGTAACTGTTGAATACATTGCTCCACCATTTATCCATAATGTTTTCCAAAGTTCATCTAGGATCTCAATCCTCTCTATGCAATATATTATCTATTTGATGCCCTAACAGTAGCTTTAATTTATTGAGGTATTATAGGCAACCAAACATTGGTACATATACTTAGGTAGCTCAAAAAATAACACCTCATATAAATCATCATATCGGTTGGCTTACACCTATTTTTTTAGCTCTTATCCTTTTCATGTAGGATACTTATATGCAAAACTATCTTCTAATTTCTCTAGCTAATGCTTAATATTCTTGATCAATAGTCAGATCATTGTTCTATTACACTATTATAGCAATAAAATTCAACATGGGTCCTATAAATAGAACTAAAATATTGTATAAAATTCCACTTCTTTAGATTTTGTGCGTAGTCATATTCTTAGCAGTTATGCCAAGTTAGTTTTATACTTGGCATAGCTAAGAGTAAAGTTAATGGGGTCTAACACACAACATTTAACACATTTCTATGATGACATTAATTTCACATAAGGTGCAAGTATTGTGCACTCACCCAAAGCACAATAGTGAAGGGACTGAGCCTATGTTAGGCTAGTTGAAACATATCATAAGTTGGGTTTCAATGGGATTTAGTCATTAGTAAGATATGCTTAGGTGACATGTCAGTACTAGGCTACTCTAGGTAGCTCATAAGGTGTAAGCCTTCTCAAAGGCATAAGTCATATATAAAAAGTTCATATTTATATGGCTAGAGTGCTTAATAGCACAAGTTGATGGGATAGTGAGTTAAGGGTCATTCAGGTGCTTAGCCAAGTCATAGGAGTTCAAGTTCTCATTCTCTAGGTTAGTACTCTTGATATAAGTATTAGGGCTTCAGTGCATGCTAGCTTCAACACTTAGTCTATTTTATAGGTAGGCCAAAGTCACTATATGGAACAAGGATACCACTAACAACTAGGGATAAACCTTAATATTCACAATACATTCAAAGTAAAGAAACTATAACATTGCTCACATAAAACTAAGTTACAAACATATCATAATACTAACTATAATGAAGGAACTAGTAACTAATATGATAAATAAGCCATTCTATTAACTCAAATTTGACCATATAGATTCTAGTTTCTATAAATTAAGCATGTGCCCATCTTGCAACTACTCTTACTCAGTGGGTTACAGGTGAGATTGGGCTATACATTCAATGTTCTTAACATAGTTCATGCTAGTTTCAAAATACTAATGGTGGCTCTTGATTTTAGTAGAGATTCATTATATTAATCACACTCCCTTCTTATTTAAATACAAGCCTTATTTTATAGGTAAATGGGCATCTCCTTGCTAGGTCAGATGGGCACATGGTAAGTGATGAGCTATTATTGGGGTTGCTATTTTATTAGCTCCACTATGCTTCCTAGGTTAGATAAGCACACATTGGATGTTGAGTTATTGTTGGGGGGTCTCTACCCCACTTGATCCACTATTTTGACACTCATGCTTCTCTATCCACCATGTACAAGTTCCTACATGGATGTCCTTTGAAGGTCAACACCACATAACTACTTTCCAGCTGGCATGGGATCCTCAGGGATTCCTCTAGCTGATGTCAAAAGGTACAAAAAGGGAACAATCAATCTATAATATTTCCTCACACTAATATAGGTTGAGTCTGCATGATCCTTGTAGTTGGTAGAAAAGGGGTCCCAACAAATCCCTTTCAAAAGTTTTGACTTACAAGGTTGACCTAGTCGACCTACTACTTTATGGAAGAGATTCACTAGGTTATGGGATAGGTTAGCCAAGAGTTAACCTAGACCCTAAATGGATTTCACCCATAAGAGTATAGGGTCAACCCAGTTGACCTAGTACTGTAAACAATCAAAAGGGGATTTAGGTTAAGAAAATGGGAATGAAAGGTGGTAAATGAATGAGGAGTGTAAAATAAAGAAGAATAAGCTTAAGGAAATGGTTTTCAAGAGACTAGTGTGTAGATAACAAGTGGAAAAGGTATCCTATAAATCACTAATGGTCTAACCACCCATTTCTTGGTACACCCCTTAAGGCATGTACTCAAAGAGATTGAGACTCGATGCATTTTTAAAAGATAGAGATCATAAGTACTTGATAAAAGTTTGAAAATATTATGTGTATACACTATATAATAGAATATTTAAGTTAGGGATAATCATATTCACTATATTACCAACTTATTCTCTCTACAAATATTTCCAAAATTTTAAGTTATTTTATATTTAAAAGTAGTCAACAACTAATAATCCATAATGATGTTGCATATTATTCTTGATTTGATGCCAAATCTCAAAATAACCTAAAGGAAAATCAAGTATCCATGGATCCTCCCAAAATCTGATTATGAGACCATTACCAAACTTCCATCTATAAGATCCATTAACAACTTCCTTACCTATGTTAAAAAAATTCTAAATAGAAGATCCATTAGCCAAAAAATCTTCATTTAAAGTATCTATATAATATCTATTTTGCATATATTTATCCCTAAACATAAGAATCCAAGGATTGGACTCATTAATAAATATCTAACAAAGCTTGGCAATTATATCCTTATTAATCCATTTCAAATTCCTAATGCCCAATCCTCCATTATTTTTAGGAAAGTTAGCCCCCTCCTAAGCAACCAAAGGATACCTATATTTTTATTCAATACATGCCCATAAGAAACATTTTTGAATCCTATTCAATTTATCATATATAACACTTTGCATTTCAAACAAATACATTAGGTAAACTAGGAGAATTTGCAAGACACTTTTAATTAACATCATCTTTCTCCCCTAAGATAATGCTAAAACCTTACACCCAAACAAATTATTTTTAAATCTTTGTAGAAGAGTATTCAAAAGATTTATAGTCATCTTACCTATAAGAAGGGGCATTCCCAAGTACATAGAAGGCAAATTTTAAATTTGGCAACCTAAAATATAGCTATCTTATGTTGTCTAGGTAAAGGAGTATTGACAAAGAAAAAAGAGTTTTTTTCAAAATTAACTTTTTATATTGAAACATCATCATAGAAAGCCAAAATTTTATTTATTTTTTTATATTATCTAACTTATGCAATACCCAAAGTAATAGTATCATCCATAAATTATTGAAAAAGAGTGGCCGAAATACCCTCAACTAATTTAAATCCTTTTATCTCTCCTAGACTAAAATAATCTAACAAGTTCCTACTAAGAGAGTCCACCATCAAAATAAAGAAAAATAGAGAGGGGATCTCCCTATATGATACCATGCTCGCTACCAAAATATCCATTAGGAGAGTCATTAACCAAAACATAGAACATAGCTAACGAAACATAACTAGATATACACAATCTGAAATGCTTATGAAAACTATATCCAATAATTTCCAATCAACTCTATCATATGAATTAGACATATCTAACTTTAAAATCATACTTGCCTATTTACTATTAACCATAGAATGGATCATCTCATGGACAAGAATTACACCATCCTATATTTGTCTTTTGGGAACAAAACCTCCCTAATTAATAGATATAATCTTATCCATGAAAGGTTGAAGATGAAGGGAAATAATTTCAATAAAGATCTTGTAAACAAAATTATAGAGTTTGATCAGATGGAAATCCTTAAAATTCGCAACACCATTCTTATTTAGAATAAGGGCTATGAAAGTATTATTAAATTCTCTCAATAATTTACCTAACTTGAAGAATTCATCCACAACTTTAACAAGATATTACTTTATTATTTCTCAATAATTTTGATAAAAAGCAATAGGAAAACGATCAGGTCCCATAGCTTTGTCCTTGTTCAAAAGAAAAATATTAGCATTTACCTCATCCTTAATAATGAATTTTAGCAACTCCTTATTGTCTTAGGGATCACTAATTAATGAAACATTCTATAAGAAATGTTGAGATCATCTAAATTGATAATTTTGTTAGTAGCGAACATGTTTTTAAAATACAACATAACTTATTACTTAATAATAATAGGATTAGAATAATATTCAGCATTTTCATAGATAATCTTATTAATCTTAATGTGAGTCTTATGTGTGATAGTAGTTAAGTGAAAAAAATTAGTATTACAATCCCCCTCTTTTTGCCACAAAGGTCATGATTTTTTGTCTCTAAAAGGTCTCCTCACGAGCCACCAAAGTATGATAATCACTTAAGATAATACTTTCCTCAAATTTGGTGTCTTCACTCAAACCATTCACATCAATAAATCTTCCAACAGTTTAAGTTCAAACTCTATTTTCTCCTTTTATCAAAAGATATTGCCAAAAATCTCAAAGTTCCAAACTTTGATGTTTTTTAACATTTTTGGATTTTTAGCTAACCTATACATAACACTACTATGGATATCAATTTTACACTAATCCTTGACTATATCAATAAAATATAGATGATAGAACCACATATGTTCGAATCAAAAAGGACTTATTTCCTTCTTTGATCTATCATCCATGTTTAGAATAATAGGATTATGATCTGATCCAATATGAGGCAAGAAAGAAAGACAAAAATCTTGAAACATAAAATAATTAGTATAAATGAGAACACAATCCAATATAACTTAGATAAGATTGTCCCCCAGATGCCTATTTGACCATGTATAAAAATAACCTCTCATTTCCACATCATATAGACTATTATTTGAGATAAAAGCTACTAGATCATCCATATTATCAAAGGATGATCAAGTTCCACCTTTTTTTGCCAAAAGACATAAAGGAGTATTAAAATCACCAATGATCATCTAGTTGATATCCCCACAAGTCATCCTAAAATCCTATAATTCATCCCATGATCTTTTATGGGCTAACTATAAATTAGGATCATACACATTTGAAAGAATCTACCTTAAACCATTACTCTTATTAGTAAAAAAAAATATCCAAATGATGAGAATGTTTAACCATAAAATACCCTTTTAAAAACTTACATCTCAACAAATAGAAATACCTCTAAAATCACCTATCAAATTGACACTAACTACTTTTACCTCCTTCCAAACATTCTTCTCTATATCAATCACCAAAATCTCTTCCATGTCAGCCCCTTGAATAGTTATAATAGAAGGCAAATTATTTTTCCTTAGATCTATAAAAATTATATGCTTATTTTCAAGATTCATTCCTCTTATATTCCTACTAATTAATTTCATTACAACATCTTGGGGGTGGTTATATAGCTTGGCTTCAATAATTGACTGGATTTGATAAGAACCTACATCCTAACATTCTATTTGAATTATTAGTGTATTAGTCACTATGGTGCATATGATTTGTAATTCATCCCTCTAGCATATTTGAATTATCCCACATACATGAGAATTAGTAGTTATTAGAATAGATTTAGTATTTATGTAAGTGTTGAGGCCTAATGAAGTCTTCCATGAATATTGCTCAAATGAGGTTTCCCCATTGAAGTGGCCTATAATCTAAAGGTTCTTTTGAGTTATTTTCCAAAGTTCATTTAATTATTCATTTATTTTTTATAGTTCATAAATCTATGCAGAAGGATCCTCACAACTGGTATCAGAGTCCTTTTCTAGCCTATGGGTAGATTTTGAATTTTTTTTAGCATTGGCTTTTCAAGAGTTGCACCATTTATGGAAATATTTTTCCTTGCCTCTGTTTTCTACATATTCATTATAGGTTTAGATAAAGGTAAATACCCCTCTGCATAACTATGGGAAACACTTAGGAATAATCCTAAAAACTCATTATGAGGAGTACCATAAGAACCTCGAAGTACTTAGCCCATTAAGAGGACCTACTAGTGAAAAGGGCAATGGCCCTATCCTGATTGACTAGTTTCCACCCATGAGGTAACCTAAGAGCTTTTGTATAGGGTTAAATTTGTGTCTAGAACTTTTATAGAGAGCAGTACTCATTTAGAAAACATTGGTACCCAGATAAACTACTTAAAACCCTTAGGCGATCAAATAGACTTGAGTCCCATACCCAACATATAGTTTTAGAAGAGCAATAATAAAGTGATCACAATTGAGAATAGTTGGTCATTACATAATTATAGACAAGTTTTTAGCAAGAGTAACCAAGTAGAAATGAGTTTTTAAAAAAAATAAAAAAAATTCCAAATCTCTCCCTCTATAGTTACGTTTAATCTCAAAATTTCCTAGAACACATGAAATTCCATTCTGCACATTTATTTCCTTGAGGGTCCATATCTAAATTCCACTTCTATTAGCTAAAAAACTCAATTTTTTATTTTTTGGATTTTGCCGTAACTTCTCTATTTTTTCCCTCTTGCTTCAAAACTTTTCCACAATGTTCCTTTCCCTTTTCTTGTCCTTTGTCCCTCTTGGACAAATTTTCTAGTTTTTCCATTATGATTCTAAAATTTCCCTTGCCTTCATCAATGCTAACTAAAAGGTGCCAAAAAACTAGTAAAAGTACATTTATCCCTTCTAATTGAGTCTAAATTAACTTTTTTCCTTATTGCCCATGTCTTAGAATGTGTTTTTATATCCCTTGACAAAAATAAACATTAGTTATGGTAATCACCCATATAGAGATAAAGAACATGGAGGAAGAAATTGCAACATTAAAAACCCAAGTCACTAAGTTAATCGATATGATGCATGGATTGAATCAACAAAATAGCCTTTTGCTTAACAAATTGTAGGAGTCTTCTTCAAATAATAGTTTCTATTATCCCCACACTTCATATGGGCCCAAGTTAGACTTTCCATAGTTTAATGGTATAAATCCTATAGGATGGATATATCGAGCTGAGCAATTATTCAACATTCATAATACTTATTCTATCAACAAGGTACCAATTTCTTCCTTCCACTTGGAACAAGAAGCACTCTAATGATACCATTGGTATCTCAAGTCAAATGATGAAACTTATTGGAAAACATTTGCATCCTTACTTTTGGGCAAATTTGGTCCCTTGGCATTCTAGGACTTTACATGAGCTTTAACTAGGCATTGTTCATGATTATCAAATTGAATTTAAGAAACTTGTCTATCACACAAAAGGGTTATCATATGACTGCTTCAATAGTTGTTTTAGTAGTGGCCTCAAAGATCTAATCCACTCAGAGGTGAAAATGTTTTGGCCTAAAAACATGATGGATGCCTTGAATCTAGCTAAATTAGTAGAAGATAAACTCTTAATTTAGTGTTGAACCCCCAATTTCCCACCTTTAAATAACACAACAAACCAATGGCCAATCATAACCACACTAGTCAAGTACCTTAATGAGTTAGAGTTGTGGGCTCATAAGGAGAAAGGATTATGTTATAAATGTGATGAAAAATGGGTTAACGATCATAAGTGCATAACATAAAATATTTACTTGATATATGTGGAATCACTACCATAGTAAGATAATGAAACTGATATCTAAGAATTCTAGGATGCTCAAGAAAAACAAATCCCCTTAGAGGAATCAATGTCTAAAGAGACTCAAACTGAGATCTCTCTATATGTACTAGTAAGTACTACCACCTATCAAACCATGTAGGTCAAGGGGTTATTTAAAAATATCCCTCTCACAATACTCATTGACTTTATTATCACTCATAATTTCATCAATCCTCACATTGCTATGTAGCCAGACAACTTTGTACACCCTTATTCTAGTTTTGAAGTCATGATTTCTAGTGGGGGAACACTTACATGTAAAGAGAAGTGTTAGAATGTGTGTATCATGATAGATGATTAAATTATTCACTCATATATGTTTTCCCAAACCTTAGAAGGATGTGATGTGGTCTTAGGTGCGTAGTGGCTCTACACATTGGGACCTATTCTATGAGATTTCTCAAAGCTTTGGATGTAGTTCATAGATAATGATTAGAAGCACACCTTAAAAGGGTTATTATATAGATCTTATCACATCATCATTCCCCATTACATGGAAAATATTATGAATAAATAGTCACATGGGGTCATTTCCCAATTACACTCCATCCAAATCTAGTTCCCCATTGCTACTACCTACCTTGCTAATTTACAAGCCATCCTCAACAAACATGCAACTAGTTTTATAAAGATAGTGTGTTTTCCCCATCCAAACCCCTAATATAATCACATTACTCTCCTTCCATGAATCATCCCACCCAACATCCAACCATTTATTTATCCCTATCTACAAAAGATCGATATTGAGTAGTTAGTACTCAAACTCCTCAAGTCTAGAGTTATTTACCCTAGCACTAGCCCATACTCCTCCCTAGTGATTCTTATCTACAGAAAGGATGGGTCATTATACCTATGTATTTAATTGCATGACCTCAGCCACATCACTATCAAAGATAAATTCCTAATTTTGGTCATTGATGAGCTTCATGGGGAAAATATTTTCTCCAAATTAGATATTCATTCAGGTTATCATCAGATCTGAATGAATGTTGATGACATTCCAAAGATAACCTTCCAAAATCATGATGGTCAATATGAATTATTCATCATGCCATTTGGAATTAAAAATTCCTTTTCAACATTTCATGCACTAATTAATAAAATATTTTGACCTTTCCTTCATCAATTTTCTTTGGTTTTCTTTGATGATATTTTGATTTACAACCAAACATGGGCCAAGCATCTTTAACATATTGATAGGGAATTACAACTTCTAGATGAAAATCAATTATGTGCCAAGTAGTCAAAGTGTTCTTTCATTTAAGAGGAATTTGAATATCTAGGGTAAATTGTTTCAGCTGATGGGGTATGCATGGATCCATAAAAAAATAGTGTCATGTAGCATTGACCTCAGCCAACAACCCTCAAGAGCCTTTATGGTTTCCTAGTCCTTACATGATACTACAAAAATTTCATCAAGGATTATGAAAATATCAAGACTCCCTTTACTTATTTATTAAATAAGGATGAATTCACATAAGATGCCATAACTAACCAGGCATTTATGACACTCAAATAGGTTATGTGTAGCACATTAGTTTTGGCCATGCCAGACCTAAGCAAAACTTTCATAATCAAAAGTGATGCCTATGGAAATAAACTAGGTATTTTTATTTTAAAAGAGGGTTATTCCATTAATTTCACTAGTAAATCAATTTTTGGACAAAATTTGGCTTTGTTTACATACAAAAGGGAAATGATAGCAATTCTACATACAGTAAAAAAATGGCAGCCATACTTACTTGGGAATCAATTTTGCATCAAAAATGATCACTAGAGTTTGAAATATTTCCTATAACAATAGGTATCATTACTAAAACAATAGAAATGGGTTATCAAAATCATGTGCTATGATTATGAGATCAATTACAAGAAGGGTAAAGATTATGTTGTGGTAAATGCTCTATCATGCACATTCAAATACCATATTTCCCTTTCTTCCATTTCCATGACTATTGCAAATTGGTTTGAATATGTACACTAAGTGTATGAAAATGATCCCTCCTTACACTACATCATTAAATAATTATCCACTAACCCCTATATATTACCACATTAGTCATGGGACGGTGCTTTTTTATGATATAATGGTCGTCTAGTGATTCCCCATACCATATACCTCAATCAATCTATATTATATAAAATCCATGCTTCTCCATTAGTAGGGCACTTAGGATTTATCAAAACATATGAATGGTAATGTTATAACTTATTTTATAAGGGGATGAAAGGGGAAATTAAATATATGGTGGTAGAATGTGACACTTATCAATGCAATAAAGGTGAAATAAAAGTGATTCCTAGTTTGTTCGAGCCCTTGCCCATTCTTACTAAGATATAGACAAATATTTCTATGGATTTCATTGAGGGGATCCCTAAATTTGGAGGAAAAATATAGATCCTATTCATGGTATCCCACTTCTCTAAATATATTCATTTTTATCCCCTTAGCCATCCCTATATACCTCCACAGTCACACATTTTTTATTGGATGAGATCTTTTATCTTCATGACATCCCTTATTTAATCAATTCTGATCATAATGAAACTTTCACCAGCCCTTTTTAGATGGATCTATTCTAATTCATAGGCACACAACTCAAGATTATCTTTGGGTATCACCCCCAAATAGATGGCTAAATAGAAATTATCAACAAATGCTTGGAAACATTCCTTTGTTGATTTGCTTCAAAATAAAAACAACAATGGGAAAAGTGGCTTCCCCTCATAGAATGGTGGTATAATACCTCCTACCACACTTCTATTAAAATTACTCCATATGAAGTAGTTTATGGTCAAGCACCCCCAAAACTTCTCCTGTATACCCCTAATAGTTCATCAAATCTAGTAGTAAACACTACTATTTAACATCATGATCAGATTTTGAGCACCCTACAGGGTAATTTCCATCTAGCATAGAGCTAAATGCAGTAGTAGGATGATCAACACTACTCCAAGTGCACCTTTCAACTTGATCATATGGTTTTTATTAATTTACATCTATATAAACAATCATCCTTAAAACTAAAATGACATCATAAGTTTTATGTGTCTTATACAATTCTCTGATAGATTAGGCCTATTACTTACAAGTTGAACCTTCCACCTTCCTCCCAAGTTCATCTAGTCTTCCATGTCTCATGTTTGAATAAAGTTCTTAGAACCACTATCATAGTGTAAACAATTTTCCCAGAACTTGATAATGAAGGCTCCATCCTTCTCAAACTAGAAGTAGTCCTAGATAGGTGTAACTGCTAACTTCACTCCTAATCAATCACATAAGTATTAGTTGAGTGGCACAACATGCAACTAGAATATGCAAAATGGGAACCACTATTACAAATTCAGCAATGGTTCCCACATCTAAAGATTTGAGGATAAAGATTTTATTAATGGGGAAGGGATGTTAGGAATTCATTTCCTACCCTTATCTTTGAATTATTAGTGTATTATTCACTATGGATGCATATTATTTATAATTTATCCCTTGAGCATATTTAAATTATTCCACATACATGGGAAGTAGTAGTTGATAGAATAGATTTAGTATTTAAGTAAGTGTTGAGGCTCAATTAAGGCATCTAAGAATATTATTGTATTGACATTGATAAAAGGAGGTTGCCCCCTCGAAGTGGCCTATGATATAAAGTTTATTTTGAGCTATTTTCCAAAGTTAATTTCATCTTTCATTTATTTTATGTAGTTCATAAATTTATGTATAAGGATCCTCACAGGATTCCATTAGCTATTTCCAATTTTGTCTTTTGATTCCTCACTTCAAATTTTGCTACCTTACCCTTTTTTTTAAGAACCCACATTAGTAATTTTCTAAGATTTACCATGTTTGGGAGCAATACTATCATCCTGATATTTTTATTTATTTTATAATCAGAGTTGAAATGATGTCAATAATATTGTGTATGGTAGGATCATCTAGGACCCTTTCTTCATGTGATAAAGATATCACTTTGCATGGTAATTCATTTTTTTCCACTCTTAAACATACTAATATTTCATTTTCATCCTCTAACCTAATATCATCTAAAAATTGAAAGTTTTTTATTTGATTAGGTAAAATGCTTTTGAAACCAAAACTATGAACCAAGAAGGTGAGGGTTTTGATAGCTGGACCCATATCTAGATACAAAAAATAGGGTAAAAAGGATCCCCCTAACAACCAAGTACAAAAAAGAGGGTTTAAAGGCTCCCCAAACCTTTAACATTCATAAAAAGTCAAGTAAAGGTACCCATAACCTTGGTGAGATAAGAAGGTTTTAAGGATCCCACAACCTAGTGAAACTAAACAAGAATAACAAGAGGGTTTGGAGGCTCCCACAACCTTGAAAAATATGAGGGTTTTAAGGTATCCCATAAATAGGAGTTTTAAGAGTACCACAACCTATAGTGCACAAATATGTTAAAAAATAGATAATTTTAAAGGGCTATCACCTTTCATCCTATCTTCCCTGGTGATACTGCCAAATAGAATTTTAATTGAAGGAGTTTTTCCACCTCCTGGGTAATCTACACATCCTATGGAAAAATATGTTACAATAAGTGGTTTGATCATCCATCTACAATCCAAAACCTTTTAAAATCATAAAATGGGGGTTTTGAGACTCTTGTAACCATTAGAAGAGGCTTTTGATGGGTCCCACAACCTTAAAATAGTGAATCTCAAAGGGATGACACCCTTTGTCATGTTGTTTTTGAGTATTATTTAGGACAAAAGTCCATCCAAAGAAGAAGGTATTTTTCCACCTAAACCTTCCTCCCAACCTTCACACAGTCTAATCCTAATAAGTGGGCTTATCCTCCCACTACGATTCACCATTTTTATAAAGCATAATAAGGGGGTTTTGAGGCTCCTCCATCCTTCCTAGAGGATAACTTTCTAGGATAAGAA
Source organism: Torreya grandis (assembly GCA_037957365.1). Classification (NCBI taxonomy): domain Eukaryota; kingdom Viridiplantae; phylum Streptophyta; class Pinopsida; order Cupressales; family Taxaceae; genus Torreya; species Torreya grandis. The sequence goes on along the minus strand of JARHVA010001826.1, from coordinate 2,492,143 downwards.
ATCATCAGGCATAGAAGATCTTTGACCATCTAGGTCTTCTACACAACTAAAAAATATCAAGTAGGTAGTTCCTCTTACTAGAACGTCCAAGGTGGATTCCTCTATCATCCATTATAGAAAAGCAAGATTTGGTTGGAAAGCCTATATCCATCCCAAACCAAATAGACTTAAACTGATAAGAGTCCTTTCTAAATTTTAACTCCTTGCATAAACTCATAACTTGAATAATATAGAAGAAAAATTCTCTATCATCTACTCTTAAACAACAAAAGAAGGATTCATTAGAGTAGGATCTTTCTGAACCTAGAAACTAGCCTTCCACAGAATATAACACTTTAAAGTAGATACTTACAGTTTTGGGAACAGATAAATGGATCATTCTATTGTCCAAAAAAACATATGAGGTTAAATCATGGGATCCTCTAATATCCATGCCACTCAATGAACCAGGGGAGTTGGTTTTTTAACACCCATTTTACCTCGAAAGAAGGACCTGGGTTAGGTTCTACCATCATCCACCCCATAAAAGGACTACATAAGGTTAATCATGCCATAAATGGACAAACAATGAGGGGAAAGCCTACAAACTCCCCTATTTATATCATTTCTAAGACCAAACAAGGCTCAAAAACTATATTGATAGAAAATCATAACACCAAAGACCCACCATCAACAAAAACCTAGATTAGTGAGCCAGGGTAGGTCCTTACCCAATATGGAAAGCCATGGGTTGTGTAGGTATACACCAATCTTCCAAAAGACCACATGGTTCCTTCCATGAAATGTGTAATCCTTCTAGTGCATACAAGCTAACCACATGCTCAAGTCAATGTTACCATTATTCATTTTAGACCATTAACCACCCGTAACCAAATCCTAAACATATAACATCTAAGGGAAAATGAAGTAAAATTGAGGCCTATCTTTGAGCCCCATTTTATTCATTTCACATAGTTATGAATGCATTTAGGAATATATCATTTTGTCTCTAGCAAGTGTCTCATGCCTTTAACCATGTCCTCTATCAGGATCTATTTAGGGGTCTCTTCAGTTGTCATTGTGCACCCATTCCCACTTTGATACTCTAGCACCAGACCCCAATGATGCAAGTCATCATCCTTCTCATTTTCTCCACCTCCTCCCTCCTCACTTGAGACTTCCTTGGCACCCCCTCGATTCAAAATTTCCACCCATTCTCCTCATTCCGCTTCTCATCATTTAAGAATGAGCTATTCCAAACATTGAAAGTTATTAATATTGATGGGTGACATTTGAATTTCAAATGGGTAAATAACATTATGAAATCCCCTTACCTCTATGGATTGAGGGTAATCAAGCAATTATTAGCATTTTTTCCTTTCTTTATAGATTTAGCCTTTACAAAATCAAAGGATTCACCTAAGTAAATGAAATTTATGTCTTTTTTTAACATATTAGACCTACATCATTGGATTTTATTTATTTGTGTTTCCCTAGAGAAATATATACTTCCCTTCTCATTTCTTTTCAAGAGGATTATATATGTATCACTCCATTCCTACCTATTCCTGGATGGTAAGCATTCATAAAATCACTTACTTCTACATCATTAGATTTATTGTTTTCTACTTCTTGATCTTCTTTTAGTTATGGTATTTTTTTATTTTTACTTAAACCTTGGATGTTTTTGGATCATTTCAATCCTTTCTCATCCATATTTTCTTATATTTCCTAAAGACAAAACTACTACCCTTCCTCACAAATAATGGGCACTCTCTATTCATATGACCCACTTTATTACAAGATTCACAATTTTGAATAAAAATTTCATATTCAATCTTCTAAATCCACTCCCCACTAGAAGATTTCAAAATAATTTAAGAGGAAATATATTGATCCATGAATTCATTCACATAAAACCTCACATGAACTATTGATCTATATGAAAACTTATGGAGTCCTTGGAGATTTTCAATTATTCAATTAGATGGATTTTATTATATTCTAGTACCTTACCTTTCAACTTAGCCACCCAATAATTTTTATGCTTGGGCCCTCCATTGAAAGTTGTTGAACCCTTTTTTTGGAGATTTAAACCTTCTACCTTATTTTGGTTTTCTTTTGTAGTTCGACACTGCAAATCTAGATGGTCCACCTTTGTTCTACCTTTTACCTATATAAGAATCCAAGGTATTATAGCATCACCCTCCACACTTCCATCTCCATCACCTCATTCTCATTTAAAGTATTTTAAAAATGAACCTCTCTCCATTCCAATAGCAAAAATAATAACTCATAATATAAATATTATTATAGTTTACTTAATATAATACTATTATTTTTATTATAACATTAATACATATTATATATATATATATATATATATATATATATATGTATATATATAATGTGTATACATTTATTATTATTCTAATATATGTTTATAATTATAATATAATAATTTTTAATATTACTACATTAAATATATATTGTAATTAATATACTTATCAAACATATATATTATAATATTGCACTATGATTAATTTGGTCTCCACTAGTATAAAGAACCCTATCCATGCTTTCCACGATGAGAGTAACCTTATGCATGTTCTTCATATCTATGTATGATTTATAGCGGAAGGTGTAGTGTGTTGCATATAAATCTATCGACATGTGTTGTGTTGAGATGTTTTTATGACGGTTTGATCTTTTTTCATCGACATTTTTGTTTCCATCTATCTATTGCACCGCATGATTACAATAGGCAACACTTTTATTGTACATAACTTCAATATAGTGAAAAAGTCTTTGAAGGTCACCAAAAAGGGTTTAATGTGGCCTTATTCAACTACCTTGGCTCTATGTGTATATATATGTTCACTTGGTATATTAATTAAAAATTTGTGAAGCATCAACCCTACATTCAGTTTTAGTAAACAAAAAATTTGTGTTATCAACATTTGTTGTTAAGTTTTGATTCATCTAAATTATATCTATATTTCATTATGTTTCTAAAGTGAGTATAAGTTTTTATTTTCTTTACGTTTCCATTACATTTCTTTCCATATTCTTTCTATGACTTGAATTTTACCTGCTTTTAATTCTTTAAAAAGTTTGAAAAAATTAGTTAAAGGTCATACAAAATGAATGATTAAGGGGATTAAACTAAATTACATGGAAAGTAATTTTTATATTAGACACCTCTATGTAAATAATTGTGGAATATGGAAACCATAAATCTCAAGATTTTCATGCTTCTCAAATTTTTTACTCTTGATACAATAATGATGAACATTGATGGGATTTTGGTGTCATGAATAAATTGTATCTTTAACAACAAAAAATATTAACTATAAAATAAATGTAACATGTGTCACAAGGTTTGAAAATCAAGAAACATATGTAATTTTAAAATAAATTTCATTACTTATTCCCATTGTGAATTTTTTACCTATGGCTTTCTTAGAAACTCATGTAAAATATTTTAGATGCTAATGTGAAAAGTGATGAAATAACCATGATTTATTTTTCTCTAAGGAGAAGGGATGTAAATGGGTTGTTCTAAATTCTACCTACTTTTAATTCTTCAAGACATTTGAGAAAAATTAGTTAAAGTTCAAGAAAAATAATAATCAAGATAATTAAATTAAATTACCTAGAAAATAATTTCCATATTAGACACCTCTCTTTAAATAATTATGGATTGTGAAATCCATAAATCTCAAGTTTTTCATTTTCTAAATTTTTTTGTTCTCGATATAATAGATATGAGCATTAATGGGATTTTGATGTTGATGATTAAGTTGTATATACTTTAATATTCATTTTTTATTTTAGATAGAAGTATGGAGAATGTGTCAATAGATAATTTTCTAGCATTTCTTGCGTGTGGAAATCCTTAAACTTCCACGTTCTATACAATCCTAAAAATTTATACATGGAAGATGCATGTTATAAATCCTAATAATTTTATCTCACTTGTTCATGGAATATTCTCTAAGTTCAGAGTTAACACATGTGAATATAAAATTGAACTAACATTGGTATGAAATTTAGATGCATTCAAGTGAGAGTACATGCCAAAATATATATTTTTCTCCAAAAAGATTTTGTAGTGAAGTCAGGCAAAATGAATGAAGTCAAATATAGGCTATAATACATAAAATATAATATTATATATAATAATAATATTATATTATTTTCCCCTAAAAAAATTCCTAATTTTATATTAATGAAAACAAAAAATTACAATTCATAGATGTTAATTGGAGCATTCCAAAGGAAAAGAACCAACACCAAGAAATAAAAATAAAAAACCAAACAATAAACACTGCTCACCCATTATAAAAAAGAGAAAAATGATGAAAATCTCCATGAAGCAAAGGGATATAGATCCCCAGACATCCACACAACCAACCCAAATGAAGAGAAACAACCCATCACTGATATACCCGATAAAAATACAATAAATGAAAAAACCATCATCACACTCATTATGACTACAAGAAAAAATAAACTTATAATTTTTCCAAGTTCCCTCATGATAAAAAAAAATAAACATTAAGAAACTATAAATACAATGCAAAGATAAATAATATAATTCCTCTAGGAAACATATTTTTGTGAAACTTTAGACCTCAAATCAACCAAACTCCTGGGCCACTTTAGTCCCCTATCACAAAAATATTATTTTATTTCACACATTCCCCTTATCTATTTTCATTTATTATCCACATGTCTAGCCCCAAAAGCTGGCCTGGTCCATGCCATCTTATTTTTTTCAATACCTCCCAGGTTAGAGATTTATTTCTTATTGCTAACCACATAAAAATTCTAGCCCTTAATGAGGTTTTAATCTTCCATAGTTTCTTCCATGACCAAGATCCTTCTCCAATAATCACATTTGTAAAATTTGTCAAATAACCTAACCTCATAGTATATACACTTGAAGATGGGTTTTCAGACTAAACCAAATTGTTAATCTCTTTACCGAATATAATGTGGCTCCATTTAAATCTCTTCACATATTCATCCCACCTAAATCCATCCTCTCTGGCCAATCCAATAATATTCACACTTTTCCACTCTTGGTTCTAGAGATTTGTGGAGTTTAGATTCATTGTCTGTGTGAGATTTAAAATATGAAATCCTACCAAAGTATTAATCAATCCCTCAATCAATCTAAAATCATCACCAAATATAGTATTTTAGTTAAACCAAGGCTTTTTATTTCTCCATGGTGTTGTTGCCATTGGTTGGAGGAAGAGAACCATTATTGATTCTAATTCTAAGGTTGTCAAGACTAGTTTTTCTATGACGATCAATTTTAATATCTAGTATTTTTTATTGCTATTTTTGAGGTGTCCAAGACTGATTTTGGGTTGGTTGCCAATTTTTTGGAGGTTGGGCATTCTGTTGTGGCTAATTCTAGTTTCATGGTGGGATAGGTGTCAAAAAATTAGATCCATAAAAATTGGGAACAACTAAAAATTTAGAATTTGAAAATTCAGAATTTGGTGTGATACCTTGATTGGGTGGTCTTTGTTGCCATTGCCTTTATTGGGCTAATTAGAAAATCTAATCTCCATCTTTGCTAATTTCATGCAATTTCACTAATTCAATATTTTCCTCCATTGTTCTGGCCACTTTTACTTGAAAAACATGACATTTTCAATCTACTTTATTCTTACAATGGTTTAGAAAATAAACCATCAAGGCCTACTATATTTATTCTTCTTCATTCCTTGCATGTAGTGTATCCATTTGACTATTAGTATATCACTTCATATCATAAAAAAAATTAGCTACCTATATTTGTGATAATCTATTTATAGTTGATGAAGTATTTTACTGCTATGAGTTTTATTTATTATTGAAATTGAATAATTTTTACATATAAGGGTGATCTAATCAGATGGTAGTTGTGAGAATTCTTCACCACTCATTAATTATAACACTTCCAAACTATCTTCTTTAAATCCCTTCAAGAATATCAATTTGTGAGAATATATATTAAGTGTGGTCTACTTATATTTTTGCAAGTTGAACGTAAAATATTCCATGTAATTATCTAGTGATTAATCCTCTTTTAATGACATTCAAAAAATGTCATCTCTCATATATTTATTTTCTTGGCAATAGTATTGATATTTTGAAATAAAATTTTCTTCATATATCTCCAAGTTGAGTTTGTATCCTTCCCTAGACCCATAAACCATCTAAGGGATATATCCTTGAGTGTTTATAGAAACAAATTCAGCTTTTGAGCATCCTAATTATAGTCATAACTATGGCATAGGACATTAGATTGAAAGAGGAATATATACAGATCCTCATTTTCCTTTCCCCTAAAATTAAGTAGGAAAAAATTAGAGATATTTTTTATAGTTGCATTTCCCCTAGGGGTATTGATGGGAAACTATAAGGTTACATACTCATTAACATTATTTTATTTTTAATGGTCCTCCATGAATTTTTTGATTATGTGTAGACCAAATTTTTTTGTTACCCACTCTTCAAATTATTCATCAATATTTTTAACCCCTAGCAAATAATAAATGGAAAGTTTGGGATTTTCTAATGGAAAATAATGTATCCTATATAGAGGTGAGGGAGTGGAGTTTTTTTAGAATCATCTCAAAACTCATACACCCCAAGGGTCATTCCACACTCTGACTTTAGATCCAATCCCTACCTTCCACATTAACAAGTTACCAATAAGTAGAAAATATTGAACAATGGATTTTCACATTATTGAAACATTATGGTTGTTTTTAATGAGGCTTTTGATCCACTCTTTAAAACTGAGAGGTTTAATATATTTTTGAGTAATAATTTTATTCCAAAACCCTTCCTTCAAGATAAGCATCCACAGGGTTTTTATAACCATAGCCTCACCAAATAGGGTTTTTGAGGCCCCACCCTCCAACCTCCTTTATCATAGTGAGGGACTTCCATTTAACCAATGAAATAGATTCATTTTCCTTTCTACTAAACCATATAAATTAAAAACATTTTTTTATGAACCTTCCCTAGAACACATTTTGGAATGTGTGTTAATGATAAACAATAGACATGTATAGCCTCTAGTACTAACTTCATAAGAGTAAGTCTACCCCTAACAAAGAGCCATCTATTACACAAATAATATATTATATTTTCTACATTTTCAATTATTCAATTCTAATAATGTTTCCCATAATCATATGGCTGTAAATATAACCCCAAGTACTTGAAACCAAATTGTAGGTAAATGCATTGAAATGTAAGAAACCCTAGAACCTGATTGATTTATTGTGCCTCCAAATAATTAAAAGAGATACAAGACTTATAAAATTTTAATTCCATCCTAGTAGCTAAACTAAAGATATCCAATTATTAATTTAAAGATGTGATGTCCCTTCGAGAACCATCACAAAGTAGAAGCACATTGTCCACAAATAACAAATGAGTACAAAAAGTAGTCCTACCTACCTTAACACCCTTGATAGTACCAGACCTCTTTGATTCAAAAATAACTTGACTGAGCCCCTCAATAATAAAAAGAAGATAAAAGGAAAAACAAGACAAACCTAGCTCATTCCATGCATGGGTCTCAAAGAATTAGATGTAGAGCCTTCATTACTAAATAAAATGATATAGATGTTAGGAAACCCATAATCTAATTCATCATCTACATAAAAAACCCATTATGGATCAATAATACTATCAAATAAATCTAATTAGATCTATATTATGAATTTGATAAATCTAACTTCATAACAACTACTATTATCTTCCTAGTTTTAATGGATTCAAGTCCTTCTTGGACACCCTTATGGCATCATGTACGTGTCTTCCATGTAAAAAATTGAATAACTCATTTGAGATAGCCTTAGGAAAAAACCTCATAACCCTTATGGCAATAATTTTTGTGATGAGATTATATATGTAGTTACATAATGAGATGGGCCTAAAATAATCAAAATATGTTGGGTTATCCTTCTTAGGAATGATGATAATGAAGGTGGAGTTGAAATCCCCTAGAATATTCCCTTATCTCTTAGAGTGTTCCACCACCCTTAATAGTTCCCTAGCAACCAAATCAAAAAACCCACTAAATAATTCCATAGTCCAATCATTAGGACCAATACTTTTGTCCCTTTGAAAGGTATCTAGGACTGACCTCAAATCTTCGTTAGAGACTTCCTCAATAAGCCTCCCATGTTTTCCTCTTCAATAAATATTAGGAAGACAGAAATTATTTTTATAATATCCACTATTTTATCTCTATTATATTCCTTATACAAATTATCAAAGTGATATACTCCTATTGATGTGAGTTTTATTCACACCACAGTACCTTACAAGATAGCCTCTAACATTTTAGGATCGATGAAATATTCACTCTAAGGCATAAGTTTTGGGGTATTTATTATAAAAAATGTGTTACTACTAAAAAATAAATTGAAGCAATTGATCCCTTGTTAATTTTAAATGCCTAAGTCCTTAGCCAAATTCTTTCTTTCAATTGTTCATGTCAAAGGCCAAGTTTTATGTTGAATTAACTAAGTGCTAATTTGATCTTTTCTTAGTATGTATAAGCGTTCATTTATTTTAGGAGAAAGTATTTAGAGTCTACTGGGGAAAGTGTCTTGTAGAAAGACCAAAGACTTATTTTTTTTAGGCTTTTTTTCTACATAAAGAATTTCATAGGTCCATTTCCTTCGGGCATTTTACCCATGCAAAAATCTTGACAAAAGTCAATTATTTTGGCAATAATGTTAAGTTCATCTTTTTTGGGATAAATGCAAAGCCCATATATGGTTTATGGAAATTGTTATAGATGAAATATCTGAAGCAATTATCTCAACATAAGGTCCATGGTAAAAAGTCCCAACAAAGATCGATTCTTTGGGGAAATTGTATCAAACAAAATGTCCAAAAGAATTATTACGATGAAGACAAAAATTCCAAAGAATAAATTGATGAGGGATAAGTGTTTGATAAAGTCAAATATTTTGGGAAAATTATCTTGGATAATTTTTTTAAAATAATTATCCTAATAAACAAAGGGTCTAGGAGCAGAAGTGTCGAGAATAAAAAAGACCACAATAATTCTGACAAAGATAGAAAAGTCTAAGATAAAGGGCTTGCAGATCAAAAGGCATGATGAGAAAAGTCCTAAAGAGATTCACCAAAACTTCTAATAATTGAGCTCATAGGGCATAAATTTTTATCATGTTCCCATCAATAAATGGTATGTAGTGAAGCGTACAGATCCTGATCGATGATGCATAAAAGAGATCAAAGTTTTAACAAAGCCCTAGGATGAGTATGGATGCATCAAGTGTCAAATTATTTATAAGCAAATAAAAAGTGTGATAATTACATGAACATTAAAGTTAAGCTCAACCATTATCCATTAGGGCTTAAATTTGATGGTCTTATGGACGTCATTTATAGTCAAGTGAATGCCAAATGATGGGCATGTAAACGCCAAATTTAAGACACAATAATTATCCATTGGGGATTAAATTTGATGATCATATACCTGTAAAAGATGTTCATGAAAAAATTAAATAATTTGGGTGTGAACATCAAATTTAATCCATGGTAGATAGCTAGTGGTATTTGATCTTTTAGATCTAGATTGATGGTCTGTAATGCCCAAAAGTTCACCCAAATAAAACCCACAAAAACACTACTAATTTTTTTAATGACTCTTGTGCAATGTTAATTTTGAATAAATATAAACACACTCAACTAAACACTTAATCCAATTAACACAACTAAACCAATCTGCATTTAGTTTACATACATTTAAGAATTCTCATTTATAAGCAAACCACTCGAAGGAACAACTAAAGCCCTAATTTGTTTCACCTCAATACCAACTTTGAACTACCCATGAACATGATAAATGATGAAAACTATGCATGTTGAGGTATAATTTCACAACACATCGAGCAACTAGGGTAGCCTCACTTACCTCACAACCAAATCACACTTTTGTTAATTTGCCTATAAAATGGTGATGGGTAAAATAGCCATACTAAGGAATAATTAATAATGAAACCACTTCCAAAAACCATTAGCTATAGGCTATCCTTCAAAACTAATAAAACTGACCCTTAAAAGATAAGCATTAAAATATTTCAGTGCTCCCAAGTGATTTTAACACAGAAAATTATTCTACCTACTAGATTCCAAAATAAAGCAATTTTAGAATTGAGCTACTAAAAATAGTAAAAATATCCAAAATAGATTAATAAAAGTTTTGGAAAAAATTTAAAGCCAAAATAAAACAATATTAACTTTTGGTTTTTAGGAGTGACTCCATTCACTATTTTTAACAATTTGGTTTTGAAATGACTTTGCAAATTGGAGAACAAAATATAGGTGCATAAAACATTAACTGCCCATAGAAGAGGGCTCAACAAAAATACTAAATGACAATACAAATAAAATATAAAGGTTTCTATATTGATATGAAGTTCAAATATATAGGTCATAACTTTCATACTCTATAATTATCAAAGTGGGTAATTTATACAACCCTACTTCTAGAATGACTTCGCAAAACCTAGCTAAAAAAACTTGAATAAAACAACATCAAACAAGGTTCAAGATGAATTTGATAAAAAATATAAAATGACATTAAAAATCAAATGTAAATGTTGATACATGGATATGAAACTCAAAACTACATGGTACAACCTTAGGTTTCTCAAAATGCTAAACTTGGCTATAATTAAACACTTTTTCCTGAGTGATGGTGTAGATGAAAAAATAGAATCAACAAGTAATTTTTGAATAAATTACATTTAGAAGTAAGGTAAAAAAATATCAAACAACCTTTTATTGGATATTTAAAATTATCAGTGATAATTTTAGTACAAAAATAACTCTCTATCAACCTCAAAATTCACAATTCCTTCACTCTATATTCCTTTGGAATGGTGATTTTGAAGACACTTTGAAAGCTAGAAGGTGTCATCCAGTGTTTAATTTAGACCTTTGTCTCTCAAAATAATTTCATAAAAATACATCAAAATAAGGTCTAAAAGTACATGTTTATAAACCAAATTATATTAAGATAAAGGAAAAGATTTTAAATTTCCATTTATATCAATCAACTAGTACAATCATTTATCTGAATCAGATTCCAAAGGACTTAAGCTAGTTTTCTTTTAAGTTTAAATAGATTAATTTAATTGATTTATTTCTTATAATGAAGGAAATAAATTTATAATTAAGTGATCTAGATAAATCCATGTATGACATTTTTGTGTCATTATCATTACATATCTAGGACTAACTCCATTCAACTTGAATATTCATTTCTAATTTACAAGTTATTCATGATAGGCCTACATATATAAGATTCAATAGGGCCATAAAATAATAATTTCTATAATGTGACCAAACTTTGAAAAGATTTTAGGAACTAATCCAACCCGGAATAGGGTTATGATGATTACAACTCATTTGTTGAAACACAGGAAGATTTATTTTAATAATAATAACCATATGAAAGTATTACAAGATTATATTAAAGATTTATACAATCATGACAACATGGGTGCAACTTACTATAGTAAAATGATTCCTTATAACAAATTCATGCCAACATCTTATACAAATCAAAATTACACAGAAAATTCTAAACAATCCTTGAGTAGGCTAATAACATACAATGATAATTTATTTACAAACATTTATAAAGAAAAATAACATTAAATATCACTATGAAACTGATCTGAGACTCTTTTTCCTACATAATAAAATTAGACAATAAGGGGTCAACTAAAAGGTGAGCAAGGAATTTCTACTCCCTAAACCACTTTATTTTTCCAAATCTATAAATAATTTTAAATTTTATATTTAATGACTAATGACAATATACATATAGCTAATTAGTAACAATAAATTACTATTAGACATCTATTAATTGTAGTTATTGTTAAGCTAGTAATAACAACTTACCAATGCATATACTTACACAAACCCATTAGGTCAACAAATCAATCTGGCAATCTAATTGATTATTATAATTGGTTACTCTCTAAAATTTCATCAAATATGACATCAATGAGAATACTACTAATATTATTTTTAATACTTCATAGATTGTGATTTGTAATGTCAAATCATCTATATATTTACTAGGGTGAGACCTAGTTTTAACTTCATTATCAAAGTTCCTTCAATGAACTAAACCATCAAAATTTTAACAAGGTATTTGTAGACACCTAAAAACTTCACAAAAGTTTTTGATGTCATCTTGAACTATGTACCCTTAACTGATTCTTCATCTAGTAGAACTTCATTATCAAAGTTCCTTCAATGAACTAAACCATCACAATTTTAACAAGGTATTTGTAGACACCTAAAAACTTCACAAAAGTTTTTGATATCATCTTGAACTATGTACCCTTAACCGATTCTTCATCTAGTAGACCACCTAGTTTGCTAGCAATCTTTTACAACTTCATCATGATAAATACCCATTCCCTAAACACATCACTTAAATCATGACCTTTTTACCCATTTTCTCATGGCCCCTCGACCATCACCAGTTAGGGTAACCATCGATGATTATGGTCACCCAAACTTGCCTTAAGGATTTTAAAGCATTTCCAGCTTTGTTTAAGATTAGTATCTTATAGAATGAAAACTTACTTTAACACCAAATTTTAAACACTAACGAAAAAAAGTAACTTCATCTCCTCCCAACTTAGCAAATTTCCCTCAAGCCTCCCTCTCCTTATTTATAAAATTTGGGTTATAAATATAGGGATCTTGGAGGAGTTGGGGATCCAAAAATTTTCATCTAGATTCTTTTGTTCTCTTTGTGTAGGCATCTAAGATCGTGAAGCTCTGTCCACATGACTTTTAAAGGTAGGAGTACTATTATGCCATTCAACTTTCTTCATATTTAAACTATCATCCACTTGAAATAATACATGCATCTTTCTTTTGTTTTTGGTGTTTTTGCCCTTTATCATAATTTACTATCCTAATTTGTTCACTTACACACCTATACATACCCTCAAAACCCCCACTTCACCCTTTTTCTAATCAACCACATCCCCTTACTTCCCTTTCAGCCTTTTACCCATTCTCCCATAGGTAACCATAGATGATTACTATAACCATCACTAGTTATAGAAACCATCACCAATCACTATCAAGAAAAAAATAATAGTTTGTTATTTTAACCTTAACCACACCCTACCAGACCTTCTTTTGGATTCTAACCTATCTACAGCCCCTACCCAGACCCTCTAGACCTGACCTTGGTACATTTGTGCATTGTGCCATGTCTTCTATCAAACAAGAATGTTATTTATTTATTTGCGTATTTATTTCCTTATCTTTTAAATGTTTCTATATTTTTTATATCATTTTCAATTGAATTGTCTTATAAGTGGATTTATAACCTCATGCTTCTTGGATCTAGCATACACTAGGCAATCCACTCAACCTACCATCTAAAATTTTTTCTTCTAGTCTTCTTGTGATTTGTAGGTAGTCCTTCCTAGCCAAAAAGGAGTCCTCACATTCATCTAAATCAATGTGTACATTATACCTAGCATTCATCTACACACCCTAATACTCATTTTCTTTTATCTGCTTTCAAAACTAAGAAATAAATTGAAACATTTTGGCATGCCTGGTGGGACCCAGTTCACTTTCTTCCTTAATTGTTTACTCATCAAACAAAATCATTTTTTTGGGGCTTAAAATTAACCTTTTTAATTCATTGATTGATTTTTAATTTTAGTTCATCTAGTAACTTATGAGGTAAACTAATATTTTCTTAGCATTCAAACTTGTTATCACACACAAAACCAAACCAAAAAATAATTTACATATCAAAACAATACTTGAGACAAGGACTAACCAGGATTTCATCACCTTGCAGCAACTTTACCCCCTCCTAGCTATTCTACTTAGATTTCAACACCAAGGGGAGAACCAACTCAGCTCTCTATTTGAGTATAAACTCTAGACTCATTATATCTTAGCTAAGCACTCAACACCCTTATCACTGTGGGATTGTGAAGTGAGGGGGTAGGCCCCAACACCAAGCCACATATTGAAGTTCAAAATAGATCTTCTTTTTGAGAACCTAAACACCCTAAAACCATTATTATACTTCCTCTTTATTACCCATTTTTCAAGCTAACCTCTCTTATCATACTCTTTAAGGCATAATCCAAAAGCTATTTAAAAGTAATCCTAAGGTTAGAATGCACTTCTTAGTATATGCATTGATTGATTTAAAATTGTTTTGGGTTTTCTCTCTATTTGAGGTGTTAGTATCATAATAACATTCCCTATTTTCTCATATGGTTTTAACCAAACAACAAGTGAAAAATCAAAACAACCAACCACTACCTTCTTCATCATCTATGGATTATACCTTAGATGTTGAAAAATCTCCTCACACTTCACCTCACAATTCTCCTCCACCACATTCTCCTTCCAAAATTCCAATCATATCAAAAGGGGACTTAGACTTGAATATATTTATTAACAATAATTTAGTTGCTTTACAACATTACCTCAACACCCTACCTCACCATACCCCCCTGCTTCAGTTCCTTCTTCTGATCCTTCTCTTGGCATGCCATCCCACCTTATGTTGGGTTCCACTTCAACCCAACCATTGACTCAATATTCTTCCAATATCCTATCCACCCAAACTCAAACCAACCTTACACCTCCCAGTCAAACACCTCTTATCACAACCCATGTGGGTTTAACCTTGCCATTAGTCACCTATGCCCCATCTACTTTGGTATTATCTTCCACTTCAGATTTTATCTTCCCTTCAATTGAAACCAATCCCTTGGCCATAGTTCCACTTTAAAACCTAGTACTCTCCATACCTCAAAACCTTTCCCTAATCAACACTAGGGTATCTACCCAACCTCAACCTTCCCAGCTTTTTCTTACCTTAACCATACCAACCACATCATTTCCTCAATAATTGCCTATGACAAATTACTAATATGTCCCTAACTGATAAGGGTACATACCACCTTCCACCCAACCTTTTATACCAAGTAGTTCTTATGTGCCACCATCTAAACCTCTTGGCACCACTTATTAGTATATGTCTTTTTAATTACCATCTATTCCCTACTCATACATTACCGCAAGCCAATCCCAACAAAATATGCCTCTCAATTATGTGTATTCTCAACCCCATCCCAATATAATCAAAATGCTCATGGATAAAATGATTAGTTTGGAGTCATCCATCTTTGACTCAACAAATATTTTGTCTTATGACCAGATTTGTAATGATCCTGTCCACCCCTCTATGCTCATCCATGTTTATCCTTCTCAATGGAAATTGCACAAATTTTCTAAATTCCAAGGTAAAGAGGATCCTCAATAAAACTTATGAGCTTTCTGTCATGCTTGCTATTTGATCGCTTATGATGATGCTCTCCTCCTCTGAACCTTTCCCATGTCATTATCTAGAGCTGCCCTTGATTTGTATAGTGCCCTTCCCACTCATTCCATATTTTCTTTCTCTCAATTGGCATAAACCTTTATAGAATAATTTTTAGTAAACATATCTAAAAATGTTTCCATTATTAGCCTATACTCCATCAAACAATTTGAAGATGAATCCATTATTGATTTCATTACTAGATGGAAGGGCCTCATTAATCAACTCACCTTCTCATTACCCCAACCCAAATTAATAAAATTATTCTCTTGGGGGTGTGCTAAACACATTTCTCCAACTCTCCAAGTCCAAACCTTTAGGACCTTTGATGAATCATTCACTATGGCCCATAAATTGGAAAACCATGCTATTGATGAAGGGAAGTTAAAGCTTCAAAATAAAAATTCTAGTTTCAAATCCACTAAGACATCCTCCACAAAAACCACAAACCCAACCAATTCTAAAGCAAAAGCATCAACACACTCGATTGTTCTAAAAAATGCACCTCCTCCAACCGTCAACTAAACACCTCAAACCAATAATCCTTCAAATCACCAAAACCATACCCAAAACTGGGATCCTTCAAAATAATTTACCCTAATTGGGGAATTATATGCATCAATCTTGGAGAAACTACTTAAACCTAATCTAATCCAACTTACATCTATCAAGCCCCCTAAATAATTTAATACTTCTCACCTACTTCTTGGGTGGTACAATGAGAATGATAATTATGATTATCATCAGGTTTTTGGACATGATACCGATAGATGCAATACCTTTAAGAGCATTGTTCAAGACCTAATTGATAAAGGGGAGCTTGTGTTTTGATAACCCAAATGCTCCTTCCAACTAATCTCTTGATATTTTTTGAAAACCATTCCCAAATCATCCACCTTCAACCCTGTTGTCCCCTAAAAAATATCACTCATTTTTGGGACAACATTTGAACTATTTTGGTCCTCTAGACCAAAATTGTCTCTTCCCTTTTTGAAATTTGTCTTGGGCATTCAAATTCCTCATTTTTCAAGATTCTCAAAAATCTATGGACTCTACAGGATTAAATCTATGGACTCTACAGACCAAGTTCAATGGGCTTCATTGGTTGATATCTATGGACTTTGTAGGAAAGAAGCAAGCTTTCAACACTTAGGTGATCTCAAAGTTGGTTTAATGATCAGGTTTAACCAAAAGAGTTAATCGACAAGCATCAGTAGCAAGAGTTCAACTGCTTCCAGGTTCAAAGACTTCTACAGTCAGGTTCAAAAGTCTTCTATAAGGAGGTTCAATCAAGGTTCAACAAGTTCAATGCATTTGGTTTAATAGATTCAAAAGCTCTCAACACAACTGTGAAGTTCAATCAGCAAAAGTTCATCACTTTGGTTCAATCAAATGGTTCATCAGCTTGATTCAAAGGCTTCATTTGAATTGTTGAACCAAAGCTTGGTTCAACGGTTGGTTCAATGCTTCGGTTCAAGGCAATGCTTCAGTTCGCTCAGTCAGTTCATCAAATGGTTCAATGGATTTTGGTTCAATCAAAGGGTTTATTGGCTTGAACCATTTTGGTTCAAATCTTAGTTCAAAGCTTGGTTCAACACTTGGTTCATCGACTTGGTTCATAGGAGCAATTTGAAGCAAAAGTTCAAAAGAGCCTCCTAAAGGATAAGTGCCCTTGTGGAGGGCACTTGGTTGATAAAATAACCCTTCAAAAGGGTCATTTTCAAGGAAGCCGCAAAGGTAATTCTTTCATATTTTTGTTTAAGGTAGTTAAAAAAGACTAAGGCAAGAAACAATTCTTTTAAAATTTTTGTCTGAAGGAATTCCTTTGGACAAAAATTATGAAGGAATTCAAGAAAGAAGCTGTGGGCAAAAAGCTCGAAGAAATTTCCAAAGAGACAAATTAATCAGAATAATTCCACAAACTTTTTGTCTGTAGGAAGTTGTTCATAGACTTTTGTCTGTAGGAAAATGCCCAGGGAAAATGTCTGCAAAATTTTTGTCCATGGGAAAGTGTCTGTGGAAAAAGCCCATGAGAAAGCTCCGTAGGACTATCGAAGATAAAACGCTGCCAAAGGACCCTAAAGGGCAGGTGCCCTTACGGGGGACTCTCAACTACCAACTTAAAGGACACTCCCCCAAAGCCGAAGGGTCAACTTCCCTTTGGTAGGATACAAAATAGGAAAGCCAAAGAAGGACCAAGGGGTGACGTGCCTGAAGACGTCAAATTTAAGAACAATAAACTAACCGTTGAAAATGTAGTGACGGGTGCGCAAAGATCAATTTCAAAGCTCATAAAATAGTTGTTGATCCTTATAATCTACAGACCCAAATGCATTCAAAGGCTTTAAGGCCAAGACCAATAGGAAGTGACTAAGGAGCAAAGCATCAAATCGAATCAAGGGCTTGATTCAATTAACTAAAAAAGGAGGAATAATGAAGAAGGATCAGATCTCCAGGTGGACATTGAAAGAGGAAAACTTTCAATAGCGTGACTTATTTCTCTGCATTGAGAAAAGCAAATGGGTAGATGCCCCTAAATTCCAACTTATCTCCTTAACAAATTTCAATGCAACATGATGTGTTACTATTCCTGAGTCCTTCTTGAAGAGGCTATATAAGGGACTCTCTGTTATTGTAAATAGGATCTCTTTTTGACAATCAGAAACAAAACTCTACCCAAATTGAAAGGCATTCCTGAGACTTTGAGCTCAGACTATTGATCATATTTTGTCATTGGAATAAAAATGCAAGTGACTTTTCAGACTTTGTGCTGTGATATCTTTGTTGTTGGGGAAACTATTCTTATGCCTTTTTCCTTAATATATTTTCTATTCCTTTAATTCAACAAGTAGAATTAGTGAAAGTAGTTAAGAAGGTGTCCTGAAGTCAAATGTGGAGAGACTTTGTGCCCCCATAATTGTCTTTTAGTGTGTTTTCTTTTTATTTCTATGTAAAGGACCTTGGGATGACTTTGTGCCCTCATTGTCCTTCATTTCTCACTCTTGGGAAATTTAGGTGGAGACTTTATGCTACATCTCAATTGTTGGTTACTACATCCTTGGTTACATTTTGCTTTTACTACCAGGAGTATTTTTATGGTTTGCTGAATAGTACTTCTAAAAGAAGGGGAGTGCTTTCTATCATTTCCCTTGAGTTTTTCCTTTGATTTGCACACATCATCTCTAAAGAAAGAGAGATGGATGATTTGTCCTACCCTTGAGTATTATTTTTTGTTTATATATATATATATAGCATATCCATAGGGAACCTCCCCTTGATGAAAGGAGAGATTAGTCCCCTTTTGATGTGGTAAATATACACATTTGGTTGACCAATCTTCCTACTTTGGTTGATCAGACCTATTTTGTTTATCAGTACGTTGATCGACAAAATAATCAACCAACAGTTTTTGGCAACTTTGCTAGGGATATAACCATTATCCATTTATAGCCTTACCATTCACCTCCACACTAACCAGGAAAGAATGCACAGTTTAAAGCCTCAAGCTTTAAACTAAAACAAGGTCAATTCTTTTCCATTTTTGTTTTACAATCTAGTAGATTCAAGGTATACATGAAGCCAAAGGGATAAAAGTATCGTTGAACCTGTATTAGAGTTGGTACAATAAAGTGATTTTGATCTATTTCCTTCACAATCTCGTCTCCAACAAACCAAGAGCTTTTCTCCTAATAAAGTCAGATCTCCATTTCTAGATGAAAGATCCACTTTTACTATTAATAAAGCTTTGCCAATAATCACCCCTTTGAGATTTTTTATTCCTCCTTTTCATAATCCTATAATGGTAGTTCAAGGCCCCTGGGGTAATAATTTTGGTCCTCTCAATCCTACTCCACCTCTACATGAGCTTCCACATAGTTTAAGGAAGATTTCCCCAAATTCTATGGTGATGGGAAAGTTCATCCTGATGAACACATTGTAGCCTTTAGCATAGCTTGTGGCGTAATTGGAGTATAATTTGAAGATATAGCAGTTAGGCTTTTTGTAGAAACATTACAAAGTGCTGCTATAGATTAGTTTTATCATCTACAAGCTCAGTCAGTAACTGATTGGAATACCCTTAAAGCTAAGTTTGAAGCTAGATTCAAACCTGTAGAAGATGCACATGCACTTTTGGCTCAACTTACATAGATGAAGAAAGAGCCTCATGAACCAATGAGGGAATTTATATCTAAATTTGACAAATTGAGGATCAAAATTCTTGTAATTTCTTGACCTATAGCTGAGAATCTCAAATGCTTCTTCATTAGTTCTTAGTTACCTGAAGTAAGTTTTCTTTTGAGATGTGCTGGTCAAATAGATCTTGTTGTAGCTCAACATTTGGCCACTGAAGTAGAAGATGATCTCATCTTAGTAGGGAAGATAGGAAGAGATCCAAATAGAAATAGACCTTCATCATCTTCTGAATATGCATCTACAAGCACCATAGATCTAATAGTATATAAGTTGGCAAATGAGTTACTTGCTCTCAAAAAGCAAATGGTGCAAGGAATGTCTTTTGCTTCTTCATACATAGATATGCCGAGAAGGACATTCCCAAATCAGTCATATAAGGGCAATGTTGCTAGGAATCAAGGGAAATAAAATCATCTTCCTCCCCCACAAGGGAAACTTGCCCTGAAAGCTCCTCCAACGAATTCAACAATGGGATATCTTGAAGCAGAATCAGAGTTCTCTTTTCAGCCTAAATTGAATCAAGAAAATGACACTGATCTCCTTATAGAAAATCAAGAAGAATTAGCTGGCGACTCCCACATGGATTTTTTGAACTACCAAGATGAACTTGAAAGTAAAAGAGAAGCTTTTGATGGATCATATGTAGTGTTTACCAGGTCCTAAGAACTAATTAGTCTAGCAAGCTGATAAAGGGAAGATAAAAGAGCAACCTCAACCAGTACTTATGATTGCTAAGCATGGAACCACTCTACCTTTTTAGTCAAAGGATCTGATAATCACCCAAAAGGCAAATACATCAATTTCACCTTCACCTTCTATTTCAATTTCACAAACTAGCCCTCCTCCCATCCCTCCTAAAACCCAAAAGGTTGAAATACCTTCCTCTATACCTATCTCAATTTAACCATTTAACATAATCGATCATGTCAAAAAGACAAAACTATAGATGTCTAAATTTGAATATTTGCAATCCAATCCTGATCAATTAGATAAGCTAATCCAATGTGTCAAGAACCAAACCATCCCTGTAAGATAACAAGCTAAAAAGGTAACTCCTAATTCTCTAAAGAACATGCCTATTATGAATAATCTTGTTATTACTCCTCCAACTACTCTTGGAAAAATAGAACCTTTCTATGTTTCCCTATTAATAAATGGTCACAAGCTGAGCAATTGTATTATAGACTCAGGCACATCTAACAATTTCATGCCTACTAAAGTAGCTAAATCTCTTGGCCTCACATTGACCAAGACATTTGGGAGATTTTTCTCCATGGAGAAAAAATAAGTACCATTGCTGGGGCAAATCAAAGATGCCCAATTTGCATTTGTAGCCTTTCCAGACAAGAGAATCAAGATGACTGTCTTGGTGGTTGACATCCCAGCATCCTATGGCATTTTTCTTGGACAAAATTTTTGCAAGGACATGGGAGGAGAACTAAGCATGGACCTGTCTAAGGAAAGGATTATTGTACAAGGCATAATGAAGAGGTTGCTCCCTGAAAAGGAGGCAAAATATGTGGTCACCCAAACATCAACTCCTAAAGCTCAAATTCTTTTTGAATCCATATGTATGGGTAACTACTTTCTATCTACAGATGAAGTGCATAAAGCATCTGATAAAATTCTTGAAAGTGTCAACCCAAAAATTAGTTCAACTAGAATAGTAGAAGAACTAGTATGTTGTAATGTAGATGAAGAAGGACCCTCCCTCTCTAATGAAGGAAAGTCTAAAGAAAAATCAATATCTGATGATGTATGGACTCTAGAATTTGATGGTAGCTATTTCTCTATTGGTTTAGGAGCTAGGATTGTGTTGATATCTCCTCAAGGAGATATGTTTCCTTCATCTTATAAATTACAATTTAGCAACACTAACAATACAGTTGAATACGAATCTCTGCTACTTAGAATGAAGGCTACTCAAGAAAAAGGTATCAAATTTCTTCATGCCAAAGGGGATGCCGAATTAGTGGTTTGTCAAGTGAAAAATCTATACCAAACCAAGAATGAAAGATTACGCCACTACCGCAACCTGGTTTGGGACCAAATTGAAAGCTTTGATGCTTTCAACATTTTTACTATACCTAGAGAGTCTAATGACAGAGCTGATGCACTTGCTATTTCAGGAACTCTTTTAGTTCTTCACTCAAATTTTAAAGAAGATAGGTATACTATTGAGCTATTCTATAGACCAAGTGTTCTTGACAATGCTAATCATTGGAAAGTATTCAATGATGACCATCAAATCATTGCCTTCCTGGAATGAAAGGATAATTTTGAACAACTATGTTTTGAAGGTAGTGAATCTCAGAAGTATGAATCAGCCTCTTAATCTAGTTCAGATATAAATGAAGAATTCTTATAGCTGAAAGGAAATAAAATTCCTAAAGGCCTAGTTTCTCTTGAGAAGCTATTTGACAAGCATGATAGATTCATCAAGCAACAACAAATAGATTCAAGTTTCTCTTAGGGATTCGATCAAGTAAATTTGACCACTAAAAAAAATCCCAAAATGGTTAACATTGGTAAGTGCTGCACCTCTGAAGAAAGATTCAAGTTCACCACTTTGCTCTGTCAATACATGGATGTCTTATCATATTCTTATGAAGACCTGAAGTCTCTCAGACCTGATGAAATACTCCATGATATTCCTCTCAAGGCTAATTCAATGGCTTATAAGAAAAAATCTAGACAGTTCAATCCAAAAATATCAGGTACTATTTTGTTTGAGATACAAAAAATGTTAAATGATAGAATCTTCTTAATCCATCATTCCACATGGATTGCAAACATAGTGTCTGTAAGGAAGAAGAATGGAAAAATTCACATTTATGTAGATTTCAAGAATCTGAATCAAGCATCTTTGAAAGATAATTACCCTTTGCCAATTATGGATCAAGTGCTTCAAACAGTGATAGGTTCAGAGATGTTATCAATGTTGGATGACTTCTTAAGATATAATCAAGTTGAAGCTGGTGAAGCAAACCAATACAAGACTGCATTCACCACACTTTGGGGTACATTTGCATATAGAAGGATGCCTTTTACTTTGATAAATGCTGGTGCTACCTTCTAAAGAGTAATAGACCTAGCTTTTAAAGATGAGATAGATAAATTCATAGTGGTATACCTTGATGACTTGACTATCTTTTCAAAGTGTCGATCTGATCATGTACACCACTTACAACAAGTGCTGGAGCGCTACTGCCAGAATGGTATTTCTTTGAACCCCCAAAAGTCTATTTTTGGAGTAATAGAGGGGAAACTCCTCAGACACTTTGTGTCTAAAGAGGGCATAAAGATTGACTCAAATAGAGTCAAGTCTATTCAAGAGCTTAATTTGCCTACAAGTAAGAATGTTGTTTATTCTTTCTTCAAAAAAGTAAATTTCTTACAGAGGTTCATCCCTGAATTTGTTGAGAAGACTAGACACATTATGAACATGATGAAAGGGAAGACCACCTTCAACTGGACTAAAGAAGGCAAGTCAACATTTCAAGATATCAAGACTGTCATTGCCCACACCTCTACCTTGGTTTGTCTAGATTACAACAAAGATTTCATCATATACAACTATGCTTCTAAACACATGCTTTCAGCAATTGTTATTCAACAAGACAAGGAAGGTATGGAATCTCCTATTTATTTCATGAGTTGCCCTCTCAAAAGCCATGAGATAAAGTATTCAAATGTAGAGAAGCATGCTTATGCATTGGTGAAAGCAGTCAAACATTTTTGCTTCTATATCCTAAATTTGCACACTACTGCCTTAGTCCCTGACACTTTAGTCAAGTCTATATTAACTTAGTAGGAGTTTGGCACAAAAAGAGGCAATTAGATTGTAAAGATCCAAAAATTTTATTTAGACATCAAGTCAACAAATCTGGTCAGAGTAAAAGGTCTATGCCAATTAATTGTTGATAATAAACCAGAAGATACACAGCATGAAGAAGCTGAAGTGGAAGATACTCCAACAGTCTTTTTTGTCTCCACTACCAATGAGTGGTATTTAGGTATTGCTTATTTCATTACTTATGGTGAATGTCCTGCTCATTTATCTTATAAAGAAAGGATAACTATCAAGTTGAAAGCTACCAATTTTGTCCTTTGGGACAACGGCTTGTACAAAAGAAGCATAGATGGAGTATACCTTCACTGTGTAGATAAAGAGAAACAAAGCTAAATTTTGAAATCTTTCCATAATTTAGCCTATGGAGGACATTTTTCTGCTCCTGTAACTACTCACAAGATTTTGCAAGACAGGTATTACTAGCTAACTCTTTTCCAAGATGCATATAAGTGGGTGAGGAAATGTGAACTTTGTTAGCAATTTATTGGGAGACCCAAGTTAGCTGCTATACCTCTCAAGCTAGTTATCATAGAAGAACCTTTCCAAAAATGGGGGATTGATTTTATTAAAACTATAAACCCATCTTCAAGTGCTAGACATGATTATGTCATTACAACAATTGACTATTTCACCAAGTTGGTAGAAGCAATTCCAACTAAGCATGCTACTTCAGAAGTTGTATGTAATTTTATCAAGGAGAATATCATTTTCAGGTTTGGAGTTCTAACCAAAAATTTTATTGATAACACAGCTTGTGTCACCTCCCAAGAGATTACATAATTTTTTTTCCATTATGGAATTATACTCTCTCACTCTTCTAATTATTTTCCACAAGGGAATGGACAAGATGAATCCAACAATAAGAACTTGGTAACTATCATCAAGAAGCTAGCAGATGACAATAAAAGGACATGGCATAAAGCATTGATTGATTCTCTATGGGTAGACAAAATTACACTAAATAGGGCAATTGGTATGTCTCCTTTTCAACTTCTTTATGGTATCAATGCTGACATACCAATCACCTTAGAATTGCCAGCCCTGAAATTGGCAAAGGCAATTGAAGATTAGACATATGAAAGCTCTCTTGATAAAAAAATCATGTGCCTGATTTAGCTAGATGAACAGAGAACCATGGTGGTGGACTGAATTTCTGCTCATCAAAGTCTGGTAAAGAAACTCTTTGACTAGAAGGCCAAAAATCATGATTTCCAGATTGGAGATCAAGTCCTGCTATGGGACAAAATGAGAGAACCAAAAGGGATGCACGAAAAGTTTGACTCCCTCTAGAGAGGCCTATTTATAATTCATCAACACATTGGTGAAAATAGCTTCCTACTGAAATATCAAGATGGCCTACTCTTTTCTCTACCTCATAATGGGCAGCATCTAAAACACTTCAACTCTTGAAGTATTAGATCATTGCATTTGTATATATGTATATTTGTATAGTTTTTAATTCTATTTTGTTTTGTTTGTTTTCATTTTTGGATCCTTTCATTTCTGGGTAGCATGACTCCATAGCCCAATGGCATACTTCAAGGCACTGGAGATTTTGAATTTTACTCTCTTTAATTCTTTTTGCAATTGACAGAAGTTCCCCAACTGGAGCCAGCTGTTGTCCCCTAAAAAATATCACTCATTTTTGGAACAACATTTGAACTATTTTGGTCCTCTAGACCAAAATTGTCTCTTCCCTTTTCAAAATTTGTCCTAGGCATTCAAATTCCTCATTTTTCAAGCTTCTCAAAAATCTATGGACTTTGCAGGCTTAAATCTACAGACTCTGCAGACCAAGTTCAACGGGCTTCACTAGTTGATATCTACGGACTCTGTAGGAAAGAAGCAAGCTTTCAACACTTGGGTGATCTCAAAGTTGGTTCAATGATCAGGTTCAACCAAAAGAGTTCATTAAAAAGTGTTAGTTGTAAGAGTTAAACCACTTCCAAGTTCAAAAACTTCTATAGTCAGGTTCAAAAGTCTTCTACAAGCAGGTTCAATCAAGGTTCAACATGTTCAATGTATTTGGTTCAATAGATTCAAAAGCTCTCAATACAACTGTGAAGTTTAATCAGTAAAAGTTCATCACTTTGGTTTAATCAAATGGTTCATTGCCCTGATTTAAAGGCTTCATTTGAATCATTGAACTAAAGCTTGGTTCAACGGTTGGTTCAATGCTTTGATTCAAGGCTTTTGGTTCAACAATTGGTTCAATGGAGTGGTTTAATGCTTTGGTTCACTCAGTCGATTCATCAAATGGTTTAATGGCTTTTGGTTTAATCAAAGGGTTTATTAGCTTGAACCCTTTTGGTTCAAAGCTTAGCTCAAATCTTGGTTCAACGCTTGGTTCATCGACTTGGTTCAAAGGAGCAGTTCAAAGCAAAAGTTCAAAAGAGCCTCCTGAAGGACAAGTGCCCTTGGTCGACAAAAGCACCCTTCAGAAGGGTCATTTTCAAGGAAGCCACAAAGGTAATTCTTTCAAATTTTTGTTTAAGGTAGTAAAAAAAGACTAAGGCAAGAATCAATTCTTTTAGACTTTTTGTCTGAAGGAATTCCTTTGAAAAAAATTCTGAAGAAATTCAAGAAAGAAGTTGAGGGTAGAAAGCCTGAAGAAA
The DNA here is from genome assembly GCA_037957365.1 of Torreya grandis. Taxonomy (NCBI): domain Eukaryota; kingdom Viridiplantae; phylum Streptophyta; class Pinopsida; order Cupressales; family Taxaceae; genus Torreya; species Torreya grandis. The sequence goes on along the minus strand of JARHVA010001826.1, from coordinate 2,466,051 downwards.
TTTCCAAAGAGACAAATCAATCAAAACAATTCCAAAAACTTTTTATCCATGGGAAGTTGTTCACAAACTTTTATCCATGGGAAAATACCCATGTAGAAAGCCTGGGGAAAATGTCTACAAACTTTTTATCGACAGGAAAGTGTCTATGGAAAAAGCCCGCGAGAAAGCTCCGTAGGACTGTTGAAGATAAAAGGCCACCAAAAGACCTTGAAGGGCAGGTGCCCTTGCAGGGGACTCTCAGCTACCAACTTAAAGGACACTCCCCCAAAGCCAAAGGGTCACCTTCCCTTCGGGAGGATGCAAAATAGGAAAGCCAAAGAAGGACCAAGGGGTGATGCACTTGAAGACATCAAATTTAAGAGCAGTGAACTAGGCATTGAAAACGTAGTGATGGGTGCACAAATGTCAATTTCAAAGCTCATAAAATAGCTGTTGATCCTTGTAATCTATATATCTAAATGCATTCAAAGGCTTTAAGGCCAAGACCAGCAAGAAGTGACTAAGGAGCAGAGCATCAAATCGAATTAAGGACCTGATTCAATTAACCAGAAAAGGAGGAATGATGAAGAAGGATCAGATCGCCAGGTGGACATTGAAAGAGGCAAACTTTCAACAGCGTGACTTGTTTCTATGTATTGAGAAAAGCAAATGGGTAGATGCCTCTAAATTCTAGCTTATCTCCTTAACAAATTTCAATGCAACATGATGTGTTACTATTCCTGAGTCCTTCTTGAAGAGGCTATATAAGGGACTCTCTGTTATTGTAAATAGGATCTCTTATTGACAATCAAAAACAAAACTCTACCCAAATTGAAAGGCATTACTGAGACTTTGAGCTCAGACTGTTGATCATATTTTGTTATTGGAATAAGAAAGCAAGTGACTTTTCAGACTTTGTGATGTGATATCTTTTTTGTTGGGGAAACTGTTATGTCTTTTTTCTTAATATATTTTTTGTTCCTTTAATTCAACAAGTAGAATTAGTGAAAGTAGTCAAGAAGGTGTCTTGAAGTCAACTATGGAGAGACTTTGTGCCCCCATAATTGCCTTTCAGTGTGTTTTCTTTTTATTTCTATGTAAAGGACCTTGGGATGACTTTGTGCCCTCATTGTCCTTCGTATCTCACTCTTGGGAAATTTAGGTGGAGACTTTGTGCTACATCTCAATTTTTTGGTTACTACCTCCTTGGTTACATTTTGCTTTTACTACCAGGAGTATTCTTATGGTTTGCTGAATAGTACTTCTGAAAGAAGAGGAGTGCTTTCTGTCATTTCCCTTGAGTTTTTCCTTTGATTTGCACACATCATCTCTAAAGAAAGAGAGATGGATGATTTGTCCTACCCTTGAGTATTATTTTTTGTTTATATATATATATATATATATATATATATATATATATATATATATATATAGCATATCCATAGGGAACCTCCCCTTTATGAGAGGAGAGATTAGTCCCCTTTTGATGTGGTAAATCTACACATTTGGTTAACCAATCTTCCTACTTTGGCTGATCAAACCTATTTTGTTTATCAATACGTTGATCGACAAAATAATCAACCAACAAACCCAACACCATGAAATCCAACTTGAATCCTCCAACTCACATGAGGCACATGTAATTAATGTAATCAGTAATGTGTTGACTATTGAAGAAGTCATCACTTTGATAGAAAACATCCTACCACCACCTATTCCTTTAGATGCCAAAATGGAGGAAGTAACTACCCATTTTACTTCTTTAGATGAAACCATGGTTTCATCTACCCCTCCTATGATAGAAATACCCAAGGAGATAACCACTCCATCAACCATTTTATCCACTCTAAACCAAATAGAATAACCACCTACTTATTTGGACAACCAAAATAAAGAAGAATCTATACCAACCCTTTCACTTGAAACCATTACCCATAATTCACCAATTATAGAATTATTTGTATCTCCCTTGGAAACCATTTCCCTAGAGACAATACCCCTACCTACCCAATCATTACCTTTAGAACCTTCTACCAGAGATAGTAACCCTAAAACTGCACCTTCTTATTTCACAAAGGGTTTGTGATTTAAAACTAATGATCAGGGAACATGGCACATTTATAAAACCTTTTCCTAGCTGGTTCAAAGTTTGGAATTCTCCTCCAAACCTAACTTTGATAGAGCCACCTTTTGGCATTATCTTGAACTCTTGTATCAAAATAAAACTAAACCTTCTACTTCACTTGAGTCCACTCTCAAGCCTGTTGTTACAACTCCACCAACTAGCCCTCCTAAATTCATCATGGAACCATCTCAATTAGCCCCACCTAAAATTATCAAGTCATTCTCTGCTTCTTTTATCAAGCTAATCAAGAACTTTAGGATCCTTCCCTTACCCAATCTTACTCACCCTAATTTGAGATTGGATTTAACCACATCAACCCAACCAAGACCTAATCTAATTAAGCCCATTAAAAAGGAAGGATTGCCTAGACCATAACCTCAAGGAAGGACCATATTGACTCCTTCACCTTTACCCTCTATTTTGGGACCACATCCTTCCACTATTCCCATTACCTACTCTTCTTCTAAGAAACCATCTCCCCTTTCTCCACCTATAATAAGCCCATCTCCTAGTTCATCATCATTCCTTACCATCCTTTCTCCATCCACTAAATTCTCATCATCTAGACCCCTAATTCCTAAACCAATTTTAACTAAGCCAATTCTTTCTAAATTGCCAACTAATCTCAATCTACCAACCACACCTCCTATCAAGAAGTCTTTGCCTAATAATGTTCCTACACCAAAAATCCAAACTCCACCACCTCAAAAGTCATTATCAAAATCTTATACAACTATTTTACAAAGGCTCCTACAATTTTTTGCCATTAGCTTACCACCAATAAAGCCTTTTGACCCCACTCACCAAAATCTAACCTGGTTTAATGACAATCTAATTTATCTTTACCATAGGCCCTTGGGCATGATACAAAGAATTGTAAAGCTCTCCAAACTATCATTCATTGCATTTTGGAGGAGGATGATCTATTAGATGAACCTTATTTAATCCCCTTACCTCTTTTACCACCTATTTAATCTACCTACCAATCATCTACTTCTCTACTCCTGCCAAGGAGTGAAACAAAGGAAATAAAGCAAACAACCAGTCCCCTTATCCATATCATTCATATGGTGACTTGGTCTTGAGCTCAACAAAAAGATAAGGGTAAAGCTGTCCAACAAAATGAAATGGGCAATTTCAAGGCTACCAGTCCATGGTCTTACACTTCAACTCCCCAACCAACCCATCAAACTCAAAATAACCACCCAAGACCAAAGTCTCCATTTTGGGAGCCCCTTATTCTTCCAATGCATCTTCATTTATCTAGTGCTTGGTGTTAAAATAACTTCACCAAATGCTAGTCAAAATGAGTCTTTATGACTTGGTTAGTACCTCACTTCAACATCTTCAAGCTTTAATCTAAGCACTGCATTCTATAGAGGTTCAACTAGATCCCTAACCTCTTGCACCTTTGATTGGAGTCATCCAACATGATACCATGGTCACCTTTCAAGAATCTAAAATTTTGCCCTGTAACAATGAAGACCTTGATCCACCTCTTTTTATCACAAAATCTATCAACCATACATGTGTGAAAAGAGTTATGATTGATGGGGGAGCGAGTATCAATATCATATCCTCCCATGCCTATGATCAAATCTAACTACCTAAAAACATCATGTCAAAAAGCTTAGCAGTTCTTCAATCATTTAATGATACCTTGGCCACCACTCTAGAAATAGTTATTATCCACATCCATTTGGGGCCTCGAACTATTCTTGAATTATTTTTTGTTTTAAAGGGTGAATTTCAATATAATGTGTTACTCAGTCACCCTTGGATCCATGCCATGGGATGTGTTCTTTCTACCCTTCACTAATGTGTCAAATTTGAACATGAGGGACAAGTCATTATAATCAAATCCAATCTAAGTCCCTTTTCTTCTTATACTATGACATATTGACCCAATGATATTCTTATTCCATCTTCACCCTCTTCACAACCAACCTATAGCCAAGCAACCACATAACCTAACCCAACAACACTTATATATTCAACAATGATGAAGCATCCACTAGTTCAACTATCCATACATCTCAAATATTAGTTGAACACCCCTTACAATCCATGTTTTAGCATCTTATGCTGGGAGAATATTGAATTTTAGTTTTGGATGCTTTCCCTTCTCCACATGAATTTGGGAACCTTCAAAATGATCCATTTGATGATTCTAATATCGATACCCTTGTCCCCTTTGGCATTCCCAATAATAGAACATACTTTTTCTACGGGGGACTTGATAAACTACTCCTTGCTTCCACCGCCATGCCTTATATCTAGCCATTCACTTTTAACTTTTCTTACCTTAACAACCTAACTTTTCCCCAAACATACCTTCATTGATGTGCTTGGAAAGGGTTTAGTTTTGGACTTTATGAGCAAGGATCCCATGAGATTTCCATCGTCAAAACCCAAAAACCTCATGAGTTCTTTGGCTTGGAATACGATCCCCCAAAAGAGACCACATTACCCAAATTAATTCTTACCAGTACTGATAAACCCCTACCGTCACCAACCCCACTTTTCTAATTTGACAAACCTCTACCTTCACCAACCTCACTTTTCTAATTTGAAGAACCTCTAACCTAACCAACCCCATTTTTCCACTTTAATGAATCTCTACCTTCACCAACCCCATCTCTCCAATTTGAAGACATCGACATCATCGAATCAAACCTTTTTTTTTTATCAACACCATCAGTTTAGGTCCCCTGACTTATCAATGGGAAAGAATAACCCAAACCATTCCTCTTATCTACCCTGATATGTTTACACATGACTCACCCACCATTAATACCATCCAATGTTAAAATGACAATTCTATTCTTACCTATTTTGGTGTGGGGGACTCTTCTCTTCAAAATGTCTTCCCTCTTAAAAACCAAATAATGCTAAATGAATCTGTTGTCCCCCAAAGTAGAAGTCATTTTTGGGACAACATTTGAAATATTTTGGTCTTATAGACCAAAATTTTCTCTTCCATTTCCAAAATTTATCCTAGACATTCAGATTCCTCATTTTCCAAGCTTCTCAAGAAATCTACAGACTTTGCAAGTCAAGTTCAATGGATTTTACATGTTGATTTCTATGGACTTTGTATCTTCAGATTCTACAGGTAGGTTCATTTATACAGGGTCAAAGGCTTCTACAGGCAGTTTTAGTCAAATGAATTGATTTTCAACACTTGGTCATTTTTTGGGATTGGTTCAGAGCTTCAGTTTAATTGAAAATCTCCATTGGCAAGCATCTGAGTGCAAAAAGAGACTTGAACCATTGAACCATTGAACCATTGAACAAGTTTGGTTCAAAGGTTCAACGGGTTCAAGGTTCAAAGGTAGGTTCAACCAAAGGAATAGTTCAATGGCTCAGTTCAACGAAGCGGTTCAATGCTTTATTTCACTCAGTGTCTTTTGGTTCAACCAAATAGTTCACTTTGTTGGTTCATTCTTTTAGTTCATCCTTTGGTTTAACATCTACAGGTTCAACAATAGGTTCAAAGACATTTTTCAAAGCTTTGTTTGAACCATTAAACAAAAACTTGGTTCAAAAGTCTTGGTTCAACGATTGGTTCAACCACTTTACTCATTGGAGGGGTTATCATCCTTTGGTTCAAAGGGGCTTAGCGTGCTTCGTTGAACCATTAACTGGTTCAAAGGCAAGTTCATCGGCTTGTTTCATTCATTGAACCACCGGCTTGAACCATTTTTGGTTCAACCGATTAGTTCAATGTCAAGTTCAAAGGGGTGGTTCAATGCAAAAGGAGACTTCTCGAAGGACAAGTGCCATTGCAGAGGACACTTAATCAATAAAATCACCCTTCAAAAGGGTCATTTTTCAAGGAAGCTGAAAGGTAATTCTTTTAGATTTATTTAAGGCATTTAAAAATTGACTAAGACTTAATTCTTTCAGATTTTTGTTTGAAGGAATTCCTACGAACAAAAAGCCTAAAAGAATTCTAAGTGGCCATGGACCCTGAAGGAATTTTCAAAGAATAGTGAACATTTTCACAGACTTTTGTTTGCGGGAATTTTCCCTAGACTTTTGTCCACGGGAATTTTCCCTGGGGATTTGTTTGCAGGAATTTTCCCTGGGGAAAATGTTTGCGAGAAACATTTTCCCGAAGGAAGCCTCAAATAGAAAGCCCAGGGATTTGTTTGTGGGAACTGCCAAGGCAAAGGGCTATCGAAGGACCCCGAAGGGTAGGTGCCCTTATGGGGGACTCTTGGTGGCCAAAGTGAAGGATCATTCTAACTTGACATATACCATTTCTTAAGGTCCGAAAGGGCAAGTCTGATCTGGAAGAATATAAAGCCAAAAGCCAAAAGAAGACCAAGGGGTGACGGGCTTGAAGACATCAAATTTAGGATAGGAAATTAGCTATTGAGAGCACATTGACGGGCATGTAAATGTTAATTTTAAAGACAATGAAATAGCTATTGATCCTTTAAATTCATAGACTCGAATGCATTCCCAGAATTCAAGACCAAAACCAACAAAAAGTGAGGAAAGATAAAACAATGAATGAATGCATGGCCTGATTCAATTAACTAGGAAAGGAGGAATGATGAAGACAAGATTAGACCACCAGCTAAACATTAAAAGTTGTAATCTTTCAATTGCGTGGCTTGTTTATCTACATTGAGAAGATCAAATGGGTAAAATGCCCCAAAGTTCCAGGCTTGTCTTCCTAACAGTTCCCAATGCATCATGATGTATTACTGTTCCTGAGTTCTTCTTGAAATGGATATATAAGGGAATTTATTTCATTGTAAAATATCTCTTTTTTGACAATCTAAATGAAACTCTGCCCAAATTGAGAGGCATCATTGAGACTTTGTGCTCAGTCTGTTGATCATATTTTATTATTGGAATAAGAAAGCAAGGAACTTTTTCAGACTTTTTGCTATGATATATTTGTTGTTGAGGAAACTATTCTTATGTCTATTTCCTTGATTTATTTTCTATTCCATTGATTTAACAAGCAGGATTAGTAAAATTAGTCAGGAAGGTGTCCTGAAGAATCAACTGTGGAGAGACTTTGTGCCCCCATAGCTACCTTCAGTGTGTTTTATTTTCATTTCTATGTAAATGACTTTGAAAATACTTTGAGCTTTCATTTGTCCTTAGTATATTACTCTTAAGCATTTCAGGTGGAGACTTTGTGCTCTGTCTCGATTTGTTGGTTACCATACTCTCAGTTACATTCTACTTTAATTTCTAGAAGTTTTCTTATGGCTAGCTGAATAGTTCTTTTGAAGGAAGAGGAGTACTATCTGTCATTCCCTTGAGTTTTTCCTTTGTTTTGTATACATCATCTCTAAATAAAGAGAGATGGATGACTTGTCCCACCCTTGAGTATTATTTTCTATTTATACATATACATAGCATATCCATAGGGAACCTCCCCTTGATGAGAGGAGAGAGCAGTCTCCTTCTGATGTGATAAAATTACACATTAGGATGACTAATCTTCCTACTTTAGCTGATCAAACCTATTTTGTTTACCAGTATGCTGATAGACAAAATATTCAACCAACAGAATCAACCACAGAAGTTAATCTAGGAGCTTAGGAAAACCCTTGTATTGTCAATATTGGTCAATCCTTAACCCTCGAGGAATAATGAGACTATCAATCCTTTCTCCATGACTATATCATAGAATTTGCTTGGTATTATCAAGATATGCCTAGTATCAACCCTTCCATTTCTCTTCATAACATCGTTACTATCCCTATGTTAAGCTAGTTTGGCAAAAAATTCATCTTATGCACCCTCGCATAGCTCTTCTTGTTAAAAAAGAACTTCAACACTTTGTATCCATTAATTTCATTCAACCTACTGGCTATCCATAATGGGTCTCCAACATTATTTATATTACCAAACCCACTAGGGGAATCCACCTTTGTGTGGATTTTTGTGATCTTAACCTTACGTGCCCCAAAGATGACTTTCCCCTACCTAATATAGACCAACTTGTTAATCTCACTACTGGCCATGAAATGTTATCCTTTATTGATGGATTCTTAGGATACAACCAAATCTTGATCACCCCTCATGATCAACATAAAACATCCTTTATACCCTATGGGGACTTTTTGCTATCGTGTCATGCCCTTTGGCTTGAAGAATGTAGGAGCTACTTATCAGTAGGACATGAATTACATCTTTCATGACCTCATCCATAACATAGTTGAGGATTATGTTGATGATCTGCTTGGTAAATCCAAGAAACATAAATATCACCTTCTTGATCTTTCTATCATCTTTGAAATAATTATCCATTAGTGTGTTAGGCTCAACCCAAAGAAATGCATCTTCAACATTTTATCAAGAATTTTTTTGGGTTTTATTGTTTCCCTCTATGGAATAGAAATAAAGCCTATAAAAGTCTGATCCATTCTAGAAATGTTTCCCCCTACTAACCTAAAATAACTTCATAGCCTGTGAGGCAATCTTCATTCAATCCACTACTTTATATCCCAACTATTTGAGTGTCGTCAACCTTTTCACTACCTCCTTAAAAAATATACCTCCTTTAAATGGACCAATGAATGTCAACAAGCCTTTAATGCAATTAAGGAATATAATATCTCTCCACTAGTTCTTATTCCTTTAAAATAAGATTAGCCCTTTTATCTATACATATCTACCACCAATCATTCCCTAGGGGCAATGCTTGCTCATTATGATCACCAAAATAAGGAGCAAGCCATTAATTACATTAGCCACACCCTCATTGACTATAAAACCCGATAAATCCATTTAGAAAAACTTTGCCTTGCCTTAGTTTTTGTTGCCTCTAAACTTCATCACTATCTTCTTAACCACAAAACATACATCATTACTAATAATGATCCCCTCAGGTAAATGCACTCCAAGCCATATCAAAACCAACATATGGCCAAGTGGTTCATGCTATTAATAAAGTTTGATCTTAAGTTTATTCCATAAAAGTCCATTAAGGGACAAGTGATTATAGACCAACTAGTTGAAGCTCCACTCCTTGATAATCAAATTCCCCATCTTACCTTTTCATATGAGTCTATAGCTACCCCTTCTTTGAAATAACCCACCTACCAAATGACTATGTATTTTGATGGCTCTAAATGTCAAAATGGTGGGGGTGTTGGCATAATTCTCATTCCCCTTAATGGGGAAGCTCTTCCCCTATCTTTCAAACTCGATTTTGAATGCACTAATAATATAGTTGAATATGAAGCCTTGGTCATAGGTATCCAAACCACTCTTGATTTGGGAATCAAAATAATTAGCATCTTTGGAGACTCAACTTATTATCAACTGAGTCACAGGAGCCTATCAATGTAAGAATGATATTTTTCTAAAGTAAAAAAAAACTTGTTGATATAATTTTAGCATCATTTGACCACTACATTATCCAATCAATCCCTCATTATACTAACAAATTTGTGAACACAATGGCTTCCCTTACATCCCAAATTCTATCTCAACCTACCGACTCTAAACTATCTATCACCATTCACCATTTTGTCACACCATCCTACCTTAGTATTGATCTTCCTACCATTTACCAAATAGAAACATCATCTTCAGACATTTGGTATGATAAAATCTTTGATTACCTTAACATTAGTATCATCCCTTCAGATCTTTTTAGGAATGCTCATAAAGATTTTATTCAAAGCACCTCTTGTTACTTAATATTAGGGGACATTATTTATAAATGAGGCTTTGATGGTCTCCTCCTTCATTTCCTTCTTAGCAATGAGGCTTCTCATGCAATTAAATAATCACATGATGACATTTTTGGGGGGTACTTTAGTGGCCCGACCATTGCTAAATGTATAATTCACCTAGGTTACTATTGGCCCATACTTAATCAGGATTATTATGACTATGTCAGGAAATGCATCAAATGTCAACAACATGCTAACCTTCATCATGCACCTTCTCATGGTCTTCAAGTATCAACTGACTATTGGCCTTTTTCATAATGCATTCTTGATCTTATCAGAGAAATCAATCTACATTCCTCATAAAGACATCAATATATCATCACCACCATGGAATATTTCCCCAAATAGGTAGAATCCATCTTACTAATCTCAATCAAAGATGAAAAAATCATTGATTTTATCAACCACCACATCATTTGTCATTTTGATGTTCCTCAAAAAATCATCATTGATAATGGTAAATCCTTTAAAAACAAAAAATTCCAATAAATTTGTGATGCTTTTGGTATCAAACTAAGCTTTTATTTGCCTTATCATCCACAAACCAATGGATAGGTTGAGGCTTCCAACAAAACCCTCATCAAAATGCTCACTAAGGTTGTCAGTGCTTTAGGTAAAGATTGACACCTCCATATCCTATTTTATTTATAGGCTTATTGTACTAGTATCTAAATTGTTATGGGTGCTACACCTTTTTCTCTTGTATTTGGAGCCAAGGTAGTCCTACCTCTTGAAGTCTAAATTCCAACTCTCTGCATATCTTTGCATGAGATTCTTTTTTAAAGTGACTATCATCAGGAATGTTTAACACGCTTAGAATTTCTTGATGAATGTCACCTTATTTCCCTTAATCACCTTCACATTTATGAAGAGTGTATCAAATGAGCATAAAATAAACATCTAAAAATATGAGAATTTAAAATTGAAGACCTCATCCTCAAGGAAAACTAATATGTTACTAACATGGAGAAGACCAAGAAGGGCAAGTTTACTTTTAATTGGTTTGGACCCTACATTATAACCCATAAGTATGGATCGGGTGCTTATCTATTTTCCTCTCTCAAAGATAGGTTAGAACCTAAACCCATTAATGCCTCGCATTTGCATCTCTTTCATTATTAACACAAGGTTTAAACCCACTTTTGTGTCTAACTTAATCTCATCCCATTAGTTCATTAACATTTTTTTCCATCTCTTTTGAGATTAATTTATTATACAAAACCATGTGATTCATCTATCACAGTAATAACCTAATCCTAGATATGGGTACCCTAGCTCTACCAATAGCACAATTCTCATGGATATTTTTCATCTTTTTCATAGATCAAATCTCATGGTTAGTTGTTTCTCAAAACCCCTTTCTCTAACCTTCCATGTCTAGGTCCTTCCACATGGGTAGACATTTAAAACCTAAATAAACTTGTCAATGCCTAATTTCAGTCTAAAATATATCCATACTTTAAAAAAATAATAATAACTAGCAGACTGCTCCCTCAAAGGATAGCTACTAGATATAAATCAAAATTTTCTTAACATAGAATGCTCCCTTGAAGGAAAAATATGCCAAAATAAAATCTTAAACCACTCCCTTGAAGGATGGATAAAACAAATACTTATTAGAAGCTTCTTGCATTGATCAACTTCAACAACTTATAAAGCAATAAAGTAAAATACAAAATCAATAGGCCACAATTGGCTCTTACATCTACTAAATGTCTACTTCCCACATCACTCAGTCTACCTATTATCCAATCAAGTTACAATCAAATTTTATATCACAATTAGACTTCCCACATTGATCAGTTTACATAGCATACCAATGGCATGGACTTGTCTACTAGGGTTCTTTGGTCACCTATGGAAAAGCCAATCACTCCACTACCCACAAATTCAAATCCCTAACTATCACCTACATCCCCAATGAACTTAAGGTATTATAAGCTTACTTGGAGTGAAGTGGGCAAGATACCAATTTTCTCAATAAAACTTGATGTTATGATGTGTTTGATAGGTTTATGTCCACTAAGACATTCTAACTACGGATTCATATTTTTTGGTTCTCGCTAGTAGAGAACCATGCCCCCTTTCTTACCCAAAATATGGACATGAACATTTCCTCTACCTATACCAACCCAACACCCATTAATCAAACATTACATTTTCTTAGCATTATTTTAACATCAACATTCACACTATCCCATAAACCTGCTCATCAATCAAATCAACATTACTATCATGCACAATAGTAGTATCATCAATGACCAAAAAATCATACTCATCATTACTCACATAATAAATCTTAAGAAAAATCCATAATCCATAACATTACATCAAAATAACTATGCACAACTATACCATAATCATCATCTATAACATCTAAAAACATCATCACTCATATTCAACACATTATCAAGACATAAGAATCCATCTCATCAAAATATAAACCTAGAAAACATCTAAATACATCTAAAAAAACACACACAAACAATCAAAATGTGTCTATACATAAAGCACACATCACTCATAAATACATCTTACATCTTTGGGATGTAAGGCAATATCAAATTCATACACAAAAGTCTAGCATATGTGTATCATGATCCTAGGGTACCACTATCACTAGCCCCTCCTGCACTTGCACCTATCCTACTAGTTGTACCTATCCCAAGTGGAGCCCCTATCAGCTAACCCACTACCATAGCCCATTGACTTGGGGATGAAATCAATACACCACCTACCAAACACTCCTGATACTCTCCCCACCTTGACTCATTAAGACACTATGTTAACACAATGCCTTCATAATAGTGCAACTCCTTTATGGCTACTATATACTTGGCCTATGTCATAAAACCTAGTGGTGCCACTATTACCCCACCTATCCACTTTAGAAAGTCTCTCTCCTATGTCACCAAGCCAAGTGAGGTCCTCACCTAATATTGCTCTCCTCTCATTGACACAATTTATCCCTATAAATTGGCCACTTGACCCTGTAAATTGCCCACCTAGCCCTATAAATGGTGACCTATGCCTACACCTAGTCTCTCTATACTATCACCCTATGCTGGTACTCCTATTGGGTCAATATCTATAGGCCCCTAGCCTCCATCTCCCTAGCCAAAGTCTACTATCACATATCTACCTTGAAACCATGTTGGGTAATCTATAGCAACACCTGCATCATCTCTCACCCTATTAGGAAGCTCCTCATTATCTAATACCTCCTCCTAAGGCTATGACTCTAGTAATAAAAACTTGGCATCCTCTCTTCTGTAATGAGGAAAATCTAGTGGAATACCCTATTAGAGTCTAAACTATCATCACACTCTCCCCATAAGAATATTCTCTATCTCATGGTCTTATCTACCATATACCCATATTTATACCTATAAAGCATATGTATGCCACATGTATCCATCCCATATTAGCCAATATCTACCCAACCTAACTTTCCCATTGTTTTGCCTATGTCTACCTCAATGTTGGCCTTAGACCAACCTATTTGTATACTCTGCGGTGACCTTGATTTGGTCATCCTAACTACCTTGACCAATTTTCCCTATTGAAATTATGTATTACACACCAACTTGTGCATGCCCTGACCCCTTGTATTTTTCTTGAGAACAATTCCTACCCTAGATAAGTGTGACCCAATCAGTTATGACCAATGTTATGGACTGGTTACCTTGACATTTCTCCTCAAAGTTGACCTTATTTTTACCAAATTGGTAATATTAGTCCTTATGAAATGATGTGCCTCACAATTTGTTGCATTTTATGCGTATACTTGTGTCTTACATGCCACACCTCCTAATATTCATTCTCCCTTTTTATCAAACCCTGACCTAATTCAACTATTGTCTCATTGCCTCTCAGTTTGAGGGAAAACACCTTCTCCCTCTCACACTCAAGGCAACTAGACCTAGACCTTGACCAACTAGCTATTTTTGTTTTGTAGCTTTCTTAAAGCTACACAATAAAAAGGGGAAAAATATAGACACCTAAAAATTACATAATAATAGTTTTTGATGTCATCTTAAACTATGGACCCTTAACTAATTCTTCATCTAGTACACCACCTAGTTTGCTAGCAATTTTTTATAACTTCATCATGATAAATAAGCCCTCCCTAAACACATCACTTAAATCATGAACTTTTTACACATTTGCTCGTGTACCCTTGATCATCACCAGTTAGGGTAACTGTTAATGGTTGTGGTCACCCAAAATTGCCTTAACCATTTTAAAGCATTTCCAACTTTTTTTGAGATTAGTATCTTATAGAATGGAAACTTACTTTAACACCATCTTTTAAAGACTAATGAAAATAGGTGAATTCATTTCCTCCAAACTTGGAAACTTTCCCTTAAGCATCCCTCTCTTTATAAACTTTGTGATATAAATATAGGGCTCTTAGAGGAGTTGGGGATCCAAATATTTACATCTAGATTCTTTTTTTCTCTTTATACAGGTATCCAAGACCATGAATCTTTGTCTACATGAATTTTGAAGGTAGAAATACTATTATGTTGTTCAACTTTCTTCATATTTTGACTATCATCCACTTGACATCATACATGTATCTTTCCTTTGTTTTTGGTGTTTTCACCCTTTATCATAATTTGTTGTCTTGATTTTTTCACCTACACAACCATACGTACCCTGAGAACCCCTACTTCACTCTTTTGCTAATCAGCTACATCCCCTTACTTCCCTTTTAGCCTTTTACCCATTTTCCCATAGGTAACCATAGATGGTTACTATAACCATCACCAATTATAGTAACTTTCACCGGTCACATAACCATCACTGGTCATATAATCATCATTAGTTAGGACAATCATCATCAATCACCCTAACCATCACCAGTCACTATGAGGAAAAAAATAATAGTTTATTATTTTAACCTTCCCCACACCCTACCAGACCTTCTTTTGGATTTTGACCTATTTGTAGACCCTACCTAGACCCTCTGGACCTGACCTTGGTACATTTGTGCATCATGCCATATCTTTTATCAAACAGGTACATTATTTATTTTCTTGAATATTTATTTCCTTATCCTTTAAATGTAATTATATTTCTTATATCATTTTCAACTAAATTATCTTATAAGTGGGTTGAAAACCTCCTAGAAAGCTTGTGCTTCTTGGATCTAGGATACGCTAGTTAATCCACTTAACCTACCATCTAACAAATTTTTTTCTAGTGTTCTTATAATTTGCAGGTAGTCCTTCCTAGCCAAAAAGGATTCCTCACATTCATCTGGATCAATGTGTGTATTATACCAGGCATTCATCTACACACCCTAATATTCACTTTCTTTTATCTACTTTCAAAACTAAGAAATAAATTGAAACAATATTAATATTGAACTTTATGCACTTGTATAGTTTACAATTAGAATAAAAATTCTAAATTGTTCACAAGTTAAATTCATTTCCTATGGTACTTAGGGATGATGCAATCTTAAATTCTTTTCAAAACACAAATATGTGTTTCTATCCCATATTGAGATCTCATAAAAAAATAACTAATCACTATTATAAATGTGCTGATATGCCTCTACATGAATTTCTCCATTCCACAACTAAAGATATTTATTATTAAAATTATATATTTATATACACTTTCAACTTTAAATTCTAATAATATTAATGACACAAAATTAGCAATGTAACCATATGTATAAAAACTTATCAAATGTCACAGATTCACACACACACACACATAAATATTATATACCCAATTAATAAAAATAATATTTCATTTACACACACACACACACACACACACACACACACACACACACACACACACACACACACACACACACACACACACACACACACACACACACACACACACACACACACACACACACACACACACACACACACACACACACACACATCTAAATATTCACAATCTAACAATTTATTCATACTCCATCCCCCTCACATTCCAAAAGGGGTTGGGGGATGGAATAACACTGTCATGTCCTCACCCCTCCCCCCTCACAATAATATAATAAAAAAACAATAATTTTTTATTTTTTTTAATTTATTTTATTTTTATATATATACATATTTTTAATTTTATTTTTATTATAAAGAAACAAGAATTTGTTGTATTCAATCGAGGGAAATAAGAGACAGATCAGGAGATTTCTAATAATCTAGTTATATTTTGTCTATTTATTATTTATTTTGAAAACAAATCATTCCAAAACACCTTTCTTATTTCTATTTGTTATTCATTTATAAAAATAACAGGGTTTTTAGAGGAAAAATCTCTTCCTTGTAGGTGGATCTCTATCCTCCATTCTTCCTTCTTTCTCCTCCATCTCTCTTCCTCTTCTCCCTTAGCCACTCTTGCAAATGACCATTTCCCTTTTGTTGACTTTTTAAATGGTAGAGATGTTTGTTTTATATCATTATTTTCTTTTAGGGTTAGGGTTTCACTTTCTTTATTTTCTTTTTATTTATTTTTAAATCCATTAATACATTAATGGGTTACTCATTATTTTTTACCTTAATTTTATTATTATCTTGAGAATGCCAGGGACTGAATAAAATAAGTTTATTATAGAACTAGAGGTGTTATTTTTACATTTTATTAATATATAGATACATACAATTATGGAAATAGTAATATTTATAACTAATTATTTATGTGTTTCAAATTATGAATCAATAAACACATCTATTTATTTACCCTATGTAACCACTTCATGTCATTTTAATATCTATTTATATCAGTAAATAATTATTTATAAATTTATTCACATTTAATAATAAATGTTACTTAAGTTCTAATACAAATGAAACAAAGTTATTATTTCCATCTTAAACAAGGTTTTATTGTCAAAGCACCTAGAAGATACAAGTCTAATACTCAAGACCAAATTAACATAACTCGACCCTATGATGGGTTCAAACAAGCTGTTAGAATAACTACATAACCAATTATAATAGGGTAAAACTATCAAAATAACACATCAATAAGGAAACCCCTAGAAGTCAAAGTGACTAATATGTGAAAATATGAATTATTATAAGAGTAAACATGCATAGCCCAAGGTAGTCCTACAAGGGAAGCAATGACCTTGATTCTAAGCCAACATAACAAGGTGGCCAAACAACACCAACCACTCACTATAATATATCTCACTCGCATGTTGAGTTCAGTGACACACTTGACACATTAGTCATCCATATGATGATACATCATTGAAAGAATGTTGATGAACATGAGAAAGGTATTACACTCACCTCCCTTGAAAAATGCATCATCCTTGATGCTTCTAAAATAAAATCATATAGTGTAATCCATCACATTATCCAATATTAATAATTTGTTACTGAGTGAATGCTTACGATAATATAAAACTCAAATACTGAATCTCTAAATAATCATAGAGGTGATAACACCAAAACCATATTATCAATACTTTGATATGTCAAAACATAAGTTATTATTCCAAATAACCTTTGTATAATCCCATGGTACAGTAGGAATAAGAAAAATAGTGTCAAATATGGAACCAATGTAATCATTGTAATTCCTTAAATGCTAGACCATACTGAACCAAACTCTTATATTGAGTGATATTACCAAACTATGCTATACTGATCAATATCATAAGGTACCAACTAAAACACAATTAACCTCTAAAATGAGCAAGTGAGAAAAAAATTCATCCTAACATATATCATATTGTTATTTGCATGTCATTAACTAACTGAATTACGTAATCATAAAAGCTCAAGTATCTATCCAATGTTTAGATCATATTGAGAGAAGAATAATGAGCCCCAATCATGGTGAGGGTACACTACTAGAATAGGTATCCATCCATGGTAATGTTGTCTAGAGATAACTAAATAACACTAAACCATATTTAACCATGCTGAAATAACCAATCAAGGCGTATGTTAAAACAAACCAGTCACTACATACTAAATCATCTGTTTAGGCCTCCTATCATCAACATAGAATGATACCACTATTTAAATGATTGAGAAACACTAATCTCTATCATAAAAATGTTTTTTACCTCCCAAAATAATCATAGCCTCATACAAGGACCTCATATGTATATATATCCACCATGTTTGGTGGGGTGGGAAGGGTGGTATCATAAATCAGCTCAACTGATTTTCATCATGACCCACTAGCTATATTCCAAGCTACTTCTTCTCCCCCATACCATGCCATAGGTGTAATAGTTATGCACATATGAAAATATCACCAATAATCATAAAAAAATATATACGAGAGAATCAATCGATCATTTAAGGGCAAAACAAAAAAAAGTGGGACTAAGTAGTCTCAAAGGAAAAGATAAACCTAGAAATACAAAATAAATTTCAAAAATACTGTCCATGATCGACCATTTGAAAAAAATAAAATAAAAAAATTTAAAGACAATAAAATAAAATGCTAGTTTCTAATCAACTTAAAACAAAATTCAATCAAATATAAATAATTTTGACAAAACATAAGAAAAAATAGATCACATCATGAACACTATGTGACTTTTGTAAATCACTAAAAGTCACCCAAGGGGATAAGGGATAAGGTAAGAGGAAATTGGGTGGTCCACTAGCCTTAACGAAGAATTGAACTATGTCATCAGGTATAGTGGATTGGTCCACTTGCCATTACCAATAAGAAAAATAGTCGACTATCCATCTAAAAAATAAAACTACATCATTGACTAGGGTGTGGTCCATCATAACAAGCAACTTATATAACAATAATTTATAAACACAACATCTCGGTGATATAAAACTACCAAGGTAGTCATATTCTCACATTCCTAACTATCATGTAACCAAACTATTATCAAATAACATTATTTATAGAGAGTAACCATGTCAAACATATTTAAAAATTTTCATTGATCCAATTGATGCCATAATGTCATCCCAGATGACATTTTCAACATATAACTTCAGTTAAAATCTCATGAGGAATACTTGAGTCTCTTTGTGTATTGTAATATAAAATCTCAAGGTAACATGTAGAAATTTTATCTGTTATCCATCATTGATCGTCATTGAAGAGACTGAATAACAACCCATATCATAACAAAGTGATACTAAAAATAAAGTATCCAATGGCATTTGACCATAACTATCCACCATGCCAACGAAATAATATAGATAAAGTAGAATGATGACTATTAACTCTCACACATGGAATTATAATACCATATAAATACTAATGCAAACATACTATCACACATATCTAATTGGAACCACTCCCAAGTAACATAATTCAAAAGAAATATCATTGTCAAACATAGTTTATGGAAGTGCTATTAAGTGAAAATTGTATGTATGTTTGAGTGATGACCACTGGAAACTACTCTCCATCAAAAACACAAGAAATATCAATATGTATAAGCAATAATCACTAAGATAAATAATGCATCAACTATACTAATCATCCATCCATACTCCAAATGACTAAGCTTTAACCATTCTCAACTAGGGTGTGATAAGATGAAGAAAATAAGGTTCTACAGGTCCTCACACATGCATTGAATAAGATTTTGCATGTGTTAGTATAACATAGACTATTAATAGTATGCAATGGTCACTATAAAAGATAAGGGTCACCTAAAAAGTTAAACATTCATAAATGTTTGGAAACCACAACCAATGCTAACTATATATTGTAGACAACTAGCATATATACTACCAAATCAAGATGAACCCATATCACAAGCTTGTTAAACAAAGGGGAGGAACAACCATTTAGAATTATTATTACCTAAAGATCTGAAATAAATTCTCTTATGTTAATGTTATTAATACTCAGAGGCCATATATCACTACTAAAATATTAGAATACTCTCAAACAAGTATTCCTTCATCTATATAAATGTGTAATAGTACTATCATTACCACTTTTATTTTAACACCATAAAGCTATTTAAAATTTTCAAAATTGATTAAGATGTATAAATCCAAGCTTAGATCTAAGAAAGAATCATTTTAGCACATTTACTATAACTTCAAGATTCATCTATGTAATACACATATAGTAAGAATATTGTAAATCCATTAGTTTACTTCTACACATAATAAATCACTATATTCATTAAAGGTATATAAGATTTTTTCACCACTAATAACATTATCATCACCATACCACTTTGGAAATATCCTAATTTTATACTTAAAATCAATAACATATCATATTATTATTCAATAAATATACTTCAAATCAAGTCAATGAAAGGTAAATGTAACAACTCTAACTTTAACATCTAGAGGAATTAATAAGTCTAAACTAGCATGCACATAATTAATTCTTAACCAAAGATAAACAATGTATTTGGGTGTTGAAAACTAAAGCAAGATACACCAAGGTAGGTAAGTTAGGTTTTAAATTCTTACTTATATTAAACTCATAGTATATATGAACACAATTTATTATATGAATGTATTCAAACCCTAGTAAGAGCTTATAGAAATAAAATCTTCTAGACCACCTCTATAATGGTGTTAGTTAAAAATACTAGAATACTAAAGAAGTGTATTAAGATAAAATACCATTTTAGTACATATATAAGAAACACATAATTTATATACAACATTAAAATTTAATCATATATAAATAAATATATATCACACAATAAATATTATACAAAATGTTAACTTAAAATATAGACATGCCAATGAAATCACCAATTTAAAATTAAAGTAAACTTCATGTTTCTCTATATTTTTCACTAATTGATTTAAAAGAAGGAAGAAACTAAGGTTAAAGGTTGTGGGTTTGATGTTACCCAGATTTAGTGTGCACCATATCTAAGCGTTGTGGGAGCTCCTCTTTGGCTGTGGAGGAAACACCTACAATAAGAAAGAAACTCAAACAAGGAAAATGTTAGAGGAGGATATGGTGGATTGCCAAGCTATGCACTTGGTCCCGGAAGTGTGAAGCTCCCCAAGGGATGACAGTCTACTATTTAAAGAAAAGAGTTTTGTATAAAAAGAAATGATAAAAGACTTAAAGAAATGGAAAGGTAGAATGTTGTGTACCTATTCCCTACAGTCCGTGAGTCTCAGAATGTTACAGAAAGTTATCCAAAGGTTTTGTCTGGCCTATGGGCTGTTTGGATAAGTTTTCTAGTTTGCACAGTCACTGACATCAGTTTGTCCAGCCGAGGTCGGTGGGAAATGGTGTCGACATCGATTTAATTGCCGATGTCAGTAGGGGCAGTGGGCCTTGGATAGGTTTTGAAGTATTTCTATGATGGACAGAGGAGTCTGTGGTAATTAGGAGGTTTGTGCAGGGTTGCAAGAAAGTGAATAAGGTCTGAGGAAGGGTAAAGGTAGAGGATAGGTGTGAAAAGAGGGTGAGAATAAGGGGAATGCCTTTTAGCCCTTCCACAGAAGAAGTTAGGTCTCTTGACAGTATTTAGAAATACCAAATGGAAAGTAATTAACAATATATTCTAAAGCTTTGAAATGGAGACCAAAATACTTAGCTCTATTAGGTGAAGAACTAGAGGTGTCAAAATGCTTATTCCCATTATGGCTGATGTTGAGGTCCTCGTACAATGTTCCAATCCAGTCTCTAGAATGACTTGTGCAGAGATTCAGTAGCTAGGAAGATGATAGTTGAGTTTTAATGCTTGAATCAGAGTGTGTGTGCAAATGTGCAAGAAGGCAGGGGAAACTCAATGTTAGAGCTCGGCTTATGTAACTGACGTCAGCAATTCCGTTGGCATCGGCCGTGTTGATCGGCTTCGACCGATGGTTAATTGATGTCAACGGGGAGAGAATAGGTAAAAGGGCTATTTTTAGCCCTCTGCCCATTTCTCCACCCGCCAAGTCCCTTTTCTATTGGATAACAATCAAAACAATGGCTTATTAGGCATGGAAGTTAGTTAGGGAGTTAAGAGGGGGTGAGAATAGGTCATCGGTAATTAGGATTTGGAGGACCTAGTCTCAGGGTGACTCATAGGGTAAGAAATGGTCTTAGGGTGAGGTGTCTAGGTGAGGTGTCCAAGGTGAGGTAATTAATTTAAAAGTAGTTATTTTTTAAATTAATAAGGTGTGGGTTAGGAGTGTTAATATTTAGAAGTGGACCAAGGGGGGTTGACACAATATTGGTGTCTACATTTTCCCCTTTTTGTCTTGTGGTTTGTCCTGACAAATTGCAAGACAAAAATAGATGTAAATTGCCCCAGGTATGGGATGAGGTATTCCCCCTCAAAGTGGGAATTGAGAGAGGGTAATATGAAATCGGATGCTAATTTGATAGGCAGTGGAGGGTAAGATGAGGTTGGAGTGTGAATGCTGCAATAGTTGAGATTGTGCGTATACCACTTCACTTGATAGGCAGGTCAAATTTTTGCAGGCAAGGTTGAGGAGGACTAAAATTGAAGTAAATGGTCCCTAGCTTATTAGTGGTAGTTGATTGGGTTAAACAATCAAAGCTATAGCTCTAATGGTTGAGGAAGACTAAAATTGAAGTAATCAGTCCCTAACTTATTAGTGGTAGCTGATTGGGTTAGATTGATCAAAGCTGTAGCTCTAATGGTCATCGTGTTCCAAGTATCTGGGCTAGGAAATGCTCCTAGAAAACATGAAAATGTCATAGATATTGGGGATCAACTTAGTCATGATCTGAAAATAGGTGTGAGGGGTACGTATAATTTGTTAACTATTCATGAGGTAGCATATGTAATCAAAACAACCAAGGCAAAGTTGTCTCGAAAGTGGTCATGGTCTGAAGAGATAGTCACAATCTCTGAGGTTATTTGTTGAGTCAAGATGAGATATAAGTGTTGTCAAGTGTTATTTATTGTGGTTAGGGAGATGTATGTAATCTCTAATGTGCCCCAAGAGAAGTCTAAGGTGACTTCTACAGTGTCAGTGCTGGTTGTGTGGTCATGATTTTGGGCAATTTAGGATAGGTGTTAAACTTAGGGTTTAGATAATTGGTCCATTTGGTAGATGGATGAACGAATGGCTGAGCTAACCTTAGAAGACCCCATGTCAACTGAGTGTTGCCTATATAGCCCCTATTTTAAGGGCCTCAGGCCAATGTAGTTCTCCCAAAAAGGGAAGAAGAGTCAAAGAGGTTATTGGTTGGTTTGGTTATGTTAGTGTTTTTAGCATTTCCCATATGTTTAATGGTACATGCTTGATATGATGAGTGTATGATGATGTTATAGCCTTTTCCATATTGTGTGATGGTGTATGTTGTAACATAGGTTATGTGGTTTTTCATCCTTAGCAATCTTCCATATTGGTGATGGTGTATGCTAAAAATGAAATGAGTTTATTTATGCTTCAACAGGTTTCCATATTGGTAATGGTATATGCTTGACATAAATTATGTTTGGTTGATAGTTTCCATGTGTATTGTTTTTCATAGAAACTAATGTGAATGGGCTATGATAATTTATATAACACAAATTGGTATTTGTATTAAATAAATCATGAGGTTATGTTAGTGGTTAGAAATTTTTTTGGTTGGCATGTTATTGGCATGTGACGAAGGTGTGTAAGAAGTGAAAGGCGTGTTGCTCTTTCATTGACAAGGATCATAATGATAACACAGATAAGGTTTTTGAAAACAAAATCCCCATTCATGCATTACATCATTGGCCATTGGTTTGTGTTAGAGAAGTACCCTAATCACTTGATGTTAAGTGAGCTCAAATATGTGATGATAGCATAACCCTTTTTAGCAGGGATAAATTTGCCCCTTTTATAGGTGACTTTGAGAATGACTATAGGCAAGTCCATGACTTAATAGTTTGTTAGTCAATTTTTTTTTCGGTAGACTGATCAATGTGGGAAGTCTACTTGGGGATGTTGTTTTGTTTTATGATCATGTGAAGCTGATCGATGCGAAAAGCTTCTGAGAGGGTGTTGTGTATGTAGCCAAAATTTGGGCATAGCCATCCTTTAAGGGAGTGGTCTATATTTTGCTTTGTATGGTTAAATGTCTTTGAATAGCTATCCTTCAAGGGAGCAGTGTATTAATTATAGCAATAATGCAGCTATCCTTCGAGGGATCAGTCTACATTTATAGTTTATGACCTTTTAATATTTTTTTAGGCATCCCAATTTTATGTTTATTTTGTTGACTAAACTTTTGGTCATGGAATAGACTATAGAGGTTTAAGGGTTTCCCTTTTATTAGGACAAGGTATTAATGCTTAAAAAAAGGTTAACTAATGTTTGTAGGGAAAAAGGGTTGAAAGGAATAGGAATGAGGATGATAGGGTTTGCTCAAGGGATGAACTCAATTTAAACAACAAGTGAATGATTACTTGGTTAACAGTAGAATGGTCGTAGATGTAAGGCATTAAGGGGCTCAAGTTCTAGTCAGCCTTCGAGAGAAGATAGATGATAAGTCCTTGATCCATACTTGTGTGTTATTATATAAGGTCCTAGCCAATTAGGAGCAAACTTGCCTCATTTGCTTCTTTCCATATTGGTCACGTGTTGGTTTTATTTAAGGACAAGATCTCCGATTTTGAAATCTTGCTCTTTCAATTTTTTTTTGTAGGCATGCTTGATGTGATGTTGGACGTGAAGTAGGTTAGCATGTTGCTGACATTTGATACAACGCTAAACATAGTCACTGTAGTCTTGGTGAAGAGTGGGCCAATAATATCCCAAGTAGAGGATGCATTTTGTGACCGCGTTACCAATAAAATGTCCTCCACAAATCCCATCATGGACTTGTTTGATGGCATGAGATGTCTCGGTGATGGTTAGGCATTAGAGAAGGAGGCTGTTTAAGCCTCATTTGTAGAGAAGACCCCCTAGCATGGTGTATTGAGCAGTACTCTTGATAAAATCCCACTTTCCATTGCTAGAGAGATCAGGAGGGATGATAGAATAAGTCAAGTAGTCAACAAGTCATTTATACCAAATGTCATGTGGACTAGAGAGGTTAGGAGGAGTTTCCCCTGAAGATGTTGGTTGAGATGTGCCCAAAATAGAAATCTTGGGTTTTGTTGGTTGAGAAAGCTTGACGAATGGATATGTCCAAGGGATAGATACCTACTCTTTTCCTTTATTCTTTAGGGTTTGGGACCTAGTGGCCACATTAATAGTGTTGATTTTTAATAAAGGGGGAGAAGGTGGTAGAGGGATCATAATATCATGTTAGAATCTTGATTCAAGTGAGGAGGTTTAGGAGGCATGGGGTAGTGTCGATAGTTTTTCAAAAAAATCCTCAATGAGAAGGGTGTCCTTTTCTAGGTGTTGGTGAATGAAAACCTTAAGGGCGTGGAAACTCTTAGTATCATGCCTAGGTGTGTGATGATACGCACAAATTTTAGTGTCATCAAACCAAGATGGTTTTGGTCTGAGAGGTTGGTATGGTTTAATGGGCAGGAGGATGATGCTAGAAGACTACAATAATTGACATAACAGCAAAGCATAGGAACCTACTAATGGGTCTACGCTCATGGTTGTAGTAGGGGTTGACAACTTCTATTTAGGAGTTGTAGGGGGAGTTTTTTGTACCACCTTTTTGGTTGGTGGTGTGGCCACATGCATAGATGGCTCTTTCTTGATGAGAGGTGTCAAATTTCTTGGAGGAAATATGTTTTTGACGGGTAGAGGGAGTAATGGAGGTAGTTTGTTTTTGTGAGGTGTTGGAATAGGGAGTACTCCTATTAAAGTAGAAGGATGTGGACCCAAGATAGAGGGCAATGGTGAAGGTGGGGGAGGATTAGACTGATGTGGTTTAGTAGCCTTCTTTAGTTTGGTGCAAAGACCACTATTATGCAAGGTAAGGTTCAAATCTAACTTCACTTGTGGGTGAGTGAGGTTTGATATAGGGTGAACACTGAGAGATTTAATTTGTTTCATCGTGGTGGACACCTGCAAGGGTTTGGATTCAGACGTGGAAGGCTGAGCTTCTAATAATTTAGAAGTGGAAACCTGATTCTTGTCAAAGATTTTGGGGTGAATCATCGTGGAAGGGTTAGTAATATACGGCAAAGTGGGATATGTAAGATAAGGAGCCTTAAGTCACTCCCATAGCACCTCATGTTCTAGATTCCTAGAATGGAGGAATCATAAGTTTTTTACCAATCAAGAGAAGGGTTTAGATAATGTCACGTAAGGATTTACAGTTAGTCCTTTAGATGATTTGGGTGATTTCAAGAGTGGAAACATGTTAGACATAGTGATCACTAGCCAAAGGTGAGAGAGAACCATCACCAGATCTTCCTTGGTCAAAGTGGGTGAGGTGGCGAGTTCCTCTCTCAGTGGAGAAGGGATTGGAGAATTTGGCTCTTCAAGTGGATAAAGCACATGAATGATCATGCCTTCCACATGTGGTCTAGGAGCGTGAAAAGTATGATCCTCCATTGGTGATAAGAAGGATGAGGGTGGGGCCATCGGCGTTGGTGCCATCAAAGCATCCTCTAATATGGGAGAGGTCAAAGTAGACTCTCCTACGTGTGAAAGGTGGGTGGATGGAGGACTATCCTCCATTAGTGGAGGACAAATAGGAGAGGAAGGCTCCTCTAAAGGGTGAAGTAGAGGGATGATGGCCCCTTCTACATGAGGGCATGGGGTATGAATGGTAACTTATTCTAATGGTAAAAGAAGAGGGAAGGTGGGGGCAAGAGGAATAGGTAATACGAGATCCTCAGGGGGTAGAAGAGTGGGTAGAGGAGGTGCTTGATGTCGTGGGGGTGATACAGGTGAAACAAGTTCATCCACGCGAGGAAGAGGATGAGGCAAAGGGAGCTCTTCATTGCGTGGGGGTGGTATGAGTAAAATAGGGTCTTCTACCCATGGTGGAGAAATGGGAGAAATGGGTTGACCAATCTCTTCAGATTGTGGGAGAGGTTGGTTAGGAATGAAAGGAAAGACCATGTTGACCGTGCATATGTTGTGTTCTTAAGGGTCATCAGCTATGGTCTGAACATTTTTTTGACTTGGGGGATGGTTAGGAAATGGTTACCTAAAGACATCCATGTTTTGGTTGGCTAGTGCATTAGGGTTATCCAAACCAAGGTCCCCTTTAACCAACATGTCTTGAACAATGTTTTTGAGAGTTTTACAATTATCTATGTCATGACCCTTGACACGATGATAGTTACAAAAGTCATTTTCTCTATACCATGCAGGGATGGCTCGTGAGAGGTCAAATTGGATTGGTCAGCTTTGAGGGAGGTTGAGGACTCCCTGCTTCACTAATTTATCCAATACGGAAGCATATGATTCTCCTTTTGGAGTGTATCATCATTGTTCATACCATTGTTGAAATTGTCTAGTGATGCTTTGCGAAGTGGAGGGCTCAAATTGATTGGTTGTGGTAGAAGATGATGACCTAAGGACCACAACATTAAATGATCCCTTGGACTTGGAGTGGGAAGAAGAAGATTTGGAAGAAGAAGGTTCATTGGATTTGGTGTTGGTATTTTTGCTACACAATTTGACCCTGTCTTCTTTGACTATGCAGAGTTCAAGCTTTCGAGCCATAGTGAAAGCTTCATAAAATGTGTAGAAAGTTTGAACCCATAGAGTAGATGAGATGTGTTTTGGCACATGCTCTTGAAAAGAGCTCAATGAGCTTAGGTTGAGGTAGTGAGAAGGAGAGATGGTTAATCAAACCTCTCCAACGGGTGACGAAGTCTACTATTGACTCATCCTCAAATTGTCTAATGGAATAAAGGTCTGTGATAGAGACCTTCTTGGTAATATTGATTGATAAGTGATTGAGGAATAGTTGAGTGAGTTGAGTGAAGGTGAAGAGAGAATGATTGGTAATGGAGCTATACCAATCAAGGGTGGTGCCAGAAAGTGACATAGGGAATGTGCAAAGTAATAACGCATCATCATGTGCTATGAGGTAGAAAGCATGTCTAAATGCTCATAGATGTTGTTGTGGGTCCTCTTTACTCTGAAAGTAAGTAAATTTTAGGAGTTCCCACTAGCTAGGGTATGGTTGAATAGGAACTAAAGGGTGGATAGGTTCATTATAGATTTGTTCATATGAAAGAACACTCCTTAAACCTAAAACAAATGTCTCAAGGTTGGACATCTTATCCATTAGCATCTTAATTAGATCGATAGATGGTTTGGCATGAGGGGCACCCCCTAAGTTATAGGGTACTTGGAAGGCATTGGAAGGGGCATATGTCATACTTGGTTGCATTTGTGTAGGCACAACATATTGATAGTTCATCATAGGGGCTGATGTTGAGACCAAGGGGGCTTGTGCCATGAAGTTGGAGGGCACAACTTGACTAGATGCTACCAAGGGTGGTTGAATGGCGGTGAGACTAGTTAAAGGATGATTAGCCACTCTCATGTTTATAGGCACAAGAGTGGATGGGATAGAGACAATGAAGTTTTGGAAAGCTGTCAAACTTGGTTGAATTGTTTGCAATTGAGGGGGTACGAAAACCCCGATGGAGGTAGGGCAAGAAAGGATAGAAGGGGAGGCCAAACCTTGAACATTAGCCATGGTTGGGTTACTGGTCAAGGTAGTGGCCTGAGTGACCATAGGTTGGGTAGCAGATGTTGTTGATATCATTGCCACTTCAACCAAAGAAGTTGGCATCCCATAAATAGGGTTACTTGAAGGATCTCGCATTTGGCTTCTAGCGAGATAATGTTGGAGAGCCTTGATGTTGTGGTCAAGGAATCTCTCAAAATCTTGATCCCCTTTAGGAACAATAGGAGGTTAATTAGGGGTAGGTTGGATAGGAGTATGTTCGGTATCTGAAGTATCCATTAGATGACTTGGGATGAAGGGCGAAGGTGGGAGTGGCTATTGAATTGCGTGGCCAACAAGGAGTTTGGCTTGACTACGTGTCAGAACCATCCAAGGTGAAAGGGGTTCAGGTTCCAAAAATTGTGTGTTTTAGTTTCAAAAAACTAGAATTTGTGTTCAACAGCAAGAAAGCCAGGTTTTAAGCTTGCTGTTTGGAAAGAAAATTTGTTGACAGTGACCGATGTCAGTTGTTTGACCGATATCGGTTATAAATGTTGCCGATGTCGGTGGAAAAGCTGATGTCAATTTTTGTGTAATTCTAGAAACACAAAAAATTGATAGTTTTTGGAAGAAGAAAATATTCTGAGTTATTTTGGACTTCAGAATGGTATGACCTTACTAGCTCAAACACACAGATAAAAATAGTAGAATAGATGATTAGGCAAGCAACCTCTAAAATGTTAGTTTCATAGGAATAAGTTTTAAAGTCATGGTGGCTTATGCCTTAAGAGAATGTGTTGGGAGTTGGGCTTGTAGAACAGGTCCTAGAGAGGAAGTCTATGGCTAGTTTCAAGTTGTGTTATGGTTCTCAAAAATATCTATGTTAGCTTCAGTACGTGGCTTGGTGCTGGGGCTTGCTCCCTTCACTTCACGAACCCAGAGCCAAGCTGGGCTGCTTAGCCAAAATATACCTTGCCTATAGTTTATACTCTGCCAGAGAACAGAGTGGGTCCTCCTTTTGGTGGTGAAATCCAAGTAGGATCGCCAGGTGGGGTAAGGTATCCACTAGGTGATGAAATCCTAGACGGGCCTTATCTCAAGTAAGTTTATGTGTTTAATTTGAAGTGATTGTGGTTTGGTTGTGTAACATTTATGCACTACGATTCATTCATAATGCTTTAATTACTAAGTGGGCTAAATATGCATTCAAGCAAGAATGAAATGCAGTAGTTTTTAACCCAAATCGAAATATTTTATTTAAATGTAAACAATTGGAAAAAAGGTAAAGAGTATGAGTTTTTCACTACTCTATGATGTATGCAAGAAGCAACAAGAAGAAAAAGAGATGTTATTTTCAACTTTTGCTAATGATTTTATTTTATAACAAAAAGATAGAAGAAGCTAAGTTTTTTATTTCTCAAGAAATAAAGGGAAAGAAGAGGGGATGAAAGAAGAGAATATTTTCCTAATGCATCTATATGAAAATTTGCTTTTTTTAGAAGAAGAAGAATGAACCCAAGGAAAACTCCAAGGGTCCCACCAAGCATGCTAGAATGTTTCTCTAATTTTTTGCTAATTGCATTCAGATAAGGAAGAAACTAAGGTTAAAGGTTATGGGTTTGACGTTACCCAGATTTAGTGCGCACCATATCCAAGCATTGTGGGAGCTCCTCTTTGGCTGTGGAGGAAACACCTACAATAAGAAAGAAACTCAAACAAGGAAAATGTTAGAGGAGGATATGGTGGACTGCCAAGCTACGCGCTTGGTCCAGGAAGCATGAAGCTCCGTAAGGGATGACAGTCCAATGTTTAAAGAAAAGAGTTTTGTATAAAAAGAAATGATAAAAGACTTAAATAAATAGAAAGGTAGAATGTTGTGTACCTATTCCCTGTAGTCCGTGAGTCTCAGAATGTTACAAAAAGTTATCCAAAGGTTTTGTCTGGTCTATGGGCTATTTGGATCAGTTTTCTAGTTTTCACAGTCACCGACGTCGGTTTGTCCGATCGAGGTCAGTGGGAAATGGTGCTGACATCGGTTTAATTGCTGATGTCGGTAGGGACAGTGGGCCCTGGATGGGTTTTGCAGTATTTTTATGATGAACAGAGGAGTCTCTGGTAATTAGGAGGTTTGTACAAGTTTTTGAGAAAGTGAATAAGGTCTAAGGAAGGGTAAAGGTAGAGGATAGGTGTGAAAAGAGGGTGAGAATAAGGGGAAGGCCTTTCAGCCCTTCCATAGAAGAAGTTGGGTCTCTTGATAGTATTTAGAAATATCAAATGGAAAGTAATTAACAACATATTCTAAAGCTTTGAAATGGAGACCAAAATACTTAGCTCTATTAGGTGAAGAACTAGAGGTGTCAGAATGCTTGTTCTCATTGTGGATGATGTTGAGTTCCTCGTACAATGTTCCAATCCAGTCTCTAGAATGACTTGTGTAGAGATTTAGTAGTTAGGAAGATGATAATTGAGTTTTAATGCTTGAATCAGAGTGTGTGTGCTAATGTGCAAGAAGGCGGGGGCAGCTCAATGTTAGAGCTCGGCTTATGTAACTGACGTCAGCAATTCTGTTGGCGTCGGCTGTGTTGACTGGCTTCGATCGATGGTTAATTGATGTCAGCGGGGAGAGAATAGGTAAAAGGGCTATTTTTAGCCCTCTTCCTATTTCTCCACCTGCCAAGTGCCTTTTCTATTGGAGAACAATCAAAACAATGGCTTATTAGGCGTGGAAGTTAGTTAGGGAGTTAAGAGGGGGTGAGAATAGGTCATGGGTAGTTAGGATTTGGAGGACCTAGTCTCAGGGTGACTCATAGGGTAAGAAATGGTCTTAGGGTGAGGTGTCTAGGTGAGGTGTCCAAGGTGAGGTAATTAATTTAAAAGTAGTTATTTTTTAAATTAATAAGGTGTGGGTTAGGAGTGTTAATGTTTAGAAGGGGACCAAGGGGTTTGACATGATATTGGTGTCTACACTTAACCCAAGCTCAAAAATATGGTCACATAGTTTAATTTATTATCTTAATTCATTGTGAGAAAATTAACAGAGAAATATTGTGATGATAAATTTCACAACCTCATCATGAATACCAAACACAATCCCTAGAGTTCCCATTGTTGAACCCAAGATTTGATACCAAAATGTAATGCTCAAAATTTTACCCATAAAAATAATACTAATTTTTTTAATGACTCTTGTGTGATGTTAAGTTCAAACAAATATAATCACACTCAACTAAACACTTAATCCAACTAACACAACTAAACCAATGTGCATTTTATTTATATACATATAAGAATTCTCTTCTTCAAGCAAGCCACTCGAAGGAGAAACTAAACCCTTAATTTGATCCACCTTGATACCAACTCTAAACTACCCATGAACATGCTAAACTATGCAAACTATGCATGTTGAGGTATAATTTCAGAACACATCGAGTAACCAAGGTTGAATCACTCACCTCACAACCAAGTCACACTTTCATTAATTTGCTTATCAAATGGTGATGGGTAATATAGTCATACTAAGGAATAATTAATTTTGACACCACTTCCCAAAACCATTAGCTATAGGCTACCCTTCAGAACCCATAAAACTAATCCTTAAAAGATAATCATTAAAATATTTCAGTGCTCCCAAGTGATTTTAACAAAAAACTATTCTACTCAGTAGATTCCAGAATAAAGCAGTTTTAGAATCAAGCTACTAAAAATAGTAAAAATATCCAAAATAGATTAATAAAAATTTTGGAACAAATTTAAAGCCAAA
Organism: Torreya grandis; assembly: GCA_037957365.1. Lineage (NCBI taxonomy): Eukaryota > Viridiplantae > Streptophyta > Pinopsida > Cupressales > Taxaceae > Torreya > Torreya grandis. The sequence goes on along the minus strand of JARHVA010001826.1, from coordinate 2,434,025 downwards.
ATAAAACACTATTAACTTTTGGTTTTGAGGAGTGATTGGATTCATTATTTTTAATAATTTGGTTTTGAAATGACTTTGAAAACTAGACAACAAAACATAGGTGCATAAAACGTTAGTTACCCCTGGAAAAGGGCTCACCAAAAGTATTAAATGCCAATAAAAATAAAATGGAAAGGTTTTTATATTGATATGAAGCTCAAATATATAGGTTATAACTTTCATACTCTATAAATATCAAAGTGGGTAATTTATACAACCCCACTTTCGGAGTGACTTCACAAAACCTAACTCAGAAAATTTGAATAAAAAAACATTGATCATGGTTCAAGACGACTTTGATAAAAATAAAAATTGACATTAAAAATCAAATATAAATGTTGATACACAAATATGAAACTCAAAACACTAAACTAGGTTATAATTAAACACTCTTTCTTGACCGATCGTGTAGACATAAAAATAGAATCAATAAGTACTTTTTGAATAAATTGCATTAATAGGTAAGTTAAAAAAAATACCAAACAATATTTTATTGGATATTTAGAGTTATTAGTGATAATTTTAGTATAAAAATAATTCTCTATCAACCTCAAAATTCACAATTCCTTCACTCTAGATTCCTTTGGAATGGTGATTTTGAAGACACTTTGAAAGCTAGAAGGTGTCATCCAATGTTTAATTTAAACCTTTATCTCTTGAAATAATTTCACTAAAATACATCTAAATAAGGTATAAAATTATGTGTTGATAATCAAATTATATTAGGATAGAGGTAGATATTTTAAATTTTCATTTATGTTAATTAACTAGTACAATCATTTGTCTAAATCAAATTCCAGGTGACTTAAGCTAATTTTCTTTTAAGTTTAAATAGCTTAATTTAATTAATTTATTTCTAATAATGAAATAAATAAATTTATAATTAAGCGATCCAGATAAATCCTTGTATGACATTTTTGTTTCATTATCGTTACATATCTAAGACTAACTCCATTCAACTTAAATATTCATTTCTGATTTACAAGTTATTCATGATAAACCTACATCTATAGGATACAACAGGGCCACAAAATAATAATTTCTATAATGTGACCAAACTTTGAAAAGATTCTAGGAACTAATCCAACTTGAAACATGGTTATGATGATTGGAACTTGTTTTTTGAAACACAAGAAGCTTTATTTTAATAATGATAACCATAGAAAGTATTACAAGATTATATTAATGCTTTATACAATCATGCCAACACAAGTACAACTTACTATATTAAAGCAATTCTTTACAACAAATTCATGCCATCATCCTATACAAATCAAAATTACACAATAACTTCTAAACGATCCTTGAATAGGCTAATACCATACAATGAAAACTTCTTTACAAACATTTATAAAGAAAAATAACATTAAATATCTATGTGAAACTAATCTGGGATTCTTTTTCCTGCATTATAAAATTAGACAAGGAGTCATCTAAAAGCTGAGCAAAAAATTTCATTTAAATATTAAATTTAATGACTAATGATAATACACATATAACTAATTAGCAACAACAACTTACTATTACACATCTATTAATTGCAATTATTATTAAGCTAGTAATAACAACTTACCAATGTAAATAATTACACAAACCCATTAGGTCAACAAATCAATCTGGGAATCCCATGCAATGTATAATTAGTTACTCTCTAAGCTTTCATCAAATATGACATCAATAGGAATACTACTAAAATTATTTGTAATACTTCACGGATTGTGAGACCTAATTTTAATTTCATTATCAAAGTTCCCTCAATGAACTAAACCATCACAATTTCAACAAGGTATTAATATTTAACTTTATGCACTTGTATAGTTAACAATCAAAATAAAACTTTTAAATTCTTTACAAGTTAAATTCATTTCCTATGGTACTTAGGGATGATCCAATCTCAAATTCTTTTCATAACACAAAAATTGTTTCTATCCCATATTGAGATCTCATAACAAAATAACTAATCACTATTATAAATTTACCACTAGGCCTCCACACGAATTTTTCCATTCCACAACTAAAAATATTTATTATTTAAATTATATATTTAAATACACTTTCAACTTTAAATTCTAACAATATTAATGACACAAAAGTAGCAATGTAACTATACATATAAAAACTTATCAAATGTCACAGATTCCTAAATACACACATTATATACCCAATTAATGAAAATAATATTTCATTTATTTATATTTATATATATGCATGTAAATATTCACAATCTAACAATCTATTCATACTCCATATTATATACATTTTTTGGTTTCATAAATAATACTATATATAATATTAACCAAAATAAAAATTAAGTACTTTATATATATATATATATATATATATATATATATATATATATATATATATAATATTTTATTAAATTTTAAAAAACCCATTTATATTTTTTTTAAACAAAATAATTATAAACCACCCCTTTTTGTGGGTCATCATTTTATGTAAACATTTTAATATAAATATAATCCTTTATTTTATTATTTTATGTTTTTTTTGTTGTGTTTTATCAGCATATAATCCATTGACGAATCCTATATACATACATACATACATATACACACACACACACACACACATACATACGTACATATATACATATATATATATATATATATATATATATATATATATATATATATATATATATATATATATATATATATGTATGTATATGTATATATATATGTATGTATGTGTGTGTGTGTGTGTATATATATATATATATATTGGGTTTTTTAAATAAAATTAAATGATTATAAACCCTAAGGTAGGGTTCCTATTAACGGCCCATGGTCAACAGCCATGGCATGTCATTCCAAAAGGGGTAGTGGGATGGAATGGCACAGTCGTGCCCCCCCCCCCCCCCCCCCCCCCCAAAATATATATATATATATATATATATATATATATATATATATATATATATATATATATATATATATATAATTATTTATTTTTATATATAAATATTTATGTATACATATTTTTAATAGAAAGAAACAAGAATTCATTGTGTTCATTCCAAGGAAAAAAGAGATAGATCAGGTTATTTCTAATAGTCCAGGGTTTGTATTTTATCTATTTATTATTTATTTTGAAAACAAAGCATTTCAAAACACCTTTATTATTTCTATTTGTTATTCATTTAGAAAATAATAGGGTTTTTTGAGAGGAAAAATCCCTTCCCTATAGGTGGAGCTTCATCCTTCATCCTTCTTTTTTCTTTCTCCTCCATCTCTCTTCCTCTTCTCCCTTAGCCACTCTTGCAAATAACCATTTCCCTTTTGTTGACTTTTTAAATGGTAGAGATGTTTGTTTTATTTTATTATTTTCTTTTGGGGTTGGGTTTCACTTTATTTTATTTTATTTTTGTTTTAAATCCATTAATATATTAATGGGTTACTCATTATTTTTGCCTTTACTTGATTAATTTCTTTAATATCTTGAGAATGCCAGGGACTGAATAAAACAAGTTAATTATAGAACTAGAGGTATTTATGAATCAATAGACACATCTATTTATTTAACCTGCATAACCACTTCATGTCATTTTAATATTTATTTATATTAGTAAATAATTATTTAAAAATTTATTCACATTTAATAATAAATGTTACTTAGGTTTTGATACAAATTAAATAAAGTTATTATTTCCATCTTAAACAAGGTTTTATTGTCAAAGCACCTAGAAGATACAAGTTGACTACTCGAGACCAAATTAACATAACTCAACCCTATGATGGGTTTAAACAAGATGTTAGAATAACTACATAACCAATTTTAACAAGGTGAAAGTATCAAAATAAAAAATCAATAAGGAAACTCCTAGAAGTCAAAGTGACTAATATGTAAAAATATGAATTATTGTAAGAGTCAACACATAGCTCAAGGCAGTCCTATAAGGGAATCAATGAACCTAATTCTAAGCTAACATAAAAAAGTGGCCAAACAACACAACTAACTTGCTACAATATATCTCACTTAGATGTCGAGCTTAGTGACACACTCAACACATAGGTCATCTACATGATGACACATCATTGAAATAATGCTAATGAATCTAAGAATGGTATTACACAGTCTGCATCCCATCAAGCTTCAAGATCGATGGCATGAGTGATATGTTGACTTGTTAAAGGACTCGGGCCAAATAAGGAGCTACCACATAGTGAAAGGGCACTAGCCTAGTATATATTGATTGTGTAAGGTGAAATAAAACCCATGAATTATCTAAGTGGCATTATTATGGGGGCTCTTAATGGAGATCTAATGGCTCATAATAGAAGCTGATGTTGAGTGGATGTTGAGAGCTTAGAAAATTTCTAGGTGGCACACTCACATTCATCATGTAGACAAGGATCCACATTTTAAGTCAATGAACAAAGTGACATGATGATGCCACATAGGCATGCATGATACATTCAAGGATCCTATGTAGGTAATTAGTGAGGATTTCATCACTAATAGTAGGTTGGCTTGGCAAAAGTATGAATGAGGCATGGTAACCCAAAGGGTGAAAATAATGCATTTTTGCATTAAAAAGTATATTAAGGAAGCCATAAAAGACCAAATGTGAAAATGCAATTTGGAGCCCAAAAAGTAAAAGTGAAAAAGAACCTAAGTATTTTGTATTTTTTATTGTGGTGCTTGTCCAAGTTCATCCATGGAGAGAAATTGGATGTTTGCAAATCCAAGGTGGGCCACTCCAACAAATATCATTCAAAGGGCCATAGATCCAAAATACTCCCATGCCATCATTGTAAGAGCTAGTTTTTTTATGGATGTGGTAATGATTCAAAGCATAGAGGAAGGTCTAACTACTAGTCTAATGCATTTTTCCAAATGATCGTAGATATTTTTTATTTTCATCATAGCTGGAGATTTATAATTGTAATCATCACAAGGTAATGGGATTTCCTTGACATGCACAAAGTGGATGGAATATATCCATGAGTTTCCATCTATGCAAGTAAGTGGTCTAAGGCATCTTCAGGTAGTTTCACATAAAGATAAATGGTTTGTTTACCCTTCACCATGAATATTCTCCTTCCAACTTGTGCAAGGGGCATATCCAACCAAGAAATCAAAGGATGTGATCTGAATCTTCATCATTTCTTGTAAAGGAATTTTAAATGATCATTTTTCTTATAAATACATGAATATTCCAAGTGTGGAAAAGGGCATATTCTAGATGGAAGCATCTTGGTGGGACTTGAATGTTTGTTTTACAAGTTGTGACCCATAGTCTTATATTTGAAAATGTTTATATACAAGGCTTGCCTTCTATTCAAGAGGTGGGTTGGCCATTGTGTTGGTCATTATGTTGGGTGTGGTTCATCTTTGTTTTCTTTCTAAGTATAGGCTCTTCCAAATTTTGGGATCATGGCTGTGTGTGTATTTTGCCTCTCTTGCTAAGGTGGTTGTAGCTGTATAGCCATTAGCAAGCTCTAAGATCATCTCTATATGTCTCCCTTGTCTAACATGGAGTAAATCCACCATGCTTATCTCCATGAAAACATTTTGAAACATTGGTGTATATAAGGTTTATTTTCAAGTTAATGGAAATGTTTGTAGTTTTATGTTATTTCCTATTAATGAAATATAGTAATGTGTTTTGCAAGTTATGTTGATTGGATATTTGGGCTTGTGTTCATTACTAGTTATCATTCTGAGCATAGATCTAGATTATAATCACTTTTTGTATTATTTTAGGATATATTGTTGAATAACTTGTTAGGTCACCCTAGATTTATGAATTTGATAGGGAAAAGTGTTTTTGAAAGCTTAATTTCAAAGTATATTCTAATCTTTCAGGGGTCATTTAGCATTTCCTTTATCTTGTATTTTGAGTTTTATCTACATCTTTGCTAAGAATAATGTCATGAATATTACAAGACACCCTGCTACTTAAAATTTTTCTAGCACACCCCATGCCCTTCCTCTTTATTATTATCAAACTATCTTACCCTATCCTACCCTACAAATAATACCCCTTGTATATCTTGATTGTTATTTGCCCTATAGATGTATAAAATCTTGCCTATATAACATGTGTTTGAAGTTTGTGCTTTAAATACCCATCACTATAGTTTTCCATTCAGACCATGTTAAAAATTATTTAGAATGAAGATTGCAATCACCTTCCCATCTATCTTTAGTATCTTGTATCTATCCTAGAGCATTTGTTCATTCCATGTGATAACCCTTCCCAAGTGGAGTGAACAAGTTTGGTTATGTTCTAGTCAAATTTGTGTTCCCTTGTGCCAATAATCCCCATGAAGGTTGAATTGTAAAATTTTTCTATGTGATCAAGATATCCCATAGGTCCTCTCACCTTAGTTTAGGTAGAGCCAAAAGTAGTAGGGAGATGACCATACCCTTTGGTGCCTCTCCATCATTTTTTTCATTTGGTCCAATTTAGATGTCAAACCCTCCCCTAAATACAAGGACATATCATCAAGTTTCTCATTTTTGTTTTCCATTTTATTCATGTGTGCAAGGTTGAGTGATAGAGGTTTATAACTGGGAACCAACACTCTTTTGGTGCCATTATTAGGGATTAGGTCAAAGTCTTAGTTACTTGTATTATTGGGGACTCTTGCAAAGAGCTACTATAAGCATTTAATGTTGTGAATTTCTTTGATATATTTTATACATTCTGACTATCTTGGTCATTAATGCCATCACACTCCATTGGGGATGTGTCAAGAATTTTTGAGGCTTGACAATTTGACTTTTATTGCATTTGTTGTAAAGAGCTATTATAATTACATATTGGAAGGTGTTTTGTCCCTTTTGAACATTATTCTAAAAATTTTAGTATCTTTGTATTATATCTCATCAATAACTTTAGAAAAATATGTTTTTAACATGCATCATAGTAAGTATGTTAATTATTTTATTCTATAATTTTGATTCTAGTGATGACTCCAATTTATTATCTGGTTTCAAGAAGACTAGTGCCTAGTTTGAATTATCGTTGTTAACCTTCAAATTTGAGTATTTTATTGTTTGTAAAGATAGAGGGATTGATATCATCTTTCAAAATTCACCCATAAAATAAATTCATATCTCCTTTAGGCCTTCATCTAAGGAGAAGGAGATAAGTTTGAAGGCTTATTGAAGGGCAAAATTCAGCTACCAAGGATTGTCAAGATTATGATAATCTTGAACTATTTATTGATCCTCCTATTATTGAGGACTATCATATCTTTTCTAATGATTATAAAACACATAATCCTATTTAATATCCAAATCCTTCCAAACCAATTGAATCACCTCCTAAGTCTAATACACCAAGTCCACATGATTCACCTCCTCATATCCCTTTGTCAGTTATTAGTGAACCAACTATTGAACCAATCATGAGGCATAGGGATCCAGATAAGAATGAACATCTTACATTACATGTTACCAAATTTATACCTATTAAATTTGATGAAATAGAAGGCTATCTTAATTAAGTCCCAAATGAAGTTAGGAAATTCCTCCCAAAGTTTTAAGGGAATAATGTAGTAAGTGGTGATCAACAACTGAGGGATTTTCAAAACATCATTGAAGATTATGAGGTTAAGTATGAGGATGTGTGTATAGATTTTTTTATGCACACATTAGAGGAAGACACTCATGAGTGTTTCAACTCTCTTCCCCTTGGATTCATTGATTCATGGGAAGAGATGAGGAATGTCTTTAGAATTCTGTATGGTGAAAGAGTTGATCCTAGGTTTCTTTTGGCAAAATTTGAGAATATGAAAAATAATCCTAATGATTGTGTGTAGGAATTCAATACATGATTCAAAAAATTTATGATGTGACTACCCAAAAACATCAAGCCCATTAATATAGTGTACTTGATAAAGTACTATGATGCCTTTGACAAGAAATAGCATATTACTTATGAGACATGGCTCCCACAAACTTGTGGTTAGCATTCAATATGCCCATCTAGATTGAGAATAACATCAAGGCTATGGGAAAACCCATAAAAAAGTGGGCTGATGTAAAATTGGTAAATCCAAAAAAGGAAAAGTCTATAAAGACAACCAATTTGGAGGAGACTATCAAGACTTTGGCCTCTATTGTCAAAGAGATGTCCTGCAAGCTTACCAAGGTTGAGAAAGAGATCTTACATGTGTCTACCAGTCAAGAGAGGGGTCCTAATTAAAATAAAGAATAAGGAAGGCCTAATTTAAAAATAAATATAATGATAAAGGGAAGAGGTCTACACATGAAGAAATAATAGACAAAAATCATAATAGAGAGGATGGAAAAGAAGTACCTGATCCATTGAATGCCAAAGTAAATGTAGTGAATTCTGACATTGATATTGATTGGTGTGATAAATGATTCCTTACACATCCCCCATGTGATACAAATAAAATAATTGATAAATATGTGAATGAAATTGAGTCTACATCATCTAATGATGATATTTTGATGTTCAATTATCAAAGCCCCCAAAGTGAGATGACTTCCTCTATGAAATTGTTGAGTGCTAATACTGTTAATCAATTTTTGAGTAAGGTTGAAAATGTAAGTGTCCCAACTCCTAAATTTTCTTGTGACATTAATATTACACAAGTATATTAATTACCCATTGATGAATTTAATTTCTTATGTTCTATGATTATTAAGAAATATGATGGGGGAATTTTGTTAGTTGAGGATAGATAATTGCTCATGAATGCAATAATTTTCGAAGAGGAGTATCATTCGAGAAGAAAATATTAGGTTATTATTACTCAAGACATTTCCCCTATAAATCCAAATGTATGGGATACTAATAAGAATGCTAAAAAAATTATAGCAGTCCCTAAACCTTCTAATCTAGTACCCATTTCCCAAGCTACTAATCCTAGAGGTCCTCCTACTAGGAATAAAGTACCTTTGTTATCCAATATTCCTAAAGGTGATAATGAGTTTAAACAAAATCCAAATTTTATGGTTGTTATTAAAAATTAAAATTCATCCCATCCTACTCCACTTTAGACCTTAAGTGATTGTATCCTGACTGAAGGTGTTATTGCCCTTTCACCAAATACTCTACTTCCTCAATATTACATATGTGATATGGCCCAAGTGTTGAGCTAATTTAAAATCACTGTGCCACTTGTTGAATTATTAATAATACCTAAATATAGGAAGAGAGCATGAGTACTTGGAATTTGGTGAGAAATTAGGTACAAATGAAATTGAGTTACCACAAACACCCCCAAAAAGTGATGAATAATCAGAAAAGATTATTGAACCTGCTTTGGAAGTCTATTTGGGGACTACATTGGTAGAAAGTCAGTTAAATGTGGATCTATTTTATATAACCTTAATAATAAATGGTTTGATTTTTCACAAATACATGTTTGATTTTGGTGCTTCTTGTAATGTGATGCCCTTAGGTGTCCTAAATGAGCTCAGGATGAAGATTACATCAGCCTTTGGTAAGTGTTATGTCATGGACTCATGCAAAGTTATAGTTATTAGAAAAGTTAAGGGGTTGGTAGTATAGTTGATAGTGCATCCAAGTAAGTATTTGAATATGAATGTGGTGGTTATAGACTACCCACCTAAGTGGGGGATGTTGTTATCATGTAAATGGGATGCTAGCATGGATGGAAGTGTATAGATGGACTTGTCTTGTGCCACCATTCCATTGGAGGGTAAGATGGTCAAAATTTATCAAGAGCCAAAGATTCTACATGTCATTTAAGATATAAAACATGCCTTAAATGAAGTTTTGTACATAGATGTTTACTTGGGAAGCTTTATTGGGAATGTTGATGCTAGTGAATAACCTATTATTCTTGATGTTGAACCTGACAGTGAAGGGACAATTTAGAGGATGTGCTTTGAAGGGGCTTTCTATAATTTTGGAAATAAATTTGAGGTTGTATTCCACACCCCCAATGGTAAGTTCTTAAATTTTTATTTGAAGCTATCCTTTGAGTGCACTAACAATGATGCTAAGTATGAGGCACTCTTGTTTAGTCTACCAATTGCCTGTAAACATGAAATTAAAAGATTGATTGTCAAGGGTGATTTTAAGCTAGTGGTAAAGAAAGTCTGTAATGTTTATGCCACTAAAAATAAAATGTTGAAATAATATCAAAATGTTGTTTTGGATTTGTTTGAATTATTTGATGCACTCAATCTCTGTTATCATGATAGAAGTTTTAATGAAGAAGTTGACATACTTGCAGGGCTAAGTACTCAATTTGATATTGCAAATACAATCCCTCATTGTCAATATTAGGTGGAGGTGCTTGTTAAGCCTTCAATCCCAAACAATGTGTTTGATATTTTTCAATGATTTCATGGTGATGTCATGGAGGTGTTTTGGTGAGTGGATAAAGTGCTCTAATATCTTAAGTGATAATGACAAAGTGTGTAATGTGCTTGTCTTAGTGTGCTTGAAGTTGGATTGGTTGATCTTCTATTTTGGCATGGTTAAAGATGATTAGGGATGATTCTAAATTATTGATCATGTGAAATGGGTCCTATTAGTGGTCAAAGATGATTGGAGAGATTATGTGTATGAGTGAAATTTGCCTAGTTCATCATTGTTCTCATCTAGACATTTTGGTTCTAATGCTAGAAAATCTAGGTAGGCAATTTGATTATGTCATAATTTCTATGTATGAATGAGTCAAGGGGATTTGGTTATGGTTGTGATCACATTAGTGACTAGTTTATATGTTTAAATTCTCAAGTCATGCACCTAAGTGTGACAAAAGATATGCAAGTGCAAAGTTAAGCTCTTAGGCATTTTGATAGTGTTTTCCCATAGTCAAATTTGCAATGTGGCAAGAAAAAATAAGTAAGAATTCTTATGGTGGCATATCTCACATATGTGGATAATTTAGGAAAAGTTGATCATATGTGTTTGTTTAGTTTTGTGCCTAGTTTATTTATACTAATTTTTAGGATAAGCACTGAAGCATGACAAAATTTATGCATGCACAAAGTTGGTCTATCCAGATAGTTCTTGACATAGTTAGATCTATAAATAGATAAATATAAGGAGGAATTTTTTGAATTAAAAGTGCATTTTAATATATAAAAACTTTACAAAATAAAATATAGCTAGTCATAAAAAAATGGGTGGAAAAGTCACACTCCTAAAACACACCAAGCTATAGAAGTCCTAGGAAAGTAGCATAAGCAACTAGAAGGCCATACCAACCAAAAATTCTAACACATGTGCACTAACAACCAAAAAAGGGTAAAACACAAAAAAATAAATAAGTCCTTAAGTAAAAAAAGTGGACATGGTAGCAGGTGGTGGAGGGTCATGAGGCTTCCCTCCCCATGCCCCATCAGTTGGGGGGTCCTCATCCAAGGTAAGAAGATCCCACCCATCATTTTATTTCTCTCGAGGAGTTTGTTGTGGCTTATCAAAATTTTGTTGAGGTAGAGAAATGGAAAGTTATAGGTGTGGAAACATGTGCTGAGATATTATGCCTATAAAATTCAAGATTTCTAACTTTAGAGGAGGAATTTTAATGTGATTATATCTCACATATGTGAGGCATACAGGAGTAGATTGATAAATGGTTAGATTTTACTATGTGAGGAGATGATATGGTCCAAAATTTAGAACATGCACTTTAGTGAAGAAAAAAAATATGTAGGTACAAAGTTGGCCTTCCAGGCAGATAAGTAATGGTTCCCATACTTGGTCATTTTTGCATAATGTTAAAGATCAGGACCAGATGGAGATCCAATGGTGTGTGGGAGTTTATACATCTAGATATATGGTGCATAGTAATTCAAATGGGTTAAAGTGTTCATTGGTTAATGATGTTAAATATCAATCTCCTTACAAAAAGATCAGCATAGTGTGTTCTTTCCAAGATGTCGAGAAGCAACAAGATGAGGACAAGTGTTCAATGTTTAACGCTGAGTAGAGATAAATATCAATCTTATTTCAAGATCAATGGTGTGCATGTGATCTTATAAATAGAGATAAATGGTGTGAATTTAATTTCTGAGATCAAAGTGATAGTTATTTAGCATTATTAAAGACTAAGCTATGTATAGAATATTGATGGTGCATGTTGAGTCAAAGTTACCAAATTACATGAGATGAGGTCAACTGTTCAAAGTTTAAAATTTAGGCATTAGAAAATTATGCATTAAAGTTCAAATAATATTGATGGTGCATGATCAATATGAATATGTGAGAGCATGAGATGCGAGCAATGTGTTTGATGTTTAATTGTGACTGTTTGAATTCAAATATTTGAATTTAACAAAGGAAATACTAGTGTTTGGTTTTTGAGCCATAACATTTAATCTATGTAGAATTTGACCATGGTGTAAAAAGAATTTTTTTATAGGACTCCAAGGTGAATCTAGAAATATAAATTTGAAGGTCTGATATTGTGTATAGTTAAAGTTATGAAGGTTCAAATTTGACTATGTGTTCATGTATATTTTTCAAGTGACCCAAGAAGATTGTTTGAGCTTGTTCTAATGTTCTTCTATGTTTAACGTTGAATTTAGTTTTGAGCATGTTTTATAAACCATGAATATTATCTATGTGGATTTTTAAGGGTTGAATATTTGTATGTAGTATGAACAAAGGTTTAAAAGTCAACTATGTGTTCATTCATGGTGACTGTGTGCACAAAATGTTGTTTGAGAAAATTATGCTTTACCAGAAGTATGTTTTGGCAACTGTGATCATTTGAGGATATCAATGGGGTCATGTGGAATGGTTACATGAATTTGGAAGTGGTCCTTTATTCTTATCTTGATTAGAGAAGTATCAAATAGATGAATGGGTCTCCATATGACCTAAAAGTGACTTAGGCCTATTTGAAAGTATATTGTACTTATGTGTGACCCATGTGAGATGCTTTAAGGGTGAAGGCATGTATTATGTCTAAAAAGGTAATATTGTGGACTTTATAATTCATGAATGCTCTATATATATTTAAAATAAATGTGTTGGTTTCTAGACTGGTGTGTGAGACTTTGTGAGACAAGTGTAAGGTAAATGTGAGAATTGTGGAGTGAAGGAGAGGTAGAGTGCCCAGTTGATGAGTTAATGAGTAGATTAGATTAAGGACTATGTGTATGAACTATAGGTCATATTTATGATGTTAAAATAATACTCTTATATTTTGAGGATATGTAAATAAGTCTGAGTGTTCATATGAGGACAATTTGAGAGAAGGAGAGAGATTGTGGCATGCCTATATGAGAGGCCTATATGAGATAGAGATAGAGTTTGTTCAGTGGTTAAAAAATAGAGATCCATTATCAAGTTTGGAAGACATCATTTCTAAGTTGGAGGTGTTCAAAGGAGAGTCTAAAGGACTTGATATTCCTTAGGGGCATTTACTCCTTATAAAATAGGTGTTTCATTAAAGACATTTGATCAGGAGGATTTGATCAAGGTTTGTTGGTCTAAAGTAGTTGACTAGTCTCTTATTTGTAACTTATTATAAGATAGGTAGTCTATGTGTTATAGACTTGAGAGTTGGTTTTATTCCCCATAAGGGTTTCCCACAGTAACTATGTGTTATGTGTTTGATCATGTGTATGTATTGAATGAATGAGCTCTCTCTTGTTAATGTTTCTTGATCAATTTTATTTATGCTTATTGTTTAATAGTTCTAAAGGATTAGAATTGTAATTAAAATATCTAGGCTCACTAATTTAGCCCCCAATGATTGTACCTCTATCAATTGGTATTAGAGTAGGTCCTTGCAATTCTAACCACTTGAAGGTGATCAAAGGTACAATGGTTAAAAAAGAGGCTATGGATTGTCTTCAAGATAAACTAGTAAGTGCTTTATCAAATGTCAATTAAAGCATGGATTCTATGAAGATACAAGTGAAAGATCTAGAATCAATAGTCAAGAATCTATAGATTATGAAAGATATAGAATCAATAGTCAAGAATCTATAGATTATGATGGTTAATGGTCTCAACCAAAGGGAGGAACAATTTGAAAATAAAGGCATGATTTAATCATATGTGTTCTTATCCAAGGATGAAAGGGATTTCAGCTCTACCAAAAGGGTCAAGAATGAAAATTCATGGACAGGTAATGATCAAGAGAAAGGTAGGCCAAATTTGAATGATGTCTTCATTGGGTATTTCTTCTCCTATAATCAATTTAGTTATAGATATAAGGATTGTGATTTCTCTCTATAAATCAAAAGGAATATTATATTCTAAAATTGTAACTGATAAGGTCGTATAGCCAAAAACTATAAAAGAGATTAAAAAAAAAGATATACAAGTCATTGACACCATCAAATGGTTCAAGAAGACTAAGTCTAAGGCTAAAGAAGCAAAAAAGTAGAATTCAAGTGGTCCATTAAAGGAAGAGTCAATGTTTGTTCAAGAAGCCTTACATATTTAAGAAGATGGGAATAAGAGATGGTTCGTAGATAGTGGATTCTCAAATCATATGAGAAGATACAAGAGCAAGTTTATCTCTCCTAGGAAGACCAACCCTGGTTCAATGAGATTTGGTGACAATAAATCTACTCGCATAGCTGGCAAAGGTACTGTGAGTTTAGATAATGGTCATTCTAGGATTGAGAATGTCTTATATGTAAAAATCTTGAAACATAATCTTTTAGGTGTGACCTAAATGGGTAAGCAAGGAAATGTTGTAACTTTTTATGATGATGTTTGTGAAGTAAAAAAGGATGGAAAATTAGTTACAAATTTTTATAAAATAGATAACAATATGTATGTATTCCATGAATCCAAGAAGGAGGAGTGCATCACGAGTCAATTGGAAAAAAGATAGATAGGCATAGAAGGCTTGGATATATAAATTTTGATAACATGGTAAAGATCAGTTCAAAGGGGTTGGTAAGGCATATGCCCAAGATTTCTAGGATTCCTCATTCTCTTTACAAGGCATGTCTTCATGGGAAGCAAGCCAAAAGAAGATACAAATCTAAGGAGTTATCCACTATAAATCCATTAAATTTGATCCACACTAATCTATGTGGACCTATGAGAACCCAAAGTATTCAGGTAATAGCTACTTCATGCTTCTGATTGATGATTTTACTAGGATGACTTTATGGCATGAAAATCACTTGTATAAAATGTTAAAGGGTCAAAGATCAAGTGTGTAAGATTAGATAGAGGAGGTGAGTTTTGGTTTCATGAATTTGATGATTTTTTTGAAAAAAATGGATAAGGAGGTAATAGTTTTTCTTAAATAAATATCAAATGCTTTTGCAAAATTTATGGCATGCAAATCACTTGTATAAAATGGTAAAGGGTCAATGATCAAGTGTGTAAGATTAGACAGAGGAGGTGAGTTTTGGTTTCATGAATTTGATGATTTTTGTGAAAAAAATGGATAAGGAGATAATATTTTACTGCTAGAACACCACAACATAATGGTGTTATTGAAAGGAAAAATAAGACTATTCAAGAGATGAATATAACCATGCTTTAAGATTTCAAACTATTAAATGGTTATTGGGAAGAGGTAGCCAACACTTCAATTTACATCCTCAACAGGTGTTAAATTAGAGCAAATCATGAAAAGAATCTTTGTGAGTTTTAGAAGAATAGAGCAGCTAGTGTCAAACATTTTAGAGTGTTTGGGAGTAGGTGCTTCATCAAAAGAGATGAAGAGAATCTTGGAAAATTTGATTCAAGGTCTGATGAGGTCATCTTCTTAGGTTAATCTTCTATCAATATTTCCTATAGGTGCTTCAACAAGAGACTTTAAAATATTATTAAAAGTTCAAATTTAAGGGTAGATGAGACTAATAGAGTTAAGAAGCCAAAATTGTAGGTAAGTGACTCAATTAAGAATGTTGTTGTAAATAATGATGAGCTGTATGTTCAAATAATGAAGAAAAGGAAGAAAGATAAGATTCTAAATATCCATCTAGAAGAATTCAGAAAGATCATCCAATATCTCAAATTATTGGAAATGTTGGTGTAAGTTTGTAGACTAGAAGGAGAATGTTGATCAATTAGAATCAATAAGACTTAGCTCTATTGTCCATGATTGAACCCAAAACATTCATGGAAACTAAAAAAGATGAAATTTGGGGTGATGTAATGCATGAAGAAATTGATAAAATAAAAAGGAGTGAAACATGGGACTTAGTTCTTAGACCAAAATATAAATATGTGATAGGTACCAAGTGGGTTTTCAAAAATAAGATGAATGAGAAAGGAGAAGTCACTAGGAACAAGGCTATATTTGTGTGTAAAGGATATGCTAAGGCTGAAGGAATATATTTTGATGATACTTTTGCTCCTGTGGCAAGAATGGAATAAATTAGACTCTTCTTAGCATATGAAAGATTCAAGGGTTTTAAGGTTTATCAAATGGATGTGAAATCTACATTATTGAATGAAAACTTAGAAGAACAAGTCTACATAATGTTACCTCAAGGATAATTCATGTTAAGTAATCAATATTTTGTGTGTAAACTGAATAAGGCTCTGTATGGTCTTAAACAAGCTCCTAGAGCTTGGTATGACAGGTTAGATAAATATCTTTTGAGTCAAGTTTTTAAAAATGGGGTAACTGATAGTAATTTTTACATGAAGATAGAAGGGAACCATTAATTGATTGTTATTATATATGTTGATGACATAGTTTTTGGATCTGACAATGATAAAATGAGTAGAGAATTTGAAGATACTATGAAGATTGAGTTTGAAATGTCAATATTAGGATAACTATCTTTCTTATTAGGATTAAATATTAATAAACTTAATGCATGGATATTCATTTCATAAGATAAATACATCAAGGATATGCTAAGGAAGTTTG
The DNA here is from genome assembly GCA_037957365.1 of Torreya grandis. Lineage (NCBI taxonomy): Eukaryota > Viridiplantae > Streptophyta > Pinopsida > Cupressales > Taxaceae > Torreya > Torreya grandis. Next base: position 2,417,196 of record JARHVA010001826.1, on the reverse strand, counting down.
ACATGAGGAATTATAAGCCAATGGGTACTCCAATGATCATAGGGTGCAAGTTAAGTAAACTAGATAACTCACCAAAAGTTGATCAAACTTTGTGTAGATCCATGAATGGAAGTCTTTTGTATTCTACTACTTCTAGGCCTAATATCATACAAACAATGGGTCTTGTAGGAAGGTCTCAAGATGACCCTGGATAATCTCACTTAAAATCAATCAAAAAGATCTTTAGATATCTCAAAATCACCATAGAGTATGGTTTATGGTATCCCAAGAGTAAAGAATTCTTTTTAAAATCTTATACTGATATAAATTAGGCAAGATGTGTGTATGATAGGAGAAGTACAAGTGGTGGGGTATTAGTCATGGAGGAATGCTTAGTGTCTTGGATAAGTAAGAAGAAAGCCTCAGTGTCTCTATCAATTTTAGAAGCTAAATATATAGTAGCTGCTTCTTGTTGTATGCAAGTCATGTGGATGAAACAAACTTTGGAAGATCATAAGGTAAGATAAAATGGACCATGTTATATCTATTTTGATAACACTAGTGAAATTAATATCTCAAGGAATCCTATTATTCACTAAAAAAATAAACACATTCTTATTAGATATCATTTCTTAAGATAACAAGTGAGTAATCAAAGTGTTGGAGTATGTGCCTACAAAAAAGTAGTTTATAGATATTATGACCAAACCATTGTCAAAAGCTATATTTGAGTATCTAAGGCAAATCTTGGGTGTCATTTATTTATCTATGAATTGATAGAAGGTCTTTGGTTAACAAGGGTAAATAATTTCATGAGCTTGCTCTATAGGTTTATAAAGAAGCTATAGTGTAGATGTAGAGTTGGTGGTCATGGAAATGTCTTAAGAGAGAAGGCTAATAACCCTGTATGGTGGTTCCTCATGGTGTCTAGAGATATAAAGATGATCAAGTGGTGAAATGGATCATAATTGTTAGGGGGAAATATTTTTATATGTTTCTTTGTGAGTTACATTAGATATCATTACAAATGTGTGTTCTATCTTCATTGGTTATAGTGCTTGGTTTAAGAAGAATGTTGGCATGTAGAAAGAAGGATGTTGTCAAGAAAAGAAAAGGTAGGATCAAGGTAAGGGGGAGTTTGTATCATCTTTATAAGATGGCCATTTCCTATTGATAGTATTTTTAGGTCCTCAAGATTAGTTGGTGCCCACTTTGTCATTATGTCAAAGGGGGAGAAAGTTCTAATTGTGGGAGTGCTTGAAGAGAGAGACAACATATGAGTTATATATTGCTATATGATGTATGTTTACATCAATGAAAAAGGGGGAGATTATTAGATATTTTTCAATGATGTCATGGAGGTTTTATATTGAGTGGATGAATTTCCTTGATTGATAGCCTAAGTGACAATGACAAAGTGTGCAATGTGCTTGTCCTAGTGTGATTGAAATTGGCTTGGTTGATATTCTATTTTGGCATGGTTAGATATGATTAGGGATGATTATAAAGTATTAAAAATATGCAAGGGTTCCTCTTAGTGATCAAGGATGATTGGAGATATTGTTTACATGAGTGTAAATCACGTAGTTCATCATTATTCTCATCTAGAAATTTTGGGTCTAATGGCATAAAATTTGAGTAGGCAGTTTGATGACATCATAATTGCATGTATGAATGAGTCAAGGGGAGTTGGTCATATGGTTGTGATCATGTTAGTCCCTAGTTTCTATGTACAAAGTATCAATTCATGTACTTCAGAGAGACAAAATATATGCAAGTGTAAAGTGGGATCTCAAGCATTTTGATAGTGTTTTCCCATAGTCAAATTTTTAATGTGGCAAGAAAAGCTGAGTAGGTGTTTTGATGGTAGCATATCTCACACGTGTGGACATTTCAGGAGAATTTGATCATATAGGTTTATTCATTTTTTTACTAGCTTAATTTTAATGACTTTTAGATTAAGCACCTAAGTGTAACAAAATATATGCATGTGAAAATTTGGTCTTTCCAAATAGTTCTTGACACAGTTGGCTCTGTGAACAGATAAATATGAGGAGGTATTTTAAAGTCATTATATCTCACACATGTGAGGGTTATAGGAGTAAATTTAAATATCTTTGGATTATAATATGTGATTAGATAATATGGTCCAAAATTTAGAACATGTGCTTGAACAAAGAAAAATATATGGAGGTACAAAGTTGGACTTCCAGGCAGATAAGCAATGGTCTTCATACTTAGTCATTTTTGCACAATGTTAAAGATCAGGACCAGATGGAGATCCAATGGTGCACAAGATTTTTTTAATATAGATATATGGTACATAATAATTAAAATAGGTCAAAGTTTTCATTATTTAATGATGTTAAATATCAAGCTCCTTACGAAAATATCAATGAAGCATGTTCTTTCCAAGTTATCGGGAAGCAACGAGATGAGGACAAGTGTTCAATGTTTAATGTTGAGCAGAGATAAAGATTGAGCTTCTTAAAAGATAAATGGTGATAAATATATTGTATAGATAGATATAAATGGTGTGCATAAAATTTAAGAGGTCAAAGTGACATTTGTTTAACATTATTAAAGATCGAGCTATGTAGAGAAAATTGACAATGTGCATTGAGTTAAAGTTGCTAGATTGTACATGATGAAGTCAATTATTTGAAGTTTAACATTTGGGCATTAGTGTACTATGAATTAAAGGTAAAATAAGATTCATAGTGCATTATAAATCTAAGTATGTGAGAGAATGAGATGCGAGCAATGTGTTTGATGTTTAACTATGACTATTTGAATTCAAATATTTGAATTTAGTAAAAGAAAGCCCAGTGTCTAGTTTTTGAGCTATAACCTTTGATTTATGCATAATTTTACCATGGTGTAAAAAGAGAATTTGTACAATAATCCAAGGTAAATCTATAAATATACATTTAAATGTCTAAAAATGTGTATAGTTAAAGTTATGAGAATTTAAAGTTGACCATGTGTTCATATATATTTTGCAAGTGACCTAAGAATATTGTTCAAGCTTGTTTTGATGTTGTTTCAATGTTTAATTTTTAATTTTATATTTGATAATGTTTTAAAAATACATGAGGATAATATATGTGGATTTTGAAGTGTTGAACAATCATATGTGGTATGAACAAAGATTTAGAAGCTGGCTATGTGTTCATTCATGATGACTATGTACACAAAATGTTTATTGAGAAAATAATGCTTTAGTAGAAGTGTGTTTTGGTGATTATGATGATTTGAGGATATAAAAGGGGTTATGTGGAATGGGTCCATGATTTTTTAAGTGGTATTTTTTTCTTATTTTTATTAAATAAGTATCAAATAGATGAATGGGTTTCTATAGGACCTAAAAGTGACTTAGGCCTATTTGAAAATATGTTGTGCTTAAGTGTGACCTGTGAGATGCCTTAAGGGTGAAGGCATATATTGTGGATAAAAATGAAAGATTATAGACTTGATAATTCATGAATTCTCTATATGTAGTGAAAATAAATATGTTGGTTGCTATACTAGTGTGTGAGACTTTATGAGATAAGTGCAAGGTGGGTGTGAGAATTATGGAGTGAAGGAGAGGTAGAGTGTTCAGTTGATGAGTTAATGAGTAGATAAGATTGGGGACTATGTATATGACCTATAGGTAATATTTATGATGTAAAAATAGTGCTATTATAGTTTGAGGATATGCAAAGAGGTCTGATTGTGCATATGAGGATAGTTTGAGAGAAAAAGGAGAGAGATTGGGGCAGAGGCCTATATGAGATAGAGAGAGAGAGAGTTTGTATAGGGGTTATAAAATAGATATCCATCATCAAGTGTTGAATACATCAGTTATAAGGTGGAGGTGTTCAAAGGAAGGTCTAAAGGACTTGATTTTCCCTAGGGGAAGTTGTTCTTTGTGAAATAGTCATTTTACTAAATACCTTTGGTCAAGAGGATATAATCAAGGTTTGTTGTTCTAAAAGAGTTGACCAGTCTTTTGTTTATAATTTATTATAAGATAGGTAGTCTATGTGTTGTAGAATTTAGAGTGGGTTTTATTCCCCATGAGGGTTTCCCACAAGAACTGTGTTGTGTGTTTGATCTTGTGTATGCATTGAATGAATGAACTCTCTTTATTAATGTTGCTTGATCAAGTTGATAAATTTTGATTGTCTAATAGTTTAAAATGATTGGAATTGTAATTGAAATATATAGGCTCACTGATTCACCCCCACTCTCAATGATTATACCTCTATCATAATGTTCATTATTGGTAGGTGTTTGATGATGATGAATATATTAAGAGGTTTCTAAATTATGAAGCTGAATTTCATGATCAACTCATAGACTTGGAATCCATGATTCAGGTTTGTGATGGGAAGGAAACCTTGTTTGGTAAATACATTATTCAATTGAAGACAAACATAATCCTTGGAGGATTGGTAATTTTAGAAGTGTCTTTTGATGGAGCTGATATAATCAAGTTAAGAGACTCATTTATCTCAAAAGATGTGATTGAGTGAAACTTGGGTTCTCATGAGAATGTAAGGAAATTTTGGTTGGGTATTCAGCTAAGTGAAAATGAGATGCACGTTTACATGAAGCTATTGAAAAGGTACCAAGATTGCTTAGCATGGTCTTATTCTAGGTTGAAAGCATATAAGGAAGACTTTTTTTAGCATACCATCCCATTACATCCTAATACCAATCCTTTTAGGAAAAAATAGAGGAATATTAATGCCACCTTGTGATTTGGGCAACAATTCAGGTGACAATTCGGGTGATGGGTCCATCCCAATTGATGATGAAACTTCTGGGAGCCATAACTTTTGCACCGTAGCTCCAATTGACTCACCATTTGAACTGTTGGAAAGCTAATAATGAGGGGAGCATAATGAGATGGCATGGAGATCCAATATATGAAATTTGACCCTTGAAAAACCAATGTAAGTGCCCCAAATTTCAATTTTAGTAGTGCAGTCTAAAAATAGTAAGTTTCTAAAAATTGTAATTCCTCGAATTTTGTATTGTTGTAAATCGTGGAAGTCAAACCAATTAATATCCCTAAAGATTGGTGACCTTACACATCCTCCTAACAACTTAAAAACATGTATAAATGAATATGTAACCCAAAATAGAAATCAGACATCTCTTCTCAGAGATAAACATATGTTTGGGTCTACAAATTTGATCAATAAAACATCTCTTCTCAGAGAACATTATTTGAATTGTTTTGTTCTTATTTCTTGAATTATATTTTAACCAAAGTTTTTCAAATTTTGGATCACCTTGGCCACCAAGATGAGGGATGAGTTAAAGAAGCTAAGCGATGGTAGAATCATTCAACCCATCAGGTACTCATCATGGGTTACGAATTTAGTCCCTATGAGAAATAAGAAAGGAAATATTTGTTTATGTGTGGATTTCAAGAATTTGAACAAAGATTCTTTAAAATACAATTATCCATTACCCAATATGGACATCCTATTGTAGAGTGTTATAGGATTATAGATGTTGTCTACTTTAGGAAGTTTCTTTGGATACAACCAGGTTGTCTTGAAAGAATCCAAGACACCCAAGACCTCCTTTAAAACATCTTGGGGTATGTATGTATATATAAGGATGATTTTTGGGTTGATAAATATTGGTGAAATTTTTTAGTGAGCTATGAATGTCACTTTTTTAAGGATAATTAACTAGTTCATTATTGTGTATCATGATGACATTACTATGTACTTCAAGCCTAGAGAAGAATTTTTGGATCATCTAGAAAAAGTGTTGATCAGATGTAGGGAGTTTGACATTTCACTTAATACAAATAACTACCACTTTGGAGTATAAAATGCCAAGTTTTTGGGACATATAGTTTCCAAGGATGGTGTCATGATTGGCCCTAAAAGGGTTGAAGCCATTGATAAATTTCTAATCCCATAATCTAAAAAATGAATTTAGTCTTTCTTTGGACAAATTAACTTTTTAAGGAGTTTTGTGTCCAATTTTGCAAAGATTACTCTACCTATTACTTCCATGTTGAATAAGGTTTAGACCATCAAATGGGAGGAGAAGGCCATGTAAGCATTTAATGACATCAAGTGATCTTTAAAGTCTACTCCTATCTTGGCCAACCCTGATTACACAAAGCTATTTTAGATATTTTCTTTTGCATCATACAATACTATTGTTGTTATTCTATTGTAAAAGAATGAAGATGGTGATGAGCATCCCATAGCTTTCTTTAGAAAAGATATGCAAGGTATTGAACTTAACTATACCATCATGGAAAATCAAGCTTTCATTCTCTTGAAAGTTGTCAAGATGTTCAGGCCTTATATTCTATGCTCAAATATTATTTCTTATGTCCCACATATCATGGTGAAGGATATCTTGACTCAGACATAAGTATCCATCAAGAGATGTAGGTGGGTCAAAATTTTTCAAGAGTATGACATGGATATTCAAACCACCAAGTTAGTAAGAGGGATAGGCCTATACAAGCTTATGGCTAAAACCAATTTGCAAGCTATTGAGGTAAACACTACCATTTTTAATGTTGATGATTCTTTGAGTCAATTTTACATGTCTTCATTGTATAGAGATATTATTTACTACTTAAAAAATTTGAACTATCCCCCTAACTTAGATAAGAATTAAAGGATAACTCTTAAGTTTGTTTCCTAAAAATACTTCTTGATTGATAATCGACTAGCATAAAAGAATCTAGATGGGGTTCTCTTAAGATGCGTGCTAGAAGAATAAACTGCTGACCTGATTTAAGACTTCCATAATGGATTATGTGGTGGACATTTTGAACCTAAGGTTATAGCTCATAAAATTTTGAGAGCTGGTTATTGGTGGCCATCATTGTTCAAAGATATTGCTCAGAAAGTTAGAAAGTGTGAGAAGTGTCAGTGCTTTACTAGGAGGATTAAAGCTAGAGGTTCTCTTCCTTTACAAACTATGATGTTTAAAGGCCCATTTAGATAGTGGGGAATGTATTTCATTGGATAAATTATTGATTCATTAAGCACTAGACATAGATGGATACTATTTAAAACTGATTACTTCACCAAATGGGTTGAAGTAATCCTTACAAAAAAAGTAACACACTAGGTAGTTATAGATTTTTTATTGAATCAGATTATTCATAGATTTGACATGCTTGTTAAGGTTATTTCTAATAATTATATGAGATTCAAAGCCAAAAATGTAGTGTCATTATGAAAATATTATGGGATTGAGTTGACCTAGGCTTCCAATTACAACCCTCAGGGGAATGGGCAAGCAAAATCTAGTAACAAGAACTTGCTCAAAATCATTAGATATACTCTAGAATCAAAAAAGAAGAAGTGGTATGAATAGATGAAGTTTGATTTATGGGATGACAGGATTACACCTAAGAGGGATATATGCAAAATATCTTTTGAGCTTGTTTATAGAGCTTAATTAATTTTTCCTATGAATTTGTAGTCACTCACTTATTAGCTCATGTAGTGACTAGAAGATGATGAGAAAATCAACCATTATGAAATCAAGATGAACCATATTATTGAGATTTATGAAATTATAAGACAAGATCATGAAAGACACCTCAAATTCAAGAAGAAACTAAAGAAAATATTTGATAGGAAGGTCACTCTAAGAACCTTCTAAGTAGGTGATCTAGTTTTACTTTGGGATAACAAGCATGAGGAGAAAGGCAAACATGACAAGTTTGAAGCCTTGTTTATGGGTCCCTATTCTATTGATTGTTAGATTGGGGAGCATACCTTTTTCTTGAGAGACCTCGATGGTGAAATACTAGAGCTATCAGTCAATGGTAGACATCTAAAGCACCTTCTAAATTGAGTCCATCTACAACTTTGTACATAATTATATAGTGTTTTATCCTTTATTATTTCATGATTTTGTTGCCCCTCTACTTTGGGCCTTTTTTGTATAGTGTCCCTTTGTATTTTATCTTGCGTTCAATTTTAGATCTTCTTGATCTAGTTTTGTTAGTCTGCTATGCTTTGTTGAGTCTTCATGGGTGTTTGCTAAAAATTTTAAGTCTTGACTCTGTGGCCCAATGGATTAGTACTTAGTCTTATATTTTGGGGTTTTTTGTACACTCGTAGGGGGTGTATCCCAAAGTGAGATCTAGTATTAGTGCCCAAAATTGCACTAAATTAATTTTTCCCTTGTTAAGTTTAAATGCCTAAGTCCTTATCCAAATTTTGAATTTCAATTGTTCATGTCAAAGGTCAAGTTTTATTTTGAATTAGCTAATTGCTAATTCAATCTTTGCTTAGTGTGTATAAGCCTTCATTTTTTTGGGCAAAAGTGTTTAGAGTCTATTAGGTAAAGTTTTCTATAGAAAGGCCAAAGATTTATTTGTTTCAAAAATTTTATTTGCAGTAAAAAGTTTGTGAGTCCATTTCCTTTGAGCAATTTTGCTTGCATAAAAAGCCTGACAAAAGTCAATTATTTTAGAAAAAAATTTAGGTTCAAGTATTTGAGGATAAATGTAAAGCCCATATATGCTTCAAGGAAATTATTGAAAACAAAATATCTAGAATAATTATCCTAATAGAAGGTTCATAGCAAAAAATCTTGATAAAGATCAATTATTTGGGGAAATTGTATTGAATAAAATATCCAAAATAATTTTCTTGATGAAGACAAAAATGCCAAAGATGAAATTGTTATGGTAGAAGTGTCTGAGAAAGTTCAATACTTTAGGAAAATTATCCCAAACAAAATGTTCAAAATAATTGTCCTAATAAACAAAGGGTTTAGGAGCAAAAGTGTCGATAATAAAAAATCCCATAATAATTTTAATAAATATAGAAAAGCTAAAGACAAAGGGCGCGTAGACCAAAATTCCTAATGATAAAAGTCCTGAAGAGATTCACCCAAGTTGAATAAGTCTCAATATCATAGGGATTAAAGTTTGATCATGTTTCCATTGATCAATGATATGTGGTGAAGCATACAAATCTTTATTGATGGCACACATCAGAGATTAAAGTTTTAGCAAACCAAATGTCAAACTATCATTAAGAAAACAAGCAGTGTGATGGCTATCATACATTTTTGATAGTCATGTAAATGTTAAAATTAAGATCAACCATTATCCATTAGGGCTTAAATTTGAAGGTCACACAAACATTGATAATCATGCAAACATCAAATAATGGGCACATGGATGTCAAATTTAAGCCATAGTAATTATCCATTAGGGCTTAAAATTGACGATCATGTGCCCATCAAAGACATTCATGTAGATGTAAAATGATGGGTGTTTAGACATCAAATTTAATCTATGGTAGATATCTAGTGGCATTTGATCCTTTGGATTTAGATTGATGGTCCACATTCCATCAAGCTTCAAGATCAATAGTGTGAGTGATATGTTTACCTATCAAAGGACTCAAGCCAAATAAGGAGCTATCATGTTGAAAAAGGGTGCTATCTTGATAGATATTGACTATTTAAGGTACAAAAAATCCCATAGATTATCCAAATGGCATGATCATAGGGGGTCTTAATGGATATCTAATGGCTCATAATAGAAGTTGATGATGAGTGGACACTGAGAGCCCACATAACTACTAGGTGGGATGCTTGCATTCATCATGTAGACAAGGATCCATATTTTAAGTCAATGAAAAGAATGACATGATAATGCCACATAGGCATGCATGACACATTCAAGGATTGTGTGCAAGTAATTAATGGGGCTTTTACCAGTCATAATAGGTTGACTTGGCAAAAGTGTCAATGAGGCATGGTAACCCAAAGGGTGAAAATAATGAATTTTTGCATTAAAAATTATATGAAGGAAACCCTAAAATACCAAATGAAAAAATACAAAATGTGAAAATGTAATTTGTATCCCAAAAAGTAAAATCTAAAAATAATCTAAGTCTTTTACATTTTTTATTATGGTGCTTGTCCAAGCTTGTCCATGGAGAGAAATTATAGGTTTGCAAATCCAAGGTGGGATACTCCAAAAAAAATCATTTAAAGGGACATGGATCCAAAATATTCCCATGCCATCATTGCAAGAGCCAAATTTTTCATGGATATGGTAACGATTTGAAGCACAAAGGAAGGTCTAATTGCTAGTCTAATGCATTTTTTCCAAACGACCATGGATCTTTTCTATTTTCATCACAGATGGAGCTTTTTAATTGTAATCATTACAAGGTCATGGGATTTCCTTGGTGTGCACAAATGGGAGGGCATGTGTCTAGAAGGTTCCAAATATGAAAGTAAGCGGTCTAGGGCATCTTCAAGAAATTCCACATAAAGACAAATGATTTATTTTCTCTCCACCATGAATATTCTCCTTCCAACTCGTGTAAGGGGCATCTCTAGCCAAGAAATCAAAGGATGTGATTTGAATCTTCATTATTTATTTTAAAGGTAGTTGAATGATTATTTTCATTTAAAATACATGAAGATTCGAAGCATGACAAAGGGCATATTCTGACTAGAAGCATCTTGGTGGGACCCAAAGATTTTTTTTACAATGTTGCAAGTTGTGACCCATGGTCCTAGATTTGAAAATGTATAAATAGAAGGCTTGCCTTCTATTCAAGAGGTGGGTTGGCCATTATGTTGGTTATTATGGTTGTGGTTGGTATTTATTTTCTTTTTAAGTATAGGCTCTTCCAAAATTTGGGAGCATGGCTCTGTGTGTATTTTTCCTCTCTTGCTAAGGTGGTTGTAGTTATATATCTATTAGCAAGCTCTAAGAGCATCTCTATATCTATCCAATATCTAACATGGAGTAAATCCACCATGCTTGTCCCCATGGAAACATTTTAAAACATTAGCGTATGTAAGGTTTCTTTTCAAGTTAATGAAAATATTTGTGGTTCTATGTTATTTCCTGTTGATGAAGTGAAAAAATATGTTTTGCAAGTTATGTTGATTGGATATTTGGGCTTGTGTTCATTATTGGTTATCATTCTAAGCATATATCTAGATTATAAAAACTTTCTACATTATTTTGGGATATATTATTGAATAACTTGTTAGGGAACCGTAGGTTTATGGAGTTGACAAGGAAAAGAGTTTTTGAAAGCTTAGTTTCAATGTATGTTCTAATATTTTAGGGGTCATTTGGCATTTCCTTTATCTTGTATTTTGAGTTTTATATACATCTTTGATAAGAATAATGTCATGAATATTGAAAGATACCCTGTTATTTGAAAAATTTCTAGCACACCACCATGTCCTTCCTCTTTATTATTATCAAACTATCTTACCTTGTCCTACCCTAAAAATAATACCCCTTTTTTAATATATTGAGTTTTATTTTCCTTGCAGATGCATAAAATCTTTCCTACATAACATGGTTTTATAGTTTTTGCTTTAAATACCTAATAATGTAGTTTTCCATTTAGTTCATATTATTGAAAATTCTTTAGAATGAATATTGCATTAACCTTCCCTTCTATCTTTATTAGCTTGTATCTAGCCTAGAGTATTTGTTCATTCCATGTGACAACCCTTCCCAGGTGGAGTGAGTGAGTTTGGTTGTGTTATGGTTAGATTTGTGTTCCCTTGTGCCAATAATCCCCATGGAGGTTGAATTAAATAATATTTTCATGTGAACAAGCTACCCCATAGGTCCTCTCACTTTGGTTTAGGTAGATCGATAAATAGCAGGGAGCTGACCACACCCTTTATAAGTGCCTCTCAGTCATTTTCTCCATTTGGCCCATTCTCAATGCCAAAAACTCCCCCAGCTATAATGACATATCATCAGGTTTCTCATCCATGTTTTCCATTTTCTTCAAGTGTGCAAGGTTGAATGATAGAGGTGTACAACTAGAACCAACAGAAGTTGATGGTGTAATAGTGGTGAGAGGAGAAGTAGTTTACCTTGGATGGTTTAGGTATGACATGAGTCTAAGGTTTGTTGAACATGGATGGGTGGATCTAACTTAAGGTGGGAAAGATCAAAATAAACTCAAAAAATGAGGGAAAGGTAGGGAAAAAAATAAAACTTATGAATCAGATATAGATGAAACATTTAAAGACTAGATATTGCATTGTGGGTTAGAAAAGTGGTAGAGAACTAAAGCTTGATCTAAGTTATTATCATTACAAAAAATAGAAAAACAAAGTTAAGATTCTACAACACATAGTAAACTTTAGTGCACATAATCAATGGTTTTTATATATGTAAGATTAAAATTTCACATCTATAAAGGGAGATTATGATTATTAAACATAAAAAATTTAGATTATCTACTCCAAAATACGAATAACTATATCAAAGAACTCTTATAAAAAACCCAAAGATTTATAATACTAGAATGGTGTAACTTCTTCAATGAATCAAAATTTTGGAGAAGAATAAAACTTGCACATCAAGACAAATTTGCATAATAATATGTAAAATTTATTATTCACATTAATAACTAAAAATTTTCTCATTTTGGAATCGATAGGATATAAGAATATATATCTTGGGATGGGGATGCCTCATCTCTAAAGTAAAGTCTAAATTTACACTTCCTAATTTAGGAGTTGAGTGTCAAAACTCATGATATATGCACATATACAATATAATAATCCTTTGTTAAAAGAACTCTTAGATATAAAAATAACACAGATAAAAATAAACTCATATTACAATTTGGAAATGAAACATATACTAAAGGATACATATGGTTTTTATGTGGTACTGCTTGGAGATGAATCTTTCATGTTCAAATCCCAAGTTATCTCCACCATAGTTACAAATGGAATAACAATTATAGTAGTTTTGGTTGTGCTAACTAGGATCATAACTACATTGAACCATGATATTTGTGGCACTTTTATTGAAAGTGTTACATGAGATGTTGTGTTTAGAGACTTAATTTAATTATAAATTAATGCAGCTATGGTAGTGAAATTGGGAAGTGGGATATAAGTTGGTCTAGTCATAGTTTCTGCTAGTGTGATATTTGGAGTCTACGGTTGTGTACATTGAGGAAGTGTTAATGGTGATCCTACTATATAAGTTGATTGATTTTCAGCTTCCATTTTAAAATATAAGGCATTACTATCCTAAAAATAAATATTGATGGTCTCATAATAAAGAATAAGCCTCTTGAATAACTATGGAATTTTATCCATCAATTTTTGTGAAAAACCATTATATAACTAACTTTTACATACATTGCATCTATTCCTATTACCTCCCACATAGAAAAATATATAAATTTCATAATATCTTAATTAGTTGTTTATATTATCACCTCATTTTTGGCTTATAAGATTTTAGTTTCTACTAAGAGTAGACCTTTAAAAATGGGCTTGAAAACTAACCACCCCAGATGAGTAATCACACTTGTGACTCTCATGTATTTCAAAATGGAGATTAATTTTCTCTCTTGACTGATAAAATATTGTAGAAAATATCACATCTCTCTATGTCAATCAAGGAAGTTATTTCTTTTTATGGTCATGTGACTATGTGCTCATGAAACTTCTAGTGCCTTTATAAAATTAAATGAGCATAAGTCATGTTTTTTGTAGCTTGGCCTAGGATGTTGAGCTTGCATTCTATGTCTTTCAATTTATTTTATAAATGGGATACATCTCCCCATTGAGGTTGGGAATCAGATTTTACAAACCTTATTAAATTAATGATATCATATAACTTCTTAGTTTCACTCTATATATTATCTACAACCTCCATAGGGCCCTTAATGATGCTTGTCTATTTTAACCTTTATCTAGATTGGTCATAGCTTCTAAAATTTTGTTTTATGAATACTCTAATCACATATATAAAATTATAGGGATCATCCTTATACTCATCTAGGTTTTAAGGATCAAGCTTTCTCTTATTTTTTAGAGAGAATATGTCTTCTCTCTACTCTAGCTCAACACACCCTCCATCACTACAAGCTTCCTCTTGAATTTTATCACTATATTAGTTTGACTATCAAAATGGAATCCCACCTTTGGTTTCTCAATGATTATTAGGTCCCATTTACCTACATCCTTTTCCTATAATTTTTAAATCCACGAAGGGATATTTACTATGGATTATTCTTCTACGTGCTATGTGGAATCAAAAGTAGTAGGAGGGGATTGACATGGTGGTTGAATTGAGGATAAATTAGGTTAGGTATTAAGAGAAGGTACAACCAAATATGGAAAAGAAGGGATAACCTTTATCCAATTAGTGACCTTCTGAGGTGTTGTGTTAATAACATATTTGGTTTTTATTGGTGCCTTGTACATTGAAACTATGTAGGAATCCACCTGGGTAGCCTGAGAAACATGCATTCCTAACTATGTTAATGGTCTAATGGGTGTAATATGTGTAGAGAAAATAGAATTGGACATTACATCTTCAAAATGTACTTGTTTTATTGGTCTAGTGGCATGTAGATTAATTCCACTAAATAATGAATGGGTTATAGGGGTATAGATCAAAATTTGAATATAGGTTGTAATAGATGTGTAAATAATCCCAAAAAGAGTAGTAATGGTATAACCCTTAGTTGTTTGGTTGTTAATAGGAAAAGTGCCACTCACTGGGCCTTAGGATATATTTTTAAAAACTAGTGGTTTGAATGCCCATGGCCTTTTTATTAGGCTTGGATAATGAAAAATGAAATAATGTGAAGAATAAATGGTGTAATCTATATTAAATATAGTAGTGTCAATATTAGGAGACATTAAAGAACTAAGAACTTGTGAACTTACATTTTAAGCGGAAGTAGCAATGATAGTTGTTATTGTAGTGGTTACATTTGTATTTTTTATCTAATATCCCATTGTAGGGCTTACATCACTCTCTAAACTTTAAGTTAGAGGGTTTAGAGGTACAACTAATATTGGTTCATGAACTAGATCTATTTGCTTAAACTCTACCTCATCATTCATATCCTTTCCCTTTTCTTCTAAAAACTTAGTTACAATCATTTCAACATTTTATTATTCAACTTATTCAGAGTATCCACATATTTTTATCTCTCTTGAATTAGTTTCACCCTTGTATAATTCATTGGATGATTATATTTACTCAGCTTTTATGTCTTCTTTAGATAACCACTCTTCTTTTTTATCATTATCATAAATTTTAACTGGCTTAGCTTTTTATTATACTTTGTCTCCTTCTTCTTGTTCAATTTCCCTATGTTCTTCCTCTGGATCCCCCTTGAACTCCTCATACATAGGGCCTCATGTAAAAAATAAGAATTTATTAGGCCTTTATTCTTCTTATACAACCTTGGGGGACACATATGAGTCCTAGGTTTCCTTTGGTAGGTCTATAGAGGTTTCCTAGTAGGAGTAAGGGTTATAATTGAAGGGAGTGGAATGGAAGATGAAAGAAATATAGGAGTAGAAGTTGGAGGTGAAGTGGAGATGGTAGTGACTATTGGTGGAGCCATGGAACATGTGGATGATTTACCCATGGATTAGGGTGCAATGGTATGAACTAGGGATGTGGGAGAAATAACAATAAGAACTTATAAAAATAAATAAATGACACTTACTTTATACACTGATATTAATGGACATTGAAGTGTAACATAAAATAGATCTACTATTTTTTTAAGACCTAAAAATTCCCTCACATCATCTATAATTTTAGAGGAGGAAACACTAGGAGGTGTAGGGATGTTTTTAGGGATATTGGATTCATCTTATATGTTTATGTCCTTAGAATCTCTTGCTTCTTCAATAATATTAATTCCCTCAATTTATGCCTCTATTTTTAAAGGACCATTAACTAGTGTTGAAGTCCATTTCCCCTGTATATTCTTTTTACATCTTATTTTATGATTGTGAGATCATATTGGATCGCTTGAGCCACTACCATAGGCATAGTAAGTTTGTGAATTATAATAAAAACATCACTATCATATTTAAAATTCATGAAAATGGAATCATGATTATACCACTAGTGTCCATATAAAATCTTAAATTCCATCTCATGTTTCTTGAGATGATATTTTACCTTACCCCTTAGATCCCAGTATCTAAATGGTGCCCTATTCAAACCATAATGCATTGTGATTTTTACAATAGAGTTGAGGTGATCCCATTTTGTGTATTTTATGTAGCCTATACTGAAAGGAGTTAGATGTAGGGCTCCTTATCTAGCTACCCTAAGTTATACATGTACACTACCAACCAACTATGTAACAATTTATTGCTCAATCATCTTATCTAGAACAATGTTTGGTAAGTATAAAGGTAGTGATTTAGTTCCCTCAGTTATAATTTTGATGCACTCAATATAATACCAATAATCACCTATTATTCTCTTGATGATTCTCTTGATATTTTTTAATAATCTGGGCATTGTTTCCATAGATAACCCTATATATCATATGATAAAATATATCTAAGAACCTTTGAATTTAATTTTTGAATCTATATATGTGAATAATGTTAAACTCATCACACACTCTATTCTTAAGATATTTTGTGGAGGGTACTCAAGGTTCTCCATAGGAAGGGTGTACTATAACAGTTATGACATCCACCACATACAAAACCATGTAGAAGTTACCATTTTTTAGGTTGGCTTGGTTAATAGTTTGATACATTAAATCAATATCAATGATTTATCTAAGGGGAATAATATTATATGAACTTAAAATAATATCGAATATTAGGACCCATATCTCATGGACATAAGAAATGATGGGGAAACCATACAACTAGTTTAACAGATCCATATCAATTCTTATCCCTAGCCTAAAAGAGATTATGGGAGGAGAGTAAATTATATTTTTAATTAAAAATTTGTTTGGTTTGTTGGCCCACTACAACAATTTACCAGTGATCATATTTGTAGATAACCATGAATTTATCATATATTATCCATAATTATCTCTAAAAAAGGATCCTATAAGATATTTTGAAGGATTACCATCAATGTAGGCCACATGGGTATTATTGATCTTAAATATTAATATCTTTCCATAAATTTATCCATTTACAAGCAAATCCTAAAGTAATTCAATTTTGGGAAATACCTTTCATTTTTTCATCACATTATGCATAGCTACTATCTTAATAGACAAAATGTCACTTTTATATTGATTTGTGAATATGAATGGTTGATCCATTAGTGTGCATGGATAAATAACTTTGACCTCTTCCTATATGGATGAATAGTACTTTAAAATGTGTTACAATACTACTAAATTGAATATTGTATCCATGTATTCCATCATGCATGTAATAAAATAAGTAGAGGGAAGAGGAGTGTGAAATGATGAATCCATTGAAACTTTGTAAATTCTTGGTGTGTTCTTTGAAAATATTAAAGTCTCTTAATCACTTAGGAGTTTGAATTCATAGTTTTCACAAAATAGTAAGAGGGCAATGGAATAAAATTAAGTTTTTAAAGCCAAATATATATATGAGATTAGTTGGCTCTAGAAATTAACTACATTTAGTTTTTGATTCATGTGGATTAAATGAAATAATATATTTTACTCTATTCTTATTTAACCCTAAAATCTAGATATGGGGAATCTAGGGTTAAAGGAGGAGATCCTAGAGCACAAGGATGGTAGACTATCTCTAAATCAAGCCAATTAATTAAAAAACTTAGATAAATATATACTAAATCTATTATGCTAATATATGATAAAAATAAAAAATAAAACTATGCTAGATATTAAATTGATAATGAAAAAAATTACTTAGTTGGTTCTAATGATATTATAGATCTAGATCTAAAATATGAAGTAGACTGGATCTAGACTTTGGAGTAATCACCTAATTCTGGAAATTATATATTTATAGCTGTAGATACTTGTGTTGACTTGGGATGGTTGTGTAGATTTTATTTTATAACTCAGATGTAGGTTTCCAATATAAAATACATTCTAAAACTTAAGCAAACACTTTTATGATTCTATGTTTTTTGTTACCTTCACTCTGGTACATCCAAATCTAGGTCATGGACTATTTATCCTTATCAAATAACAAAACCCTAATTATTCATCTTCATATTGGCTATGGAAAAAATGGGTTAATGGGCACATGGTGTTGAGCTAATCTAAAAAACCCTCTATCAATGAGCATTGACTATTTAGCCAATACTTCAAATAGGGTCTCATACTTATGTAGTTATTTTATATTTATTGGATTGTGTGAATCATGCAATGTTTGCTAATCAAGTACAATAGTGACCTAGTTTGTAACTTGGAAAATGTGGCTCATGGAATGATACTTCAATACTTAAAACCTATAAATATGTTGTCCCTATGATTGATATGGAAATAGAAGAAAGTAGGGAAGCTTTGCTCACTTGAGTGCTTGATTGAATGTTTTTGATAGGTTGCTTTGTGAGTAGGAAAGAAGTTTCTAAGTGAGGAATGAATGAGGATTGATCTTGTATTTATACCAATCCATTTGGAGAATATATTACATTAAATAACTTAGGCTAACCATAGGAATGTATTTCATTTGAAAATTGGATGAATATATGGCATTAGATACATACATTATGTTAGGACACTTGCATTTATATATGTGCCTGACTAGGATGCAAGTGTTTGGGTATTTAGAAAATAGGTGTGGGTCCAGAACTTATAGAAATAAAAGATAAGCATGTTTATAGCATTTTAGGCAAGATATAAGGTTTGGGTCATCAAAATAAAATTAGTAGTACTAAGAGATAAGTAAATAGGCACAAAGAGATAATGTATGTGAGCCTTTTGGAAACAAGAAAGGTCTAAAATCTTAAAGTACATTCATGATATGTATTTTCCAAGTGCATAATATTGAGGTGATAAATAATTCAAAAATAGTTTCTACATTTTCCTTCACCTTTGATTTAGTAATGAAATCGCTAGTTTAAAAGAAAATGAATGCATACCTAGGTGTGTATAACACACCTTATCTTTTCTTGAATCAAACTTGAGTGATTTGTTGGTGACTGACTTGCAAACAAGAGTATGTTACAATATATAATTAGTGCATATAATCTATAATTAAAATGATTGAAATTGAAAGAAAGGTTTAGGAGTACACTTGTGTATTGATGCAATCTTCTTACCTTTTGGAAATTTGATTTGAAAAATATATATAATTATGAATCATTATATTTGAAATTATGAAAAATATAAATATGGAAAATTCATCTATTTAAGGAGATTGAAATATATTGAAGGACATATGCCCCCAACCTTGGAGAAAATATGAGTTATCACCCAGTAGTTGACATTAGCTCAATCATGTAACCCAACCATATTTATACCCTAGTGAGCTTGAGTGAACCAAGTTAACTCACACTATAAATATGGTAAGGTTAGATGGCTTAATCAAGTCCAACCTATGAAATTGTAAACATTGAGTTATTTAATCACCTTAATCATACCAAAAATAAAACCAATTACTACAGTAGATTAGCTCAATATAGTCCATAAAAGTCTACCCTAGTGGGTGATGATAGTCCCTGAAGTGTTTGAAATCTAACAGTGATTTGATTTTGTAATATTAGATGCACATTACATATCATATTAATCTTAGATATGTCTCATGATAAAATCATGTATAATAATGGTACCAATTTATATATTTATCACAAATGTGTATCTGAATCATATAACTTACATTGACCAATTTGAAACTATGTAAGTGTGGATAACATGTTTCCAAAACATGCCCCCACTACAATTTGAAACTAAAAATTGGTTTAAGTGTGGATTACATGTTTCCAAAACATTTGACCACTAGAATTTGAGTCTAAGAATGGGTTCAAGTGTGGATAACATGTTTCTAAAACATGACCACACTATAATATAATATTGAATACTTATGTGATTATGGAAAACATGTTTCAAAAACATACCCCCACTATAATTTAGGTATGTTGAATATTGAATAAGTGTGGATAGCATGTTTCTAAAACATGCACCCACTATAATCTAAAATTTAAAAATAGTGTAAGTGTGAAAAACATGTCCCCATTATAATCTTGGTATGTTGAATATTAAATAAGTGTGGAGAACATGTTTCCAAAACATGCCTCCACTAAATCTAAAACTATGACAAATGTGGACAACATGTTTTTATAACACATCCCCACTACAATATAAATCCATGAAGCAATAGGGAATTCATGCCTTTATGGCATGGGCCACTAATATGCCACCCTTTTGAGGTTAAAGGAAGTATAAACTGGTAGTCACCTTACCTTAAAAGGATACAATAACTATATAATCTATGTATGAATCATGTAGCATATAAAAATAATATGTCTAGGTAGATAAATAATTGAAGCATGAAGTAAGTGATCACACCAAGTCTTAAGATGCATGATGTGAATCATTAAAACATCTAGATAGTAATAGTGAAAGGTTAATAAGTAATCAAGTACACACACAAGAGCACTCAAAAATAAAATCATGAGACAAAGGTCCAAGGATATCACAAACAAGGGGCATGTAAAGTGACCATAAAATGATATAACCTAGATGTATCATTATCATAGAGGTGAATTATCCCAAAGTCTTGGTGACATGAGTAGAGGGAAAAACTAATATCTAAAATTCTATATATCATGTATCTATGTATGCTTGAATCACATTACAAAGATGTCTGAAACACATGTATATGGGAAATATTGCTATGACATCTACTAACATGGAACCAACAACATATATGGCAAAGAGACTCTAGAACATGTAAATGATGAACACATTTTTGGATTTTTGAAGTATTCTGATTTGTTTGGTATTGGAATATTACAAAGAAATACCTACCCTATGATCTCTTGAAATTATGGGAGTGTGGAACTAATTATAAGGATGGTAGATACTACCATTAAAATATTTTAGATTGGATGTTTTATCATCTGGAAGAATATAAGAGTAATCAGTTTTTAACCCTTCTTTGATAGAAAGTTGGAGAGTTTCATAGTAATAGTCTTAAAAGACATCAATATCATCCATGACAAGAGATATAAAACATAAATATTAGGAAAAAATAGGAAAAAAACATATTAGATGGAAATTTTAGGAAAGATTAATGTTCAAAGATCGAGTTCCCCAAATGTTTAACCCTAAAATATAGATATGGAGACTTTAGGGTTAAAGGGTAGAGATAACTATGGACTAATTTTATCCCTAGGTCAAATTAAGTTAACCCCCTTACATGTGAAAAGTTTTCATAAGGACTTATAAGTCATAACATATTTACCAAGGTCCTAAATGAGCTTAAGACATAGTTTTAGGGTCACTATAATATGTTTTTACCTTGGTCATATTTGTCTTTATTTTCTTATCTCATTTTATGCCATATTTTAGTCATTTAATGAATTATAAAGTTTCAAATCAAACTAAAAATGTTTCAAGAGGTAGGCTAATGTACCACATGTCAAACAATGTTAGATAATAGTTTTTAAACTAAAATTTGTAGGTTCAACATACAAAAGAGATCAACTATAAAAAGGGTAGTTTCAGATAGTTGTACAGATTGAATGACAAATTTTTCACATGTGAAGGCTTCAAGAGGGTGTGTTGAGATCCCCATAGGTTATATTTAGTTTCAATAAGCTTTAACAGGTTCACATTTTTAGCACAAATATTTTCTCTCTCTTATTTCTCCCTTGGGCAAGTCAAAAGATGTCAACGATTTTCAGTTAGTATGGATAGGAAAAGAGAAGTTGGAGTGAGTAAAATTGGGGGATGTTATTATTATTTATGGCCTTCCATTTCATGGTCATGTTTTTTGGATTAGGGGTATGTGATTCATGAAAAATCACTAATATTTTTAGCACCTCCAAGTTATCTATAAATTCCTAACACTTTGGTTTCATCCTATATTTTCATTGATTCTTGTGAACCAAGTGTTGTATGAGGACTTGTAGAGTATTTTCATCCTTCTCATATGGATTTAAATATGGCTGGAACATGTCAACATGGAGAGATGGGAAAGATCAATCTCTTTTTCTAGAAGTTAATGCCAATGAAGTCTATATAACAGTGTTTTGGTAATGACATAATTTAATCTTTTGTGAGTGGATCTAGGAAAAATTAATGCACTTGTGTTGACCCCCTCATAAGATGGAAATTAGTTTCTCCATTCAAAGTTTTCACTCAATAGGATAATTGATGGAAGGTAGGTCTAACACACATAATACAGTTAATAAGTCCTAAAAGGTCCATCTACAAGCTTGTCTAAAGATCATTCTAATATCAAACTAAATAAAGGAATCATAGTGGTGTTTGAAGGTTTTGAACCTAACTAAAATCTCAAATAAAGTCTATGAGCCTAGTGAAAGGTTATTAGGGTGATGATGAGATTCTAAGCTAGTACATAGTCTTATATATAGTGACACCTAAAAGAAGTCTCAAATAGTGGCTTGAAGTCAATACAAAAGGAGATAAAGTAGTGTAAAAAGGTATTTGTATTTGTTTGAAGCCAATTGAGACCTTCAAACAAGTATGAAAACATAGAGAGGATCATGGTGTAAGTGTTGAGGATAGTACATAATTTCAACTTTGATGGAAAGGTGTAGAGTTGAAAAAGTTTCCTAATGAGATGAATCACCTTAACTTCTCCTAAAGAAGACTTTGCTCTATACAATATCATTCTATTGGTGGAGTTATATGAGTTCCAAGCATGTTTAATGGATTCTATCTTATAGCCTAGACTTAGAGGTAATAATTTGACACAAGAGGAGATGATTAGGTCAAGAGAGATGATGGTTGAGTGGGGTTTTAATTCAATCAAGTTTCTTGTTGGAAACACTCAGTGACTATAGTGCTTTTTAGTCCCAAATGAACATATAGCAATACAATGTTACAAGTGATAACTAATGCATTGGTAGTAAGAGATGAAAGCATGGTTTCAAGGCATAAAATAAGATCAAAAATGTATGAGATGACCTAAATAACCTCAATAAGAATTAAAAGAGTCTAATGAAGTCATCAAACACTAATCAACACCTACAAGAAACTCATATTTCTTAATATGCACACCTATAGTTTGAAGATGATTTGTAGACTAGCCTAACTACTGGAAAATATAGGTTTGGATGGTAAGCAGAGATATAATATGGATGACCATGGAAAAACCCATTATAATAATGATAATATCACATTTTTATGTGATTCTTAGAGGTAAATGTTGAACTAAATTGAGTTTTCAAAACCTCACACTTAGTCATCTAAAACCCTACACAAAGTCATACCTCTAGAAACTAGTCATGAGATAATTTGATGTTGAAGGTTGTTGGAGCATGATTAGACTATGAAAATTGACATATATGGTCCTCATGACCTAAAAATTATTTCCAAAGTATCTTTTAGACTATAATAATAGTGAAAGTGTCCTCTATTTTATCTAAGACTAGAGGCACTTCACAATCAATGTAACCTATAGTTTTAGTACACAAATGGTAAAATGATGAGATGGATTGTCTTAAATAATTATAGAATGATGTGTAAATTTTTTTTGGATATTAATTAGTGATAATAAGTATCTACAATAATTAGAAACACCTATAGGTGGTTAATACTCAGAATACACAATCTAGGCCTATAAGGACTAAAACTAAACATGAACCCTCATGGTGTCTAACTACATTAATATGACCATGTAACCTATATAATAAATTTAATATCCTTAATGGAAAATTTGAGAGTCAATTGGACCCATAAATTTTCAAATAATAGCTCAGAATTGGTCATTTTGACCTAATTCTCTCTCAAGGGTGTCTAGAATGCATGGTAGGAATTGAGAAGCCATTTTCTTTCACTCACATCTATAAAAACAAGATGAATTGGACATAAAAAATTTATGTGTAGTTAAGGGATGTATTTAAATTAAATTTTGTGGAATTGGTTTGAAGGTCAAGTGTCTAACCTTTATGAATCATCCTTAACAACCCAACTAACCTAAAACCCTCATATGAACCGGATGAAGAAAATATGAAGGTATATACATCCAAAATTGGATATTGGCCTTAAAATTGATTTTAATATATTTATAACTCTCCCAAACCCTCAAAAACTTAGTTTTTCTATAGTATCACTTGTATGGACATGCCTAATTTTGCATTTTTATAGGATTTAAGGTGTTTTACATGTAGACAAGGGAATTGATAGGTGAAGGATATTATTGGAGGTGTGTGAAGAATTTTTAAAAATTATCATACCTTATTCTCACCTTATTTATGCATGAAACTTGTATGATAAGTTGGTTATTATAGGTAGTACTGAATAATAGAATGAAAAAGAGGGTACCTACCTAAGTTGGAGATAAGAGTTGTGGTCTAGAGTTCTTTTGAGGTCTACCTGATGAAATGGAAGGTTAAGAAGTTCTAAATAAGTGTATAAAACATATAAAATGAATCTCCTTGAATATGTATATGTCATCTAAGTGACAAATGTAAGAATTGAGGCCTAGAAGGCTAATGAGTAAATGTAAAAAGGTAAGCATCAAGTGGTAAGAAGAAGATCACTAGTTGGAGAAGTATATAAGGACCTACAATAATCATATTTCCAATTTATTAGGTTAGAGGATATGTGTTAATAACTTATAAGTTAGTTCCAAATATTTAAATATACTAATCATTGAGAAGGGTAGTTTCAAGAGAGATATGAAGTGTCCCTTCACCAACTTTTGGAATATATCATGTTTGTGATTGACATATGTCCAATAGAAATTCAAAAATTATTTCCTAACTCTTACTATTGCATTGTAATTTTATTTTTGGCCTTGACACTTATAATTGTGATTATTCAACTTCATTCCTTCTCTATCCTCTCTTATGATCGATATATTTAAGCCATTTTGGCATTATAAATAATCCACACCTAGTATGGTAAAGCCTTGATGGTTTGAATATTATATTTAACTTTGAATAAATATTTAAAATCTAGTTTTGAGTTCATAACTTATTGTCTAAGTTGTGAAGTAGTGCATAGTGGAATGACAAGTGATAACTATCTATCCTTGTGTTCTCTTTACTCTTTCATGTTTGGTGCAAGTAGTATGTTCTCTAATAGGTCACATGAAGTGTAGCTAGTGTATTTGTCTATCTCTAAGTGTAATGGATATAATTAGTGTTTAAAATTAGACATTTTATTCATTCACTTTGAGAAGTGCATCAAATATTATCTCTATGTTTGAAACACTTATGCTAGAGTAATCTAGGATATTAAAGCTAGTATTGTAATCATGTTTCATAGTGAAAGTATATGGTAGTATAGTGGAGATAAATATGTCATATAACATCATTAGGATAGGTTAATTTCATGTTCCTTATATGTATTTTCATCCAATCAAGCAAGTAGTATAGGTGATAAGCTATCAAAGATAAATCTAGGGAGCTAGCTCTTCAATCTAGAGGTTTACCTATGCTATAGACAACCCATAGGTCTAGAGGTAATCCAAGGTTTCACTCAATTTATAAGAGGCTTGAAAAACCTCTCCAAGGGTAAAATATTGAGTGATAATATTTTTAGAATGCCTAGTGGAACTATTGTCTCAAGAACATCTTGTCAATGTGAATGCTGGTCTTGACAACATCATAATTGCATACATGTGTTAAACTCAAGATTTGGTGACTCCATTAAAGGTATTATCTAGTTATAGAAAAAGTTTTCTTATTCATTTTTTTTTGCTTCATGGTCCTTACTAGGTGAACTAATATTAGAGGTAACTATCTTATAAATCAATTCCCTCAACCTAAACTTCTTCTTAAAGTTTAATAGCCTAAGCCTATCTTAACATTTGAAGAGAAAGAATACTTTGCAAGTCAAGAATGGCAAGAGAGTGAAGAGGAATTTGATGACAATATGGATAGGTATTATTCTTTCCTAGCCTTAAATACTAAAAAATCCTATACTCCTCAATGTTTATAATGATATCCATCCCAATGCCACCAAGAGTGCTCCCATTTTTAATAG
Organism: Torreya grandis; assembly: GCA_037957365.1. Classification (NCBI taxonomy): domain Eukaryota; kingdom Viridiplantae; phylum Streptophyta; class Pinopsida; order Cupressales; family Taxaceae; genus Torreya; species Torreya grandis. The sequence continues at coordinate 2,391,334 of JARHVA010001826.1, read as the reverse complement.
GTAAGGTCCTATCACCCCAAGTGAGCATATTAGGGACATTTATAACTTATAAAATTTCCATAATTTCATTTAAGTTAACATTACATACATATTATGTGTCATGTCTTTTTTGAGAGGATGTATCACCACTTGAGATGAGTTTGGAGAGTTGTTGAATCAAAGATTTGAAGGTAAATATGATGACACATCATTAATTCATTAGATGAATGTGATTCAAAGATATCCTAAATAAACTATGAATTAATTCAATGAGAGGTTTCAAATAACATGGTATAGGATAACACCTCCCATGAGACCCCCTGTAAGTTTGTTTTCCCAACATACCTAAGAGCTATTAGGATTGATATAGATGTCATATTGTAGTTCCATGTTTGGGTACAATTTTCTTGAAGCCTATGATGTAGACATTAGAGATGAAAATGGTTTAAACCAAGCCATTAAACTCCCTATAAAATTATCTATGCATATTCTTCCCAACATGTCTTCTACTCTTCTAAATCTTGATTTAATTCTAATTTCAAATAACAAGTTGAGAGCTTCCCCAAAGAAGTTAGAATATACTATTGACTAGGAAGAAAGATCTAAAGCCTTAGAGGCTCAAGTTAGGCAACTAAATATATAATATGGATCTCAAAAAACCCCTATTCTTATCCAATACAATAAAATATATTCCCACCTTGTAAATATGGTCAAGGGAGGGGACAAGGTCAGCCTAACTTCAATAGGCCATCCAATGCCTATAATCCAACCTCCACTCCCAACACAAGGGCCATGGTTTTAGTCCATAATAGCTTGATTCAAAGATAAGAATGATAAACTAAAGGATAATATATGAATTCCACTAAATTTTAAGTATAATATTTGGTATATCAAGGAGGGCCGACTCTTCAATTGATAATACAATATGAAAGCTTTATGTAAGCCAAATTCAATGGAGATTATGGCAACCAAGGAGTGAGCTTGGAAAAATTTCTAGTGGAATATACACTTGTCCTAAATTATATTAATTTATTTAAATCCAAAAAAATATCAAAGAGGAGATATTTTGGAGATGTTCATGATTTAGACACAAGTCCAAACAATCCTCCTTCAAGGCAACAAGGTGTGAATGTAAATGTGGCAGCCTCTACAAGTGCTGCACCTCTTCAAAATTAGAAGGTGGGAAAGGTGACTCAAAGAACTCCATTACATCAATCTCAAGGAACTTATTTGAATTCAAGAATTAAAGAAAAGGTGAGTGTTTATTCTTTGAATATTAATTATTTTTTGAAGAGTAATAAAACATCCATATCTCTTTGGGAAGTGCTCTACATGCCCAATAAAAAAGAACTACTTCAAGAGCAGTTGTCCCAAATCCATATCAACCTAAAACCATCAATACATGGTGGTGTATCCATCACTAATTATCATACTCACATTTTTTAACCCTCCACCAAATACTAAAAGCCTTCACCTTTGTATCTCACTCTCATTGTGAGAGATAAGCTTGTCTATAATTACATTGTGGATAGTGGGGCAAGTACTTCAGTTATTCCTAAGCTTGTGGAAAATAAGTTGAACTTAAAATATGAGTTATATATCAAGGGAGTGTTGAAACTTCATGGGACACCAACTAATTTAGTAGGGTTCATTAAAATTTTTAATGTTTTCTTACATTCTTATACAAGATTTCTAATCTTACAAGACATATTAGTGGTTGATCTACCTACTCACTTTACTATTTGTCTATCAAGAGACTTCACCACCAATGTAGGATGATATATCTCAGCTGATTGGTACTTATTAGACTTTAAAATAAGGTATGGATCAAAGGTGACTATCAAAACACATACATTTTCCAAGTTTCACATTGATCCATATGTGGAAGTAAGTTTTAATTTGAATTGTACCATCAATGATCAAGAAGAGTATGCTATAAATGATGGAGCATCTTGAAAAATTGAAGGTATCTCTAACATTTTATTATAGAAGTATGTTTCTGACACTTATTAGCATGATCCATATTCTTTCATTGAAGAGACATACCTTGACACATACATCATCCATGATGAAGGTGATGAACATTCTAAGGTAAGACTTGATGATTCTTTTCAACAACCTATTGAGGGTAACTATATTATTCATATTCATTATGATGATGGTTTTAAAAGTATGATAGATTAGGATAATGAGGAAGACAATGTCATTATTCCTAGTCAAGATGAAGGAATTCATGTATGTGATAGCCATGAATAAAAAAAATGATCTATGGATGTAATTCCATGGCATAGTTGAAGAATTTGAACAACTAAGTAAGCCAACTCTCCTTCCTAAGAAGTATGAACCTGATAGTAAGGTTATTTATGGACCTTATAAACATGAATGAGAGTGTCCTATTGACCATGAGAATGAGTGTCAAACCACTTTCAATTAGGTTCTAATCATGAAAGAGTGTAATTAATCCAAGGAAGAAATTAGTCTAAGGTTAAACCAATTTTAGACATGTTTAAGTATCAATAAGATATGTTTGATGGTTTTAGACATCAAGTGCATCATGCTCTAGAATAAGGTCAAGTTGAGACAATTTTCATGACTCTCAATGATCAAATTGAGGAGTTCCAAGTGGACATGACAAATGTAAAGCAAGCTGCAAGCTCAAACAAACCTATTGGAAAGTTACATGGAGTTTTCATGAGATCTCCAAGTGATACACTTACAATCAACAAGTGATAAAATAATGGTAAGTCATTTAACTATCTACATAAACATGTATTCATTGATAAGTATGCATATTTGAGGGTTTGTTTTCATGGAGAAAAAATGATGCTAGAAGCATTATCTTTGACCATGGTTGAAGCAATGAGGAAGTTTTTCTTCACCTCAAGTGTTTTTAGGTCTTGTACATATTAGGATAAGTGTGTGTTTTCCTTTGAGTTTATTGTGTGTTTTCATAAGTGTTGAGAGAAAATGTTTGTGTCTTAGTATCTTACTTTATGTGTATTTTCCTTGTTGTGTGTTTTTGTTCTATTCAGAGGAATATCAATGCCAAATGTAGAATTTAGGTGACTCCATTTCCCAAGGATAGGATAAGGCAATTGGTCTTTAACATAGCAAGCATGCTACCCATTAAAAATTGCCAAAATGTTGACTAATTTTACCCTATAGTCAAATTAAGTCAACCCCCTACATGTGAAAAGTTTTCATAAGGCTCTCAAATTCATAAAATATTTACCAAAGTCCTAAATGAGCTTAATATAGTGTAAGGGTCACTATAATATGTTTTCACCTTGGTTATATTTATCTTTATTTTCCTATGTCATTTTATGCCATATTCAGGTCATTTAATGAATTATATGATTTCCCATTAAATTAAAAATGTGTCAAGATGTAGGCTAACATACCACATGTTAGACAATGTCAAATAGCAATTTTAAAACTAAAAGTTGTAGGTTCAATGCAAAAAAAAGGAGATCAACTGTAAAATGGGTAGTTTCAGATAGTTGTACGTACTAAATGATATATTTGGCATGTGTAAAGGTTTCAAGAGGGTATGTTGAGATCCACAGAAGTTAGTTTTAGGTTCAAAAAGCTTTAACATATTTAAATTTAAACAAAATCAATTTTCCTCTCCTATCGCTCCCTTGGATCGGTCAAAAGAGGTCAATGGTTTCTAGCTAGTATAAATAAGAAAATAGGAGTTGGAGTGAGTGCGATTGGGGGTTGTTAGTAATATTTTTGGCATTCCATTTCATAATCATGGTTTTTAGACTAGGTGTTTATGATTCATGAACAATCACTAATATTTTTATCACCTCCAAGTTGCTTATATATTCCCAACACCTCAATTCATATTCTATTTGCACTAATTCATGTGAACCAAGTGTTATATGAGGAATTATAGATTATTTTCATCCTTCTCATATGGATTTCAATCTAGTTGGCATGCGTGAAAATGGATAAATGGGCAAGATCACTCTCTTATGCTAGAAGTTAATGTCAATAAAAACTACACAATAATATTTTGGTAATGATAGAGTTTCATATACTATGAGTGGCTCTAGGACAAAGTAATACACATGTGTTCACTACCTCAGAACATGGAAATTAGTTTATCTATTGGGATTTTTAACTCAATAGGATCATTGATGAAAGGTAGGTCTATGACACTTAATACAGTCAAGAATCCCTAAAAGGGTTATCTATATGCTTTTATGAAGATCATTCTAATGTCAACCTAATAAAAGAAAGCATAGTGGTATTTAAAGGTTTTGAACCTAACTAAGATCTTAAACAAAGTACATAAACCTAATGTAAGGTTATTAGGGTGATGATGAGGCTATAAAATAGTATACAATTATATATTTAATGACACCTATAGGTAGTATCAAATAGTGGTTTGAAGTCAATATAAAAGGAGATAGAGTAGTGTTGAAAGGGCTTTGGAGGTGTTTGAACCTAATTGAGACCTTCAAACAAACATGAGAACATAGAAAGGATCATGGTGTAAGTGATGAGGTTAGTACACACAATCAACCTAGATGGAAATGTGTAGAGTTGAAAAAGTTTCTTACTAAGATGAATTACCTTAACTTATTTGAAAGGAGACTTTGCTTTGTATAGTGTTATTTTTTTGGTGGAGGAATATGAGGTTTAAGTAAGTCTAATGGATTCTCTCTTATAGCTTAGACTTAGATGTAACACCTTGACATAAGAGGAGATGACTAGGTCAAGAGAGATGATGGTTGAGTGGGGTTTCTATTAAATTAAGTTTCTTATTGGAAACACTCAGTGGACATAGTGATTTTTAGTCCAAAATGAACTTGTAATAATACAATGTTGCAAGTGACAACTAATGCATTGGTGGTGAGAGATATAAGCATGGTTCCAAGGCATGAAATGAGATCAAACATGTATGATATGACCTAAGTGACCTTAGGAATTATCAAAATAGTCTAATTCATTCCTCGAACAATAATCAAAACCCACAAGAAACTCATATTTCCTAATATGCACACCTATAGTTTGAAGATAGTCTGCAGACTAGCTAGCTTATAATGGAAAATATAGGTTTGGATTATAAGTATGGATATAAGATGGATGAACACGTAAAAAACCATTATCATAATGATAATATCAAATTTTTATGTTATTCTTATAGGTAAATATTAAACTAAATTGAGTTTTCAAAACCTCACACTTAGTCATCTAAAACCCTGCACATAGTCATACCTCTAGAAACTAGTCATGAGACAATTTGATGTTGAGGGATATTAGAGAATGATCATAATATGAAATTAAAAAATAGGGTCCCCAACACATGACCAATCCCTCCATATTATCTTTTAGACCAAACTAATAGTGGAAGTGCCCTCTATTTTTTCTCATATCAGAGGCACTCCACAGTTAATGTAACCTACATGTTTAGTACACGAATGGTAAAAGGATGAGATGGAGAGTATTAAGGAATAATGGGATGATGTGTATATTTTTTTTGGAGATGAATGAGTGATAATGAGAATATAAATCCATTTTAAACACTCAGAGATGGCTAATACTTAGAATACATAGTCTAGACCTATAAGGCCTAAAACTAAACATGAACCCTCATGGTTCCTAAGTCCATTCATATGACCATGTGACATATATAATCCATTTTAGAACATTAACGTAATATTGGAGAGTCAATTTTACCCATAATTTTTCAAATAATAACTCAGAATTGGTCATTTTGACCTAGTTCTCTTAAGGGTATCCACAATTCATGGTAGGAATCAAAAAAGCATTTTATTTCACTCACATATGTATATATGAGATGTATGGGACCTAAATAAATTAGGGATATTTGAGGGATGTATTGAACTCAAAATTTTTAGAATTAGTTTGAAGGTTAAGCATCTAACCTTTATAAATCATCACTAACAACCTAAATTATCATTGAACTTGATGAATAAAAGATGAAGGGAGATGAATCTAAAAGTGTAAAATTATCTTTGAAAGTTTTTTGAATCTATTTCACTTTCCAAAGATTTATACCACTTGATTGTTTCATACTATCACTTGTATGGATATGCCTAATTCTATGTTTTTTTTAGGATTTGAGGTGTTTTACATGTAGAGAAGGTAATTGATAGGTGAAGGCTATTGTGGGAGGTGTGTGGAGACTTATTTAAACTCATCATACCTTATTATAACCTCCATAATGTATGAAACCCCTTTGCTAAGTTGGTCATTGTAGGTAATTCTAAACAAGATAGTGTGAAAGAGGGTGACTGCCTAAGTTGGAGAAAAGAGTTGTGGTCTTGAGTTATTTTGAGGTCTATCTGATGAAATGGAATTCAAATAGGTTATAAATAAGTTTCTAACACATCTAAAAATAATCTCCTTGAATAGGTACAAGTCATTTAAGAGACAAATGTGAGAATTGAGGCATAAAGGGCTAATGAGTGAATGCAAGAAGGCATGAAACAAGTGGTAAGAAGAAGATCATCAGTTGAAGAATTATATAAAGACATAAAATAATCATATTTCAACCTTCTCAAGTCATATGATATGTTTCAAGAACTTATAAGGTAGTTCCAAGTAGTTAAGTGGACTATTCATTGAGAAGGGCAGTTTCAAGAGAGATATGCAGTGTCCCTTTGACAACTTTAGGAATATATCATGTTTATGATTGACATATGTCCAATATAACTTCATGACTTATTTATAAACTCTTCTTATTTCATTGTAATTATCTTTCAATCCTTGACACTTGGACTTGTGACTATTCAACTTCACTCCTCTCTCCTCTATTATGCTTTATTTATTCAAGCCATTTTGGCATTCCAAATAATCCACACCTAGGTATGGTAAATCCCTATTGGTTTGAATACTATATTTTCTTTTGAATAAATATTTCCAATATAGTTTTTAGTTCATAGCTTCTTGTCTAATTGTGTGAAGTGTGCATAGTGGAATGACAAGTGATAACTATCTATATTTGTGTTCTCTTTACTCTTTCATGTTTGGTGCAAGTAGTCTACTCTCTAATATGTCACATGAAGTGTAGCTAGTGTATTTTTATCTCTCTTTATGTGTAAGGAATAAAATCAGTGTCTACAATCAAACCTTTTGTTAATATACCTTGAGAAGTGAAATACATATCACCTCCATATTTGAAACACTTATGCTAGAGTAATCTAGGATGTTGAAGCGAGTATTGTAACTCATATTTCATAGTAAAAGAATATGGTAGTTTAGTGGAGATCAATTTGGTGTATCACCTCATTAGGATAGGTGAATTTCATGTTCCTTCTATCTCTTTTCACCTAAGCAAGAAAGTAGTATAGGTGATAATCTATCAAAGATAAATCTAGGGAGATAGCCCTTAAATCTAGAGGTTTACCTCTATTATAGGCAACCCATAGGTCTAGAGGTAATCCAATGTTTCACTCAATTTGAAAGAGGCTTGAACAACCTATCTAAGGGTGAAGCATTAAGTGAAAATAATATCCTAGGGCACAAGTATGGTATACTATCTATAAAGTAGGATAATTAATTGTGAAACTTAGAAAAACATATACTAAATTTATTATGCTAAGATATGATAAAAATGGAATGAAAAGTTATGCTATATATTACAATGATAATGAAATAAATATACTTAATTGGTTATAATTATAATATAGATCTAGAATGGGAAGGAAGTAGATTTGATCTAGATTCTAAATCAGTTGTTTGATTTTATAAATTATATCTTTGTATCTATATACACTTGTATTGACTTAGGAAGGTTGCGTCAATGCTAATGTCTAACTTGGATGTATGTGTCTAGTATGAAATACCTATAAAATTATATATGACCACCTAGGTACTTCTAGGTTTTGTGTCACTTTCACTATGGTGCATTCAGATATGGGTCATAAACTGTCATTCCTTGTCAAATAGAAAAACCCTAGTTCTTCATCTTCATATTGGTTGTAGGAAAAATGGGTTAGTAGGCAGTAGGCACACAATATAATTTTTCCCAAAATACCCCTATATCAAATAACCATGCTTACATATTGAATAATATGAATAGGTCCTTAGACTTATGTAGTTATCCCTTATGTGTTGGATTTTGCATTAATCATGAAATGTGTGATAAGTAAGTAAAATAGTGGACTAGCTTGTAAATTTGAAAATGTGGCTCATATAATGCTCCTTCAGTAATTCAGACTTGTAAATATGTTATCCCAATGACTAATATGAAAATAAGATAAAATAGGGAAGATATTTTGACTTGAGTGCTTGATGAAATGGTTTTGATAGGATACATTATGAGTAGGTAATAAGTTTTTAGGTGAGGAATGAATGAGGATTGATCCTATATTTATACCAATCCCTTTAAAGAATATCTCACATCAAAACACTTAAGCTAACCATAAGAATACATTTCAATTAAAAATTAGATGATTTAGGGAACTAAACACTTGTATCAGGTTAGGATATTTGCATCAATGTATGCATCTGACTGGGACACAAGTGTCTAGGTAGTTATAAAATAGGTGTAGGTCCAGAACTTTAATAATAGAAGATAATCACATTTATATAATACTGGGTAAGATATAAGGCCCATGTCATCATAATAACATTGGTCAAACTAAGAGATAAGAAATTAAGCATATAGAGGTAGTGTATGTGAGCCTTTTAGTATTTGGAAAGGTATAGAAGATGAAGGTACATCCATAATATGTATTTACTAAGTATACAAGACTAAGGTGCTATATAATTTATAAATAGTATCTATAATTCCCCATATACTTTTTTTTCATTTGATTTTTGATTTTTTACTTTTATCTTATGCGTATTGAATTACCATTTGTCATCTTTTCACTGATTATAGGTGTCTCATCACATTAGTATGAAAATGTCTCCTTCTCTCTCTTTTGTAGCTTTGATTTCATGTTTTAAAATTTCTTTTCTTAGTCTTAAACACTAGTTGTATATTGTTTATCCCTATGTTCCAAGTTATGCTCCTTTGTACTTTTCTTCTTCAGTTGTGGGATCTCAGGTCTTGGATTGAAAATATCTTTATTATATACTATGTAGTTTGAAAAATAGTGGAATCATGATGTGTGGAATAAATGATGATCTAAAAGTTCTTCAAAATTTGACTTTATACCTCACTATGCCAAACTATGGGTTCCTTAGATGATGCCATGTTGATAGCTCTCACTATTCAACTCACCCAGATGACTACATAATATAAGTTGTTCAGGTCATCCATGGGTTGGTATGATTATGATACATGGAGTAATCCCATCATCTCAAAATATCATTTAACTTTGTGAAATATGAAAATATCCTTTGATAAATTCATAATGTGTGCTTGCTCTTTAGGCTACAGGTTATCAGGATGGTGACACTAGGTCACCTAGAGAATAAAGATTTGGTCGATCATTCAAGGCTATAGGTTAGTGGAATAATGACACTTGGTAAAAGTAGATGAGATTAGAGACATCCCAAATATGAAATGAAAAAAACTTGACCATAGAATAGCTTGCATAAGATCAACACCAAGCATACATATAATAAAATATGATGTGTTTAATCTCATTAGTCACTCAAAATGCTCATTTTAAAATTTTAATACCCTGATAAAGAATGTAACGATGTTTCAACTTTAAATTATAATAAAGCAACATAACACTCCAACATAACGAGTTAACCTTAGAATTTATGAAATATGTCAATACTTGGACTCTAAGGTTATGTTCTCAAAGGACCATGTATTTCAACTTTATCTTTAATAAATTTTCTAAGGCAAGTGGGTGTCCTTATTTAAATTTTTTTAAAATTGGGGTGTGTTGGGGCACAAAAAATGGTGACTTAGCGGGGAAATACTCTAGAGTATTTGAGAATTTAGAATTTCTAGTTAATTCAGTATGATAAAACTTTAGACTTTATAGGAAAATATTAAATATATAATATAATTGAAAGAGACTCCAAATTCATCATGCACCATACTAACCCTTTTTATTTCTAGGATCTCTATGTGATTATGTAGAGTTCATTTACCCCTTATTATGAGAGTTTTGATAGAGATATGGATAGACACTCTAGGTCTTATTTTGATTTCTTAATTTTGTAAACTACAAAAAGGGAAGACTGGGAATTACTCTATTGCTATCCAGGATTTCATAATGCTGATAGAGATAGATATAATTCCACTTTAAGCATTTTTACTTCACCAATCAAGAATCCATAGGCTCAATAAAGATTAATTAAATCACCCACTTTTCATGAGTTTTTTTGATAACTTATATGGAATAAGTGTTGGGAACCACCATTATCTAGGTTTATGTATAATAATGCTTGTTTTTAAATTAATCTATCCCTATTAACATAGATCCATTTCAATTTTTATTATCTCTCACGTAAGTTTTAGCGTGTAAGAGTGTAGTTGATCTTTGAAAATGAAAATAACTTCTAAAATTTACATGAGTATATCATAGTAAATTACAAATACTTAGTGACCTTATTAAATTCAAATAAAAACTTGATTTTAGTCATAATACATACCTTAATTCTAAAACACTCAAGTTTTACAATAAAAAATCTTGGTGAATTCTAGTTGTGTACTTGTTGAGTTACCCCTTTATCTTTTAGAAGGTCTCTTTTTGGTTATAGCATAAGAAATTAAATGGAATGTACTATAGTTTTAAGAAAAATCATCTATAAAACATAAAAACTAACTATGAATGCAAATGCTGAAAATAAGAAACTAATCTAGGAGATCCTTGAAAGATTAACCTATGAAATTAGGAAATCTGTTAATGGAATCCAATGACAGAAAGTAAGAAACTACTCTAGAAGGTAAGTAATATAATATAATCCTAATTCTATGTTTAAAAACATAGTTATTCAGAAGCATCTCTAACTAGATAAACCATGAAATAATGTTTAAAAAACTACCCATTCAATGGAAAAGCAAGGCCATTACCTTGGAGGTCTCTTAGATGAAAATCATTGTTACCTTGGATTTATGAGATTTGATATGGCCCAATCTATAAAGGAGTGAAATTTTCATGTTTCCCTTTTTTTTCATGTGCCTTATCCCATAAAATTACTAAATATGAAATCCTTGAAACCTTGATTTTAGATATTTTGTCAAACAATCTCTTTACAATGCCTTTGTGTTTCTTTAAGTTATGCAATGCTTATGTTTGTGCATCCTCTATTTGGACCATATCTAGTATCCCAAAATGTATTATTTCATCTTCTCCCATATACTCTTTCATGAATTGATACATGTATTTTAAGAGTAATAGGTAATATTTTTTTTAACCATACACTAATTGGAAGGGTGAATCCTTGAGGGCTTGATTATGCCTTCTTTTTTCTATAAGCATAATGCATACTTCAATAATAGGTTCCATTCCATCATTTTATCTTATGCTAAAATTTTGATGGCATCCATGAAATTATTATTAGTGGACTCAGATACTTTGTTCCCTTGTAGATAATAGTTTGATGGAAAATTAATTATAATCTGATTCCTATAGGCCCACTTAATAAATTTGATAGATTGGAAGGTTAAACAATTATCATAGACTAGATAAATTAGATTTCCAAACATGGTCAGTATATTATATTCCATAAATTTGATCACATCTTGGGCTCTAGAATTCTTCATAGCCACAACCCCTATCCACCTAGTGTAATAATCAATGGTTGTCAAAACAAACTTATGTCATGTTAAATAATTTAGGTTTATTTCTCCAACAAAGTCAAGACCCCATTGAGCAAAGGGGCATACTTTAATCATAAGATGTAGTGGCATATTATAAAGAATCATAAGAACTATGTTAAAACAATTTTGGAATTAACATTTCAAGCCTCTGCTATGCCCATCACTAGGAGGAGATATTCATGAGTAATAAAGGCAAAAATTATATTCCATAAATACCATTTATTATAAGAAATGCCAAGATGGTTAGCTAATGAAACTAGTGGCATAGTTGTATGTAACTCTATTTTCCCAAATACTCGACATTCATGGCATGTTCAAACTTGATTATGAGTATCTTTAAAATGGTATACTAATAATATCCCATCCTTAAGATCTTATGAGATATGGCATTTCTAGAAGGATTTCCATTATCTATCTTTTGATGTAAATTATCTAAGATATTCATGTCTTAGTCTATTGAGACATGTTAGTGCCCAAATTTGTAATGGAGTAATTGGGCCCCTATCAGTAAAGTTCTCATGTCCAAACTAGATGAGTGTTAATGTTTTAATCACCTAAATTAGCCCATAAAAAGATGAGAATACATATTCATGATTATTCATGTACATGTATTTACTTTCACCAAATGGTAAGTGTTCTTTCACCAAATGGTAAGTGTTCTTTCACTCCTTGCCAAATTCTTGAGGGGTACTTTCTAAAGATGGAAGTTAATATTGATAGATCTGAAGGAATCACAAAATATTGATTAAAAATTCAATTTTGGGAGAATTCATGTTGAGAAGACAAGGGTATTACAAAGCTTTTCTCTATGCTTGGATTATATGCTTTATGCTCAAGAGGTTTCTAGGACTTCAGATGAAATTGTTGATTTACACATGATGTATTTTGATGATTAAGGTGTGAAATGGCCTAATTAATTAAATGAGAGGCATTTATTTATCTTAAGAGACTTTTCATAAGCTTTGTTGGGGGTTAGGGAAATCTTGCACCTTTCCCCAAGTAAGGAGAACTAGTGTAAAATGGTAAAAGTGGTCGAGAAGTCCAAACTCACATATAAATTAGACACATGGTAGATTCTCAAGGCTTTGGATGTTTCAGGCTTGTTTTGAAAGTTGCTCCTCTTATTGTATTTAGGGCAAGGTGTTTAAATTCCCCAAGGCCTAAATATATAAACTTGTAAGAAAAAGTAATGCCACATGGTAGCTCCTAAAAAAAAATTTAGTTTTAGCCACTTTTTAAAGATCACCCCACTTACTTATTGGTGGGAATAATATAAAAAACCCATGAAGGCCCAAACTCCCAGACTTGTGACATAAAATTATGATACATGTTTTTGGTCATAGAGAGGGTTTGGAGCTTATTGCACTTTTGCACCTCCAAAAAATAACAAGTGAAAAGGTACAAACATCATTAAAGGCCCAAAAAGATATCATAAATGCATGTCCCACTCATGTCACTCTACACCCTATAAGGATGACCATTTGGTGCAATAGGGGAGCATTTGTGTCTTCCCTCTCTTTTTTGAATAAGGCTCAAGCAATTAATGAGAAGTAGGTGGTGATTAGTTTTTGGGATTTGGTGCATTAATGGTATCCCTAATCTTGAGATACAAGGGATTATAACTTAGGTATTTGTCTTCATTCTAAAATTACCCTTTGTATCCAAAGCTTGCATCCATGCTTTTGAGTTATGTGTGCCTGAGCTAAGTGTAGTGTAAGAATGTTATTGTAGTGAATTCTTCATAAAATTTCAAATTCTAGTATGCATAGCCATCTAGATTAAATAGTAAGTTTCCCATTTGCTCCTCATGTTGTGTTCTTTGAAGAGAGTTAAGAGATAGTTGAGGGTTATTTAAGTGAAGAGTTTTTCTGGTATAGAAATGTTGCATTTAAGAATTAGAAAAATGATAGTGTCTTCTACTGTAATAAAAGGTAATGTTGTTTTAATTTTGGATTCAATTAAGGATATTGATGTTATGGGGTTGAATTTTAGGGCCATATTAAATGTTCTAAAACAACTTGACCCCCAAGTAATTGCCAATGTTAGCAGTAGTTACATCACACCTATAGAAACATTCTCTTTGGTTTTCATGTACCCAAAACTCATTATTGTGTGTGCTTGAGCATACCAACTAGACACAAGGATTGTTGTTGATGGTGGTCATTCTGTTGTATGCTCCTTCACCCCTTTATGCCTTAGCACCATGTTAGGAATTCCTCCTCAGCCATAAGGCATTTCACTTTCTTTGGAGGAAAGCCAAAATTATGTATAAAATAAGGACAAAGATATCTAGGATATTATCAATACTTATTGGTTAGCCAAGAGGAGACAAAAGGTATTGAAAATGTCTAAGAACCTAAAATTAGCAGAGTTTAATGAGTTACCCCAATGTGTCATTACCATGGTTGTCAAGATTTATGGGGTGCCTACCATAGAGAAGTTTGAGCCCTGCATGTTCTTAATTATGATATTCATATTAGAGGGAAAGAAAAAGTTGGTATAGGCCTCCATACTAAGTGATAAACTACATATACAGATGATGTATCTCCAAGATAAATTCTTAATAAAGAAGCATTTATAGGTACCTTCTATATGTCTTCCTATTTGATGTACAACCTTGTGTACAATAGGACTTTCCAAGGGCTCACCAAGAATCTTTAAGAATGAAAATATATGAGGTATATCCAGAGGTTACCTTGGAGGGATTCAAGAACAATTTTTTTAAATTTTATAACTACTTTTTCAATGTAATGATGAGTGTCTTATTCCCGTTAAGAAGTCTCAAAGAATGTCCATAATATCCAAGCAAGTGATTGAAAAATATGGTGCCACTTACATATAGTTTAGAATGTTCACATACATTAGGGTGAGTGACTATGCTAGATGCCCACTCAAATTGCCTAGATACCTGGATGACAAGTTGGTAGTGATGGAGCTAAGCTAACAAATGGTTCCACCACATGAAATGATTTCAATAAAAAATATCAATAATAATTTCAAGTTTCCTATGATAATAGGGTTTTATTTGTGTCCTTATGTTGCTAAGGAAAAGGGGTTGGAATAGGAGATAAATTCATATGCACTTGATAAAATGCCACCCCAACCCAAATTTGACATTAGGTGGTTGATAAACATGGCCATTAATGGAATGTTTTATAATTCTCACTATGAGGACATTTGGTTTAACTGCACCACAGAGGAAGATGTCCAAAATTAGGAATTTATGAGGATGAACATGCAGGAAGTCATAGTCTACAACATTGATCCCATCCCTAAAGACATGGTATATGATAAATTAAAATCATATTCACTATAAATCACCAATAATATTGAAGCATAGCCCATTTCTTAGTCAAATTTTAGTACTCAAGAGGATGATTCCATCCCTAGGAGATCAATGTGAATTATGAAGAGAACCTTCAGATGGCTTAAGGAGCATGAGGTTGAACTCAATACATATGACACTCTTAATCTTAAAGAATTAAGGTAGGTTAAGGATTTGAAGGCCTTTATCTTAGGATAGAGTGTTGACTCTACATGTCCATCTTTATCTACAACTAGTAAGGGCAAATGCAAGCTTGGGGATATCGAGTTCACCAAGATGGTGGACATGGAGAAGATAACAATGACACAATATAAGGCTAGGTTATCTTTTTTTAAAATAAAAAATTTGGTAGAGAATTGGGACAAGATTCTTATAGGGTAGGTCATGATGGCTAGCACTACCCCCATCTCCATTTCAAGAAAGGGAGCCCTAGCAATTCTAACCATTCTAATGACTGCTCTTACAATTACCTCAACTATGGTCCCACATGCTCCACCCACATAACAAGTAGCATTCCATCCTCCCTTGATGACATATGCAATAAAAAGAGGAGGGGAAGACCAAGAGGAGCAACCAAGGATAAAAATAGTTAAAAAGAGTCTACAACCCTCAAGTAAATCACCTATAAAGAAAAAGGAGGTTGCATTTAAAAACCCACTCTCTAAGGAAATTATTATGAAAAGAAGAGAGGACCAAGAATCATATGCCAAAAGAGTGAGAGATATGAGTAAGGTAGAAGATTCAAATGAAGGAAAAATAATAGCTAAAGTAATGAAGAAACAACATGCCTTC
This sequence comes from Torreya grandis, assembly GCA_037957365.1. Classification (NCBI taxonomy): domain Eukaryota; kingdom Viridiplantae; phylum Streptophyta; class Pinopsida; order Cupressales; family Taxaceae; genus Torreya; species Torreya grandis. The sequence goes on along the minus strand of JARHVA010001826.1, from coordinate 2,375,525 downwards.
ATCCCTCCCCAAGTAAAGACTAGGCAAAGGACTCATAGGGAGAGGCCAAAAACCCCAGTAAAGGCCTTGACATGGGACCAATCCATAGAAGAAGAGGTCTTGGTGACAAAAATCAAAGGTGATGAAGAGGGTGACTTAACCTCAGATGACCCTTTGTCATTTGATGAAGTTATACAAGTTGGAATAGGGGTAGACACCTAGGCCCAATTCCCTCTTGAGAAAGAGGTAGCCTCCCCAGATACAGAGGCATTTATTGAAAATTTCATCTCCTAGTCCCCTGGTTAGGATAGAGTTTAAAAAGGTGAGGAAAATCAAGGGCTTGATGGAGGAGTTGAGAAAGAGCCAAAACATGGTGACCATGTTTCCACTAATAGTGTAGAGGTAGAGGGAGATGGGGGAGCAAACCTATAAAAAGGTACCCCCACCCTTTCATAAGAAAATAAAGAGTCAGATCCAAAAAATAAAGATGCTAAGGAGGATATATCAAGGAGTGATACTTCTATTGAATTATCCTAAGGTTTCCTTCCTCTCATCAAAGTTCATGATCCAGTCCATAATAAAAGCCCCAGGGCCATGATCATTGAAGAGTTTCTTGAATGTGACAAGGAGGTCACCGTAGCCTTTTTTGAACCATGGGTTAAAACAAATAAATAAGGAAAGGTGGTTACAAATCCTTCTAGCCAAACCATAACACATGGGAGATCCATCAATAAATTTCTCATGGAGTCCCACTAGCCTGGGTCAACTTTTAAAGTTTTGAAATAGGTAGAGAGAATATTGGAGTAAAAACATAGAATAGAAGGGGATGGAAAAGAGTAGGAAAGTGATGATGAAATTGAGAAATTAATGTTGATCCCACCACCCAATCTCATGGTACTCCATGTAACCAATTCATCATTAGCACCACTCCACATTGAGTCAAAGCTTTCCACAATGTCTACAACCTCAGTGGGTTTTCAAACTAATCCCTTTCTATGGGTCATGGAGCAAGTGAAAACAAAGGAAGATATTATGAGAAAAATAAGGGACATTGATGTGATAGAGATAATTTATAAGCATAAGGCTAAGCCCTCTAAGAAAGCTAAAACTTAATTCAAGACCACTTACACAGACAAGGGGGATAGAAATGTTGAGGTAGCTATTCCCCCTCCTGATGCATTGAAGAAAGATGAACCCCTAGAGCAATTTATATTTATAATCTCAAGGAGCCATCATGAAAGGATTTGAAGCACAATTCATAGGTTATAGCTAACATGGTGGCACAAAGGATGGATAAAGATAAATCCACCATGGAAGATCTCAAAGCAAAAAATTAGGCTATGATCCAATACTTGTAGAAGCTATTGAGTAAGCTAAAGGCAGTAGCTCTGATTACCATTAAGACTCTAGACCTTTCACTTTTTCCCATGAGGTCACTAGAGTTTGTCCAAGGTGATGAGCTAAATCTAGAGGGTGGGCTATAAAAGAATGGATAGAATATTAGAGCACTTGGGCCAAAGATATCATCCATTCAACATTAGAATACTTGGATGATATAATAGATAAAGGGAAAGATTGTGAAACTCAAATATCTCTTTATGATGCAGACATAAAAAACTAGCAAAAGATCTAACTTAAGGTAGATGAAATTTTCTATGAGTAGTGATGTTTTAATGATGGAGAAAATTGTCTCTTCAAATGATCACAAGAAGCTTAGATAATATGAATTAGTAATAAAGCATTGAATGACGGTGCTTAAGGAAGGCATCTTTGATTTAAAAGGAGAAGATCAGTCTCTCAAGACCACCACCAAGGTAATAGATGTTGCCCTTAGAAAAATGGTAAATCTTGATGGTGCAGGTGATTTGATAGAAGGGGTAATACACAATGCTCTAAAAATCCTCATTAAGGCACCTCAAGGAGCTTTTGATGCCCATAAAATAATATAGTTAGTTGCACTTGAGAAGGATTGTGACCTTCTTAAGGTACTCATTGGGAGAAAATAGGCCACAATTCAAATACCAAGCTAGCCTAGATCAAAAGGATATTGTCTCTATGATTGACAAGTATACCAATTACAAGAATAAGTTGGTGAAGCATTCAGTTATTGATATTGATTTTGGAACATATCCAATTATTCTGATTTCTTCCTACCTAACAATATTATTTTATCTTATTCTCTCTCTCTCTCTCTCTCTCTCTCTCTCTCTCTCTCTCTCTCTCTCTCTCTCTCTCTCTCTCTCTCTCTCTCTCTCTCTCTCTCTCTCTCTCTCTCTCTCTCTCTCTCTCTCATTCTTTAATCTCATTTCCCACTCAAACCATTATACTCCACCCATTAGTGGCACATCCCTTTCAAATTTAGTTTGAATAATCATGTGTATAATAAAGGGACATATTATATTGATGTGCAAAGAGACAAAGGTTATTTTGTCCTTTGTAAGGTTATTCCCCACATGTCTAACTGAAAATGTTCTACCATGATGGAGTATCATGTTTGTTATCATCATGGAAGCATGAGCACAAGTTTGAGGAATCTAGTTTGTTACAATAGACTCCAGGCTTGAGAAAGAATTTTCCAACTGAAGCATCTTTAGGAGTGTGTTGAGTTTAACTAAAATTCTATAAGTAAAGGGGGTTTGTCCCTTTATAGAGGTCAGTTAATTTTTTGAGTACAAATATATATCTTAGGAGAGTTCTCCCTATGTAATTTTCTGATGCCAAACTGATTCCACTTGTAAAATCATTGGCAAGCTTTGAGAGCATTCAAAATGTTTCCCTTGTTAGAGAAATGTTTTTCATGGTGTTATGATATGTAATTTTCAAGACACATAGAATTCAAGTTTGATTTAGCTAATACATGGAATCTACTCATGATTCATTATTTCTTCCTGTTATTAAAATACAATGCTCTATTTTACATGCTTAGTGGATTGGTTATCTAATTTGTGCTTCTTTATGGTAGTTATTTAGGTTTTAAATTTAGAGTATAAATTCCTTTCCATTTTGATATGTGAGAATAGGGAATTGATAACATTTTTAAGGGTAGTATTTGGTTTATGAATTCAACTAGTAGGAATTTTTGAATGGTTATTTGTAGTGTTGCAGGTAAATTTTTGAGGGTCATTTGTGCATGATTTCATCTTATCTATTTTGAATTGAAAAACATTAGTTAAATTAAGGTAACAAAGTTGTTATGTGAATGTCTCCATACTCATTTGCTAAGCCATCCACACCCTTATCCATAATTCAAATTAACTTAGTTATACCCTATCTTGCCCTACAAATAGTATGCCATTTGTATATCATAAGTACTATTTGCTTTATATATGCATGAAGATTTACATAGTTGAAATGCATTTTCTTTATGTGTTTTAAACCTCAGTGCTATCCACTTATTTATTGACATCCATATTTATTGTCAAATTGAAGGTTGTAATCACATATTTATCTATCTTTAGTAGCTTATTTTTGGTTTAGGAAATTTGTTCATTATGTGTGACAACCCTTCCTAGGTGGATTGAGCAAGTTTGGTTATGTTTTGGTCAAATTTGTGTGTCTTTGCATTAATAATTCCCATGGAGGGTACACTATAGAATCTCTCCATATGAGTGAGCTACCCTATATGTCCTCTCACTTTGGTTTAGGTAGAGCTAGAAGTAGTAGGGAAATAACCATACCCTTTGTAGGTGCCTCCCAGTCATTTTCTCAAGTCTGGTCCATTCTTGATGTTGAACCCTTCCCTAACTGCAATGACATTTTAGTGGGTTCTTAATTTCTTTAATCATTTGTTTCAAGTGCACAAGGCTAGATTAGAGAGGTGTACAACTGGGAACCAACACTTTTTTGGCACTATTGTTGGGGATCATTCTTGTCACTTATGTTTCTGTGGACTCTTGTAGAGAGTTGTAAGTGATTTATGTTGTCACTCTAAAGGGTTATTTGTATTAATTTCATTAACATCCTTATAGTTTTTTGGATGAATTTACTAAATATATTCACCCCTATTTAACTAAAATATTCTATATTCTTAATGTTGTTTTCACTATTTGGGGGTGATATTTCATCAAATTACTAAGTAGCTTTATTTTCTAGTCTAGAAGTCCTAATTTTCAAGGTTTAAATATTATTTCCTATTGTATATTTCCTTATCTACTTTAAATAATTATCTTTATATCTGCAAAGATGGAGGGTACTAGATCTTCCTTTCACAGGAATACATTAAAAGAACTTATCTCAGAATTAAAAATCCCATCTACAAGATAAGTGTGGAAGCCAATTTTGGGCCAACTCCTATAAAATCAAGTAAGACCTAGTTAGTTTGTTCTCCATTATATTTCCCCCCTTTTCTCTACTATCCCTTTGGTAGAGGGATAGCAGAGCACCTCTGACAAATCTGAATTCCCTATGAGTCAAGCTCCTTCTCCACAAAGGAGTTTTTCTCCTCCTACCAAGCTATTAAATATTCACTTTATTTCCCCTCCTTCAAGTCCTTCACATAGTGTTTATACCCAATTATCCCCTAGTTCATCTTCATCTTCAAATTTAGAGATGGGGGACCATGACTTGAGGAGAAGAATGTTCAATGTTGACGATGATAATGATGGAGAGGATGATCAAATTTTGGATAATAGATGTAGACCTTTTATGATCCCAAGGTTTCAACCTATTAACTTTAATTCTATGCTTGGTTTCCCCAATGAGGTCCCTATAAAGGTTATATATATATACTACCTAAGTTCCAAAGGAACAATGCAATATCTAGGGAACAACATTTGAAAGCTTTCTTAAATATTATTGAGGATTATGAGATAGATCTTGAAGATATATGTATTAAAATCTTTGTGAACACACTTGAGGATGAGGCTTAGGAATGGTTCAAATCCCTCCCCAATGGATCCATAGACATGTGGCAAGCTATGATTGATACTTTTAAGATGCAATATGGTGATAACATAGATCCTAGATTCCTGCTTGCCGAGTTTGAGAACCTAAATAAGAATCCAAATGAGTGTGTGAAGGAATTAAATTCCAAATTTAGTAAGGTATTAAGGAGGCTTCCAAAGGATATTAGGCCTAATGGTGCTACTTATTTGATTAATTATTGTGATTCATTCGATAAAAAGGTAGCCTATTATCTTTGAGACAAGGCTCCTACAAATTTAAGGATGGCTTTCAATTTAGCTATCCAGATAGAAAATAATATAAAAGTTGTGGGTAAGCCTTTGAACAAAATGTCTGATGTCAAATTGGTGAATCTTGAGAAGCCTCGATCATCTCACAAGAGTTTAGACTTAGAGGAGATGATGAAGACTCTAGACACTGTAGTAAAAGAAATTTATTACAAATTAGCTAGAGTTAAAAAGGGATTGTCTCAGGGACAAAATAACCATGATGACAAAAAGGGACATTAAGAGAGATGAGAGAAATAATCATTGAGATTAGGGTTAATGTAGGCCACAATTCCCAATTATAAATAATGATAGGGGAAAAGGCCTTGTGAGGGATGATAAACATGAAAGAAATTAGAATAGGAGAGGTGGAAGGGAAGTACTAGATCCTTTGGCTATAAAGATTAACACAATCAATTATGACATCGAATGGTGTGACAAGTGCTTCCTTCCTCATCATTCTTGTCACATAATTGATGATTTTGGTCAAGATGTAGATGAATTTTAATTTGCATCTAATGAAGATGACATTTACATGGTCTATTTCTATGATATGGAAAGCTACAATTTCAATGAATATGTTGTGAAGGTCTCAAATGTCTCTAGTTCTGAAAATATCCTAGCATATGAACATTTTAAATTCTGAGTTGATGAACTAGCTATAATGGTCACTTCTCCATCAATAGAGTTGATGAGTGATAGCACTACTCATGCATTTTAGATAGCATGTGAAAAGGTAAGGATACCTCTTCTAGACTTTATTTGTGAAATATACATGATGCATGAGTATGAGTTGCCAGCTCATGATTTTGAGTTCATAAGGTCAATGATGAAAGAAAAGTATGGAGACTCCCCTCCATTGATTAAGGATAAAAAATTGATGATCAATGCTATAATTTCCCAATAAAATAAGGAATAAAATTTGAGGAGTAAGGACTAAGGTTCTCCTCTAAAAGAAAAGGATCCTGCTCCCCCTAGAGCAAAGACTAATGAAAAGGGGACCACGAGGAGTAAACAAACCTAGAGTTCCACTAGGATTGGCTTTGTACCTTACATTACCAAACCAAGAAATACCTAGGCCAAAAGCTAAACTCATTTATTGTATAGTATCCTAAGGAAGGATGAACCTAAGAAGCCTCCCTTGAAAAGTGAAGTTAAGAGTGTTGGTCCTCTTGATTCTGTTCCCATGACTCTTGAAGATATATCTCAAATGAGAAAGTTACAAGCCTACCTACTGATACTCCATTGCCCAAGTATAGTATTTGTGATATGGCTCAATTATTGAGTCAATTAAATGTCACCATACTATTTTTGGAATTACTTATAATCCTTGAGCATAGGGAGAGAGATTTTAAATATTTGGGATTCACTGAGAAGATCATTGCCAATACGATTATTTAAGCCAAGATTCCTCTCATTCTCTCTGAGGGAGGAGAGAGTGCAGCAAGGCCTCCTGAGCACTACTTGGAGGTATACTTGGGAGTAAAATTGGTATCAATTCAAATGGATGTTGATAATTTTTACACCACCTTACTAATTAATGGGCTAGTTATCCATAATTGCATGTTTGGCTTGGGTGCATCTTATAACATCATGCTACTAGTAGTGTTGAATGAGCTTTGTATAGGGATAACTAAAGCTTATGGATGATGCCTTGCTATAGATTCTATAAAATTACCTATTGTTGGCATAGTTAAAGGATTGGTGGTGTAACTTGCATAGTACCCTAGAAAATTTTTGAGCATGGAAGTTGTTGTGGATTGTCCACCAAAATGGGGTATGTTGCTATCTAGAAAATGGGCAACTAGTATTAGAGGTGGTGTTCAAATGGATTTATCCTATGTAACTATCCCACTATATGTGAAAATGGTTTATTTTAACCATGAGCCACAAATGCTCCATGTTGTATAGGATCTCAAGTATCAATTGAATGAAGTGTTATGTCTAGATACAGACATTGGTAATTTTGTAGGAAATGTTGATTACATAGAAATGCCTCCTGACTCTGATATTACTGATGAAGAATCCATTTAGATCATGCATTTTGATGGAGCATGTTCAAGTGTCATAAATGGGGCCAAGATTATTTTTGATACCCTTGATGGTCAAGTTTATAAGTGCTCTTTTCAATTAGATTTTGAGTGCACTAACAATATTGTAGAATATGAAGCACTCCTGACTGGCCTACAAATTTATAGATAATGTGGATTCAAGAAGTTATTGGTAAAGGGTGTTTCAAAACTAGTGGTGAAAAAAGTCTAGAGTGTTTACACCATAAAGCATAAGAGGTTGAATCAGTACTAGAATAATGTATGGGATTGCTTGGAATGGTTCAAATCTTTCAATATTTAGTACCGTGCTTGAGAGCTTAATCACTTGATAGATATGCTGGCAAAGAGAGCTATAGAATTTAGAGATAAACATAAGGGTCATCCTTATGAGTATGAGTTTGAGATATTGGTAAGGCCCTCTATCACAAATAACATTGATCATTGGCAAGTATTTGATAGTGATGAACAAATAAAGAGGTCTTTGTGCTACATGAATGAAGTGTTATATCTAGATAAAGACATTGGTAGTTTTTGTGGGAAATTTTGATTACATAGAAATGCCTCTTGACTCTAGTACTACTAATGAATAATCCATTTGGATCATGCATTTTGATGGAGCATGTTTAAGTGTCATAAATAGGGCCAAGGTTGTTTTTTATACCCCTGATGGTTAAGTTTATAAGTACTCTTTTCAATTATCTTTTGAGTGCACTAACAATATTGTTGAATATGAAGCACTCCTGACTGCCCTTCAAAGTTATAGATAATGTGGATTTAAGAAGTTGTTGGTCAAGGTGATTCAAAACTAGTGGTGAAAAAAGTCCAGAGTGTTTACACCACAAATCATAAGAGGTTAAAGCAATACCAAAATAATGTATGAGATTGCTTGGAATGGTTCAAAGCTTTCAATATTTAGTACCATGCTTGAGATCTTAATCACTTGATAGATATGTTGGCAAAGAGAGCTACAAAATAACATAAGGGTCTTCCTTGTGAGTATGAGGTTGAGATATTGGTAAGGCCCTCTATCTAAAATAACATCGATCATTAGCAAGTCTTTGACAATGATGAACAAATAAAGAGTTTTTTGAGCTACATGAATGAAGCGTTATATCTAGATACAAACATTGGTAGTTTTTTGGGAAATGTTGATTACATAGAAATGCCTCCTGACTCTGGTATTACTAACAAAGAATCCATTTGGATCATGCATTTTGATGTAGCATGTTCAAGTGTCATAAATGGGGACAACGTTGTTTTTAATACCCCTAATGATCAAGTTCATAAGTACTATTTTAAATTAGCTTTTGATTGCACTAACAATATTGTAGAATATGAATCACTCCTAATTGGCTTTCAAGTTTTTAGAAAATATGGATTCAAGAAGTTGTTGGTCAAGGGTGATTCAAAAATAGTGGTGAAACAAGTCTAGAGTGTTTAAACCACAAAGTATAAGAGGTTGAAGCAGTACCAGAATAATGTATGGGATTGCTTGGAATGGTTCAAATCTTTCAATATTTAGTACCATGCTTGAGAGCTTAATCACTTGATAGATATGCTGGAAAAGAGAGCTATAGAATTTAGAGATAAACATAAGGGTCTTCCTTGTGACTATGAGGTTGAGATATTGGTAAGGCCCTATATCCCAAATAACATTGATCATTGGCAAGTCTTTGACAGTGATGAACAAATAAAGAGGTTTTTGTGCTACATGAATGAAGTGTTATATATAGATATAGACATTGGTATTTTTGTGGGAAATGTTGATTACATAGAAATGCCTCCTGACTCTGGTATTACTAATGAAGAATCCATTTGTATCATGCATTTTGATGGAGCATGTTCAAGTGTCATAAATGGGTCCAAGGTTGTTTTTTATACCCCTAATGTTCAAGTTTATAAGTACATTTTTCAATTAGATTTTTAGTGTACTAACAATATTGAAGAATATGAAGCACTCTTGACTAGCCTTCAAAGTTATAGTTAATGTGGATTCAAGAAGTTGATGGTCAAGGGTGATTCAAAACTAGTGGTGAAACAAGTCTAGAGTGTTTACACCACAAAGCATAAGACGTTGAAACAATACCAGAATAATGTATAGGATTACTTCAAATGGTTCAAAGCTTTCAATATTTAGTACCATGCTTGAGAGCTTAATCACTTGATAGATATGCTGGCAAAGAGAGATACATAATTTAGAGATGAACATAAGGGTCTTCCTTGTGAGTATGAGGTTGAGATATTGGTAAGTCCCTCTATCCCAAATAACATCGATCATTTGAAAGTTCTTGATAGTGATGAAAAAATAAAGAGGTTTTTGTGCTACATGAATGAAGTGTTATATCTAGATATAGACATTGGTAGTTTTGTGGTAAATGTTGATTACATAGAAATGCCTCCTAACTCTAGTATTACTAATGAAGAATCCATTTAGATCATGCATTTTGATGGAGCATGTTCAAGTGTTATAAATGGGGACAAGGTTTTTTTTTATACCCTTGATGGTCAAGTTTATAAGTAATCTTTTCAATTAAATTTTGAGTGCCCTAACAATATTACAGAATATGAAGCACTGCTAACTAGTCTTTAAATTTATAGATAATGTGGATTCAAGAAGTTGTTGGTCAAGGGTGATTCAAAACTAGTTGTGAAACAATTCTAGAGTGTTTACACCAAAAAGTGTAAGAGGTTTAAGTAGTTCCATAATAATGTATGGGATTTCTTGGAATGGTTAAAATCTTTCAATATTTAGTACCATGCTCAAGAGCTTAATCACTTGATAGATATGCTAGCAAAGAGAGCTATAGAATTTAGAGATGAACATAAGGGTCTTCCTTGTGAGTATGAGGTGAGATATTGATAAGGCCCTCTATCCTAAATAACATCGATCATTGGCAAGTCTTTGATAGTGATGAACAAATAAAGAGGTTTTTTTGATACATGAATGAATTTAAAGAAAATATAATAGAGTGGGACTCTATGGTACAAGTTTATGATGGAAAATAAACCTTATATGGAAAATAAATAATCTAGTTGAAGAATAATACTATCCCAAGAGGATTGGTTACCTTGGAAGTAATCTTTGATGGAGCTGATAGAGTTAAATCTAGGAACATTTCCATATCAAAGGATGTAACTAAGATTAAAATTAGGATAATAGAAAAGCTAAGGAAGATTTAACTAGGAACTCATTTAAGTGAAAAAGGAAAGGGTGAATTTATTGTGTTATTAAATAAGTACCAAGATTGCCTAGCATGGTCATATTCAGAGTTGAAAGCTTATTAGGAGGATTTGTTCTGACATGTTATTCCTCTTCACCCTAATGAAAAACCATTAGAAACAATGGCCCATAAACCCCATCTTGGACACTAAGATGTAGGAATATTTGAATAAGTTAAGAGATGGTGGGATCATTCAACCCATCAGATATACATCTTGGGTGGAAAACTTGGTCCCTGTCAGAAAAAAGAATGGAGACATATAGCTTTGTTGTGATTTTAGAAATTTAAACAAGGCTTCTCTAAAGGATAATTATACATTTCCTAACATGGATAACATGTTCCAATATGTCACTATATCTGAGCTATTGTCTACTCTAGATAGTTTTTTTTATTACAACTAGGTGGTAGTAAAGGAATCTAAACAGTCTAAGACTACTTTCACTACCCCATGGGGCACCTATGTGTATATTTGAATGCAATTTATTTTGATGAATGTAGGTACCACTTTCTAGAGATATATGGATGTGGCCTTCACTAGATTAATCAAGTCAATTTATTATTATGTACTAGGATGAAGTTATAGTGTACTCTAGAAGAAGAAGTGACCACTTGGTGCATTTAGAACAAATGTTGGTCAGGTGCAGAGAGTTTAGGATTTCCCTTAATCCTAGAAAATGCCACTTTGGGGTAAAAAAGGTGAAGTTTATGGGATATATTATGTCTAAACAAGGTTTTATCATAGATCCTAAGAGGGTGGAGGCCTTCGACAAGGTACCCATCTCATAGACCAAGAAAGGTATTCAATCTTTCTTTGGATAGATTAATTTTGTTAGAAGATTTGTTTCTAACTTTATAGAGATTACTCTTCCTATCATTTATATGCTAAAAAAGGATCTAATTATAAAGTGGGAGGAGAAGGCCACCCAATATTTTCAAGATATCAAGGTAGCCTTGAAAACTACCTTTGTACTTGCTAGTCTAGATTATAAGAAAGATTTCCAAATCTTTTCATTCACCTCCATGCATACTATTGCCACAGTGTGACTGCAAAATGCCATGAGTAGCCAATTTCATTTTTTAGCAAGGCACTACAAGGATCTAAGATAAGATATACCATAATGGAAAAACAAGCCTTCACTCTTTTGAATGCTATAAAGTAGTTTAGACATAACATTTTGAGTTCAAAGATTATGGTGTATGTTCCTCATATTATTTTAAAGGACATATTGAATCAAAATGAAGCTACTGACAAAAGATTTTGATGGGTCTACAAGCTTCAAGAATATGATCTGGAGATACAAAATACTAATTTGGTTATGGGTATGGTCTTGACTAGGCTAATGACTAAAGAAAATTTATAGGCTATGAAAGTAAATAATGTATAAAAAGTGGTTGAAAACCCTAAGTCTAAATATAGCCAATTTCCATGGTACAAAGATATAGTATATTATTTAAAGAATCTAAATCACCCCTCCCATTTAGATAAAAATCAAATAAGGACACTAAAGTTAGTATCTCAAAAATATCTTCTATTTCAAGATGATCTAGCATGGAGAAACCTAGATGGTTTCCTCTTGGGATGTTTGGTGGAAAATGAGATTTCCTCAGTGATTACATAATTCCATAATGGTGTGTGTGGTGGTCACTTCAAAACTAAAGTCACTACACATAATATTCTAAGGGTTGGGTATTGGTGGCCCACCTTATTCAGGGATGTTAATGCCATGGTAAGAAGATATGAGGAATGTCAATGGTTTTCTAGAAGAATAAAGGCATTTAGATCACTTCCTCAATAACTAGTCTCTGTTGAGGGAACTTTCAGGCAATGGGGGATGGATTCATAGGTGATATATTAGATGACTCAAGTTCTAGTCACAAATGGATTTTAGTGGCTACTGGCTACTTCAAAAAATGGATTGAGGTAATCCCCACTAAACTATTGACTCACTAGGTGATCATCAATTTCCTATTAAATAATGTAATGTGTTGATTTGGAGTGCCAATCAAGGTCATATGTGGTAATTCTATGTGATTTATATATAAAAAATTAAGTTCATTATGTGAATAATATGGGATTGATTTATCATATGTCTCCAATCATAATCTGTAAAGAAATGGACAAACTAAGTCCAGTAATAAGAATTTGTCAAAAATTGTCAAAGTGACCCTAGATGCTAACAAAATAAAATGAGGCAAGTAGTTAAATTTTGTTGTCTAGATGGATAGGATGACTCTAAAGAGATATACTAGGAAGATCCCTTTTGATATTATTTATGGAACTCAAGTTGTCTTACCCCTGAATATATAGTTACCCACCTACCAATTCATGCAACAAATAGCTGAGAATGAGGAGGAAATGAACCACTATGAAGAAATAATTGTTCAAATAATTGAGCTCAATGAATATTGATGAAAATATCATGAAATTCATGTAAAGTTTAAGGAGTGCCTAAAAAATATCTTTGACAAGAAATTCACCTCAATAACCTTTTAAGTTGGTGATCTAGTTCTATTATGGGATAACAGGTATGAGGACAAAGAAAAGCATGGTAAGTTTGATTCTTTATGGATGGGCCCTTACAATATTAATTATCAAATAGGGAACCATACATTTTATCTTAGAGATATTGATGGAGAAATTTTATAATTTCTAGTTAATGGTAAACACCTCAAGCATTTCTTATATTGAGACCATGATTGCTTTTGTAAATATGTACATAATGTGTTTTCCTTTTACATCTTTGTGGTCTAGTTGTTGTCTGTGTTTGTATAATTTTTTCCTTCAATTTTTATTTATTGGTCATTTTGGGCTGCCCTCTTGTAAATCTGTGTTGAAATCCTTGGACTTTGTGGCCCATTGGATAGGAGATCGGTCTGACATTCTCTATGTACCTACTAGGGGTACCCATCCTCAAGCAAGAGCCAATGTTAGTGCCCAAATTTGCACTAGGGAAATTGGGCCCCTATCAATAAAATTTGCATGTCTAAACTAGATGAGTTTTAATGTTTCAATCACATGCCTCAACCCATCAAAAGATTAGAATACATATACATGATTAGTCATGTACATGTATTTGCTTTCAACAAATGGTAAGTGTTCTCTCACTCCTTGCCAAACTCCTTAGGGGTAATTTTTGAACTCTTGATAGCTCCAAAGGAATCATGAAATATTGATTAAAAGTCCCATGGTGGGAGAATTCATGGTGAGAAGATAAGGGTATGACCGAGCTTTTCTTTGTGCTTGGATTGGATGCTTTATGCTCAAGAGAGAGGTTTTTGGGACTTTAGATGAAATTGTTGATTTACACTTGATGTATTTTGATGATTAAGGTGGAAATGGATTGATGAATTAAATGAGAGGCATGTATTTAACTTAATATACTTTTTATAAGTGTTGTTGGGGGTCAAAGAAATTTTGCACCTTTCCCTGAGTAAGGAGAACTAGTGCAAAATGGTAAAAGTGGCCAAAAAGTCCAAACTCACATCTAAATTAGACACATGGTAGATTATTGAGGCTTTAGATCTTTTGGGCTTATTCTAAAAGTTGCCCCTCTTACTATATCTATGGCAAGGTATTTAAAGTCCTTGAGTCCCAAATATCCAAACTTGTAAGAAAAAGTAATGCCATTGGTATCTCCTAAAAAAAAATAGTTTCAACCACTTTTTGAAGATCACCCCACTTATTTCTTTGTAGGAATAATCCAAAAAATGCCTGAAGGCCCAAACATCTAGACTTGTGAGAGTAAATTATGATATGTATTGTTCTTTGTCCTAGAGAGGGTTCAAAGCTTATTACACTTCTACAATTCCATACAATAATAAATGAAAAGGTGAAAACATCCTCAAAGGGCCAAAAAGATGTCATAAACTCATGTCCCACTCATCTCACTTTGTGCCCTACAAGGAGGACCATTTGACACAATAGGAGGCATTTTTATCTTCCCTATCTTTTTTGAATAAAGCTCAAGCAATTAATGAGAAGTAGGTGGTGATTAGCCATTGGGCCTTAGTTAATTAATGGTATCACTAATCCTGAGATGTAAGGGAATATAATGTAGGTATTTGTCTTCATTAAAAAATTACCCTTTTCATCCAGAGCTTTCATTGTGATTTTGAGTTATATGTGCTCGAGCTAAATGCAATGTGAGAATGTGATTACAATGAATTCTTTATAGACTTTCAAATTCTAGTGTGCATAGCCATCTAGATTAAATATTATGTTTCCCATTTTCTCCTCATGTTGTGTTCTTTGAAAAGAGTTAAGAGGTAGTTAAGGGTTATTCGAGTGAAGATTTTTTCTAGTATAGAAACATTGCATTTAAGAATTAGAAAAATGGTAGCATCTTCTACCACAATAAAAGGCAATGTTGTTTCAATTTTGGATTCAATTAAGGATACTGATGTTATGGGGTTGGATTTTTTGTCCCTATTGAATGTTATGCAACAAAATAATCCCCCTAAGTAGTTTCCAATTTTGGTGCTAGTTACATCGCACCTACAACAACATTCCCTTTGGTTACCCATACCCAGAACTCATTAATCTATGTGCTCGAGCATACCAACCAGACACAAGGACTATTATTAATGGTGGCCATTCTATTGTATGCTCCTTCACCCCTTCAACCATTAACACCATGTTAATAATTCTCCCTAACCATAAGGTATTTCAAATTCTTTAGAGAAATTTCAAAATTATGAAAAAAAGGACAAAGATATCTAGGATATTGTCAATACTTGTTGGCTAGCCAAGAGGAGAGAAAAGGTCTCCATAATGTCTAAGAATCTAAAATTAGTAGAGATTAATAAGTTACCCCAATGCATCATTACCATGGCCACCAAGATTTATAGGGAACCTACCACAAAGAAGTTTGAGCCATAGATGTTCCTAATTATGATCTACGTATTGGAGGGAAAGAAAAAGCTAGACTAGGCCTCCATACTAAGCAACAACCTGCATATATAGATGATGCATCTCAAGCTAAAATTATTTATAAATAAACATTTGTAGGTACCTTCTATATGTCTTCATATTTGATGTACAATCTTGTGCCAATAGGACTTTCTAAGGGCTCACTAGGAATCTTTTAAGAATGAAAATATATGAGGTATATCTAGAGGTTACCTTAGAAGGATTCAAGAATAATTTTTGTAAAGTTTATAACTAATTTTTCAATGTAATGATGAGTGTCTTCTTCCCATTAAGAAGCCTCAAAAAAATGTTTGCAATAACCTAGTAGGGGATTGAGAAACATGGCACCACTTACATACAGTTTAGGACATTCACATACATCACAGTGAGTGGCTATGTTGGATGCCCATTCGAATTGCCCATGTACATGGATGACAAGTTGGTAGTGATGGAGTTAAGATGATAAGTGGTGCCACCACATGAAATGATTGCAGAAAAAAAGATCAATAATCCTTTCAAGTTTCCTATGGTAGTTGGGTTTTATTCATGTCCTTTTGTTGCTAAGGCAAAGGGTTTGGAATAGGAGATGAGTTCATATGCACTTGATAAAATTACACCCTAACCCAATTTTGACATCATGTGGTTGATAAACATGGCCACTAATGTAATGTTGTATAAGTCTCACTATGAGGACATTTGGTTTGACTGTACCACGAAAGAAGATGTCTAAAAATTGGAATTTATGAGGCTAACTATTTAGGAAGTCAAAGCCTACAACATTTTTCCCATCCCCAAAGACATGGTGTATGATAAATTAACATTGTCTTCATTTTTAAACACTAATAATATTGAAGCCCAACCCATTGCTCAACTAGATTTTAGTACTCAAGAGGATGATTCCTTCTCTGGGAGATCAGTGCAAATTATGTAGATAATGTTCAAAAGGCTTAAGGAGCATGGGTTTAACCACAACACATATGACACTCCTAATCTTCAATAATTAAGGTAGGTTAAGGAGTTGAAGGCCTTTCTCTCAAGATATAGTGGTGACTCTGTAGATCCATCTTCAATCGAAACATAAATTTTGAACTGAAAGTTGTATCAACTATCATGTTTGAACTAAAAATGGAATCCCTCATGTTGCACATGATTCCCATTATATCTAGATTCATTGAGTGAAATAAGTGCTAAAAACTACTAAATTCTAGACTAAATTGTACTGACAAAACTATGATTAAACTCTTCTCTCTTCTTGATTCTAAAAAAACTAAATATTTTTTTGTTTGGATAATAGCACCAAATAATGGACACTTTGGGTTCTAGCATTATAGTCCCATTTTTGGCACTATTTTCTAGAGCCAAATTTGATAACTGATCTAAATTCTCTGTTGTCTACCTGGTCTAGTTTGCTTGTGCTAAGTTCTAGATTTTGGGCTATACTATTCTAAAATTTCTTTTTCAACCATTAGGATATTTGATCTCTATGACAAAATCCCTATTTGTTTCTTCTCTTTTGAGGTTAGGAATGAAGAACTTTCAATGACTTCCCTTAAAGGAAGAAGCCCTAGAAGTGTGTTAAGTTGTGAAAATATTTTATATAACATTGATATAGATTATCTCAAGATATATCAAAATTTGTAGAGAAAGATTGTTAGATCCACATGGGTATGCCTAGATAGATATAAAAATGTAATAGCATGTGCATAAGAGTAAATTGAAATTCAAAATTTTAGTTGTTAGTGGCAAGGATGAATGGAGTATGATGTCCATTATGGCATCCAAAAAGTAAGGTAAATGCATAATTGGAATCATGGCATTGCAAACAAAGATAAGCAATCAAACAAGCATACAAAGCAAGAAGCAAGAAACATGCAAGGCTAAGGGGCCAAATAAGCACACAAGGCATTTGAAAATGACACATACACACAATGGGAATAAGAAAATATTAGCACAAGGGCCACACGCACATGAAAGGCACACATAAAGGACATTGGCAAGTGTCCAAAGGTACACACATATAGATAAGAAAAAAGGAAATTGGAAAATTTCCTAAAATGCAAGTAAGAAGCAAACAAGAATTGGAAAATACAAACACATATAGATAATCAAAACAAAGAGTAGAAGCATGCAAAGTATTGCAAATATAAACATGTATCTAACTATGGAAAGCAAGAAGCAAGAGTATGCAAAATATGTAATACAAGACTAATGTATATGCTATGAAATATGGAAGTGTGATATATGATAATGGATGTCAGTGTGATATCTATATAAGAAAGTAAGGAATATACTAAAACAAGATGTCTAGAGTGTATAGTGTAAGAATGACATAACCTAGATGATGTAGTCATGTAGAGTATGCCCCCAATGGGTAGATGTATTGATATGTAGCTGGAATGTAGAAGTAGGATACCCCTTCAATGGGTGGAGTAAAGAAATTAAGGATCTAGATGACTACACACACTCAAAGAAGATCAAGTGAAACCTGGTAATATAGATAAATTGACAAACAATAGCATAGAATAATGTAATGTAAGTCTAGAATAATAATTAGTAATGTAAAATGTAGATGATTCATAAAATTAACATGTTTTTGTATTTTTGAAATATTATATTATTTTTATATTTTGAAATATTTAATTTATGTAAAATCAATCAAGAGAGACTATATATAAGAAATTGAAAAGGAACTATGTACAATCAAGCAAAAGGAAGCTATGTACAAGTAATACTACAAAGAAATGATACTAATCGATGAGTCTCATGGGAGACTTCCTATCATGTTGTCTTATATCAAGAATAAAGATTGTGCATGATTGTGAAGCATGATGGAAATGCTGAGACTGTGGTTTTAAAATTTGTATATCTTGTAAATGCTCTAAAATCTCTATAATGGAAACCAACTACGGGATCCCTTTGTTACTTTGTTAAGTGGATGTAACTGTAGGGATTTTAGGGACACATATGGTAGTAGGAGAAGCTCTCTAAACATATGCTCTATGTGTAAATGTATGATATCTTAATGAGACTACCCTAGGTGTGAATATGGTAGCTAAAAGTTGTATAGAATCCTAAAGTTGTGTAGGTGTATGAACTCTCTATGTTGGCAATGAAGGTCTCAACTATGACTAAATCTAGATTGGAGGAAGAACTATAATAGGTGGATGAGCTGAAACTAGATCGAAAGGGGTGCTAACCTAAGTGACAAAGTTATAACCATAGGTGTAATCAACCTACCTATCTTCATAAACTTGGGTGATAGTATGTATCACATAATCTAATATAGGCATATATCTGGTAGTAGGTGTGAGATAAAAGATATATGAACCAAGTTTGAAGAGAGGATGGATAGATATAACCACTAGTGTTTGATTGTGTCTAGTAGTGATAGGGAGATACTTAAAAGTAGCCAAAGAGTTAGATACATCTAAGTAGAAACCATGTATAGAAATATGTTTATAAAGAACATTCCACGTGATAGATAGAAAATAAGGGATAGAGAACATGGATTTGTGCATTAATTCATAGAAGACTTTGACTTGAAGCATGACATTTCTAATATGCTTTTCAAGATAAGCTTGAAAGTTTTTCCACATGAGGAATAGAAAGCAAAGGATAGAGAACATGAATTTTTGTAGAAAGACATAAAATTTTGATATGCAACATGTTTTTTTGAATGCATTTAAGCAAATGTAGTTGTTAATTGTTCCATATCAATGAAAAATAATATGCAAAAATAAATTTGGAATCTTGTGCATGTTTGAAAATGAATTTTGTAATATCATCCCATATAATGAAACATAAACATGAAATGCAAAGGATGAAATTTTATAATAACATATGATAGACTTTATCATTTATATACATAATAGGGCCCATTATGGTTTATTTATTATTTTCAAGACATGTGTAAATAAGTGAGCATCATTTTTACAATTTAGCTATGGGTGTAAGGTGATACCTCAAGAAGCAATAGGACCTAGTGTATGAAACTAGGGATTTTTCATAAATATTGTTTGCAAAATGCTATAAACTTTTGAATTTGAAATTGATTTTTTGAGCTAAGTATGTAAGATAAAATTCAAAAAAATATGAGAAATTACTTGCTTTAATGGGACCTAATAGATGAAACTAAGGTTTTGAGACAAATAAATTTTTTGGAATTACTATGAATTTTTGAAATTTAAAGTGATTTTCTAATTTTAATATTCAATCAAAATTTGCAAAAAATAAGTGGCATATTACTTGAAAATTACTAGGATTTAGTTGATGCAACTAGGGATTTGAATTGATTTTTCTTAAAATTAATGTAATAATTAGAAAATTTTGTTATAAATTTGTAGAATTAAGGTTGAAAAATTTAGGAAAAATCTAAAAATATTTTTAAAATTAGCAATATATTTTTTCCTAGTGGTTTGAAAATGTTTGTATGCAAATAGGACCTAGTATGTACAAACTAGGGTTTAAGTGAATTATTGAAAATATTTAAATTAATTTATAGTTTTATAATTTTTAAATTTAGGAAAAATCATGAAAATATTGTAAAAAATTAGAAGTAATTAGCCCTAGGGTTTCTAGGGTTTTTTGTGCAAAAATTTGAAGGAAGTCGGGTTTACCAAATGTTTTACTAAATTTGGGAAATTATAAGTTTAATGTACTAAATAGTAAATACATGTGCCTTAATTAACCTACTAATTTATCGATTCTAGAATTGCTTAATTGATTTCTAAAAATATCAAACAATGAGATAAAAAATAAAACTTAGTTGATTCTGGGCTAAGACATATGAAATAGAGGCTGCATATTGTTGATCTAGTTGGGTAGACTATCAAAAATAGGATCTATAAGTATATTCTCTACCTAGATAGGAGTGCCAAAAATGGGACACTTAGAGGTTTTGCATTGTAATCCAAGTTTTGGCACTGTAGTCCTTGGTGTCTGAGCTTTTTGGGTTTTATTCATCTGCTCTAGGAGACCCTATGCTTGAAATATCAAGTCATAGTTGTTCACAAAGCTCTATGTGTAATTGATTTGGTCTTCAAGGATCATAGTTCCTCTTAATTCTTGATAGGTTATCTCAAATCAAACTAGAAAAAAGGGTTAGTGTGTAATATGCACTAAACGTGTGATCACACCTCATTTGTGGCCATGATGCCTACATATCAATACTCTAAAGAGGGATCCAGGACAATGTAGTTCTCCTAATTTGAATATGTATTGTGTAACCCTATGTATGTAATGTATGTGTATGAAAATTTGGGAAAGCTTGAGATGAATTGTGACTAGTGCAGGAGCTTAGACTGAAAATAATAGTGGTTGATTGTATGCAAAGAATAAAAAGATTTGTTTAAGTGTACTTTAGCATATTTCTATCCTGTGCCTTTTGAATGATTTCCAACCATCCTAAATGACCTTTGAATGGGATTTTATAGTATAAATAGTGATCTTGGATTAGATGAACTTGCATTAGGCCAATAAGGGAAAATATAAGGATTCAATAAAATTTGATCATTTGAGGCTTTTGTGGACTGGGAAAATAATGATAGAAAGTGGACACCTTGGGTCCTAGTATTGTAGTCTAACCTATGGCACTATTGTTTAGGGGAAAGGGACCTTGGGGGATGGATCTGTGACTAGGAAAGGAGTTTGGGATAGCAGGGGCTGAATTTAGAAGGCTTTAGATGATTGGGAAATAGTGAAAACATGCCTAAGTGGGTTGTGTAAGATAATAAGAGAGACCTATCATTTGGGTGTCATAATTCATGCTCAAGTTTTATAAATTGCATTTTAGTATGACTACACTATCCTATTATAAAATGTGAAGATAAGATAAAATATACTATATAATGATAAATGAGTGCATAATTCCTGAATATTAGACAAATATCTTGCACAACTTTACATTTTACTTTCTTTTACCAATACTTTCCTAGACTATCATATAACAAAACCAGTTGATCTTTGTGAAATTATTTATGTTGTAGGTTCTTGTTGTGCCATGCTTTCTATATCTACTTATAAACTTTCTACATCTAAGATGCTCTACATTGATACTCATCCATCCTATTCAATTTGAGAACCCTATTTATGAGAGACTCATAATACCTTAATCTTATAACCATTATAATGCGTAGACTTGGTACCAAGTATTCCATAGGAATTACTACTTCAAGCTCATAGACCAAATGAAATGGAATAAAACATATAGCCCCTTATAGTGCATTCAATAAGCCCAAAGAGTTGTAGGAATGCAATATTCCCAATCATCCCTCTTAACATCACATATCTTTGTCAACATCTTGTCCAAAACCTTATTAGAAGCCTAAGCTTGTCTATTAGCTTATAGATGGTACATAGTAATTTTATGATGGGAAATCCTAAATTCTTTAATAATATCTTTGATAGTAATATTCAAGAAGTGTGTCCCTCAATCGCTGATGAGTTTGATGGGGCATCCAAATTATGTGATAATATTATCATAAAGTAAATTTGATGTATCCTTCGATCCACAAATGGGTATCACAATAACTTTTACCCATTTATTAAAGTAATTGATCATAGTGATAATATACTGCACTTTGTTACATTTACTCAGGGGATTGATAGGTCCTACAAAATTAATGCCCCACTATTCAAAAGTTTGTTTAGCTAACAAAGTTTGCAAGGGAATTTCAACCTTCTAGTGTGGCTTTCCCATTCATTGAAATACATCACAATGTTGTGCTACTCTATGTGTATCCTAAAAATGATTTGGCCACCATAATCCACTCTATAATAGTTTCCATGTAGTAGTTTTTCTAGAAAAATGATCTCTTACTACTCCTTGGTGTGCTTCTTGTAAGAGTTACATGCGTTCATGTTCTAGAAATACCCTTTATAGTACTTCATCCTTCCCAAAATGATACAAAATCCCATTTATAATATTATATGGTAAGGCTTTGGTGACAAATTGGTCATTTTATCTTTTTTTAATAGTGCATAGGGAATACCCCTGGTTATAATAAATTAGAAATTGCTTCAAAATTCTTAGGTATCAAAGAAACTTAAAATAGATGGGCATTAGGAGAATATTCATATATTTATTATATCTCTTCCTCATTTGTGATGCAACTGAGATGATCTGGCCTAAAATTTTATCAACTTGGCTTGACATTGATGTGAAATTGAAATTATTGAAACAACATCAACCATCTTGAAATTTTTCCTTTGAGCATAGGCTTATTGACTAGGTAGCACAGATCTTGATGATCCATAAAAAACTTTAAATGGTGTCTCAAGAAGATAATGTCAAAATTTCTATAGTGCAAAAACTATAGCTAGTATTTCCATTTTAGTTTTTATGTAATTATTTTCTATGTCAGACAACTTTTAACTTATAAAATGTATGGGGTGGTCTAGTCTACCCTCTCCTAGCTATGCAAGCACAACACCAACTAAGATAATAGAAGAATCAACATGCACATGAAATGTATTTCTCCAATATAGAAAGATGAGAATAGCCATAGTGACCAATCATTACTTCAGTTCTATGAAATTGCTCAACACTCAAAAGTGCAGAAAAACTTTATATCTTTATACATTATATAATCTAATGGGTATGAAATGGATACATATCCCTTGATGAACTTTTGATAGTAACATGTATGGCTAAGAAAGGATAAAACTTCTAGTGAGATGATTGGTGGGAACATACTATGAATGACTACAATTTTGGCTTGGTCCACCAAAATCCCTTCACTACACACCACATGACCTAGTAGGATAGTAAAAGGTGTAAAAAATAAACACTTTTTCAAATTTATGGTAATGTGCAAATCTTGAGAAAATTATAACATGAGGTATAGCTTGGACGAGTGCTCTTTAAACAAAGAGAATTTTACCCAATCATCTAGATATACTTTCAAGAAGTCATGAATGAAATCCTTAAAGGTAGTTACCACTACTCTAAAAAAATTGTAGGTGCATTATTGAGGGTAAAAGACATTACCTTGAATGAAAAATATCCCCATTCCATGGCAAAATTTATTTTATCTATGTATTCTTCTATGATGGGTATTTGATGATAGCCATTGAACCCATCTGTGAAAGAGTAAACTTCATGACCTCTGACATAATCCAAACTTCATCTGTGAAGGGAATTGAAAATGGATCATTCACACATGTATCATTAAAAATTTGATAGTCACCACATACTCTGATATCTCTTATTTTCTTAGGCTACAATACCATGGGACTAACACAATACACCTTCTCTATAAGATAGATTATACCTACTTCCTACATTCTATCCAATTTAGCCTTCACTCTCAACTTTAGGTTTGGATTCAACTTATACAACCTTTTCTTGATGGGTCATGTGCACTCCCTGAGTTTGATATGTCTTTCACCTAGGGAAAGGTCTACTCCTCTAAATTCTATTTTTTTTTTTGGAAACACATCTTGATAATCCCATAGGAGTTGCATAGCTTATGAAACTTTGGATTTAGTCCAATAGTCATTTATATGTGTCAGTTTAGGATTCTCCTTTCTTATGATGTTTTTCACATGATTTTTACATGTTGATGACAAATCTTACACTTTTCCTTAGCAAAATATTCTTGCAAAATTCTTTTCCCTTCCTACTCTATAATATGTATGTTGTGCAACTTTTATTCTTTAGTGGGTTCTACAACTGGATCCTTTAATGGTTCTACTAGCCATTTAGGTTCAAACAAGTCAATCAAATTGATATCACCATTAGTATCTAAATATTCTATTTCCTCCTCTTCATTATGTATTTGGTGGTATGGTTGGATAATACATTTTTCTTTCATCTTGGTAGCTTTATATCTTCGTAGTTTTGTATTTAGATCATAGGCTATGTTCTTCTACATAGTAGAGTCCATCATGGTGATTAAATATTTTGCACACCCATAGAATAGGAAATGTTTGATTTTAATCAACACATTATGAAACATATATTTCTCATCTTCAAACACAAAAGTTTGTATGAAGTCACTATGCACCTACACCCAATGGTTTATCTCCCTCCTACATTCTTGATGCATACATCAGGTTGATGGTAAAGGGGCAAGTGTGTAATGAAAGATATGAACCCATTACTTAGGTGCCACATTTCTTCAGTCCAAACCTCAACACATTTATGGATATGGATTTTAGGTCACTCACCTTCCTAAAATTAAGGCCAATTACTTTTGATTACCTATGATAGTTTAAATCTACTAATCATAAGTTCACACACATCATCCCAATTGAGCCACAACTCCATATTGCTACAACTCCATTCAAATAATAATTATGATAGTTTAAATCAGCGGTATGTGTATTTGAGTCTTTGATTATAGATGAAGATATTTCCAAAGGCAATGTGCCTTCTCTAGTTAGCTCTATATACTCCTTCATATAATCATAATTATCCACCAGTATGAAGTATATTTGTATCTGAGTCTTTGATTATAGATGAAGATATTTCCAAAGGCAATGTGCCTTCTCTAGTTAGCTCTATATACTCCTTCATATAATCATCTACTTGATAAAGAAAATCAATTTCTAAATGAGTAGGTGATTTAGAAGACATGAAAATACAATCTTCTATGATAAATTGAGGTGTTAATGGATGAGTAAATACTAGTTTAGGATTCCATTATTCAGATGTCTTCAAATATTGAGTGAGTAAAGACTACACCTAAGGTTTATTATGCTCTTTAATAAATTACGCTCCCTTTGCATAGAGCTTTTAGGTTCTCCTTAGAGTTTACCTTCATCTAGCTGGTTTCTTATGTAACATAAGGATATTATAGTTTGACTAGAATGATGTAAGGTTTGTGTTCCTTATGAAAAGTAATGACTAGAATCTTATCTCCTTAATGCACCTATAATTGATTTTACAAAGTATTGATAGTCATCTGACTATCATATGACCATTTCTCTACAATCAACATAGGATAATGAGTTGTTGTTGTCTTCATATTGATGACTTTAAAGTCACCTTGTAGGCTAAATTTTGTGACTTTAATCTCAATATATTCTAACTAGTCAATGGGTTCAACTCTTTCATAGTCTGATAAACTCAGAGTCACTAGGTTATAACTAAGACTTGGTCATCCTATTGCCTCCCATGTAGACCTAGGGATCATGTTAACTATGCTGTCAAAATTAAAGACAACATTTGGAATTTCATATCCTTCAACTTCAATGTCAATTTGTGCATCTACATCCCATGGATTATCTGTTTTTACATACCAAACAAGTTTTTATGTCTTCTATTTCCATCATTGTGCACACTCTAATAAATTAGTTATCAAGTTTGTAATTTTCTAAAAAATGTCTTCATTACATAATGTACTTAGCAGCTTTAATAAATCTATTAACATAGTAACAAATCCATCTTAGTGCATAATGTGCACACTGTGACCATACATTTGGGCAACTATTACTGCAATTTACTTAGCATCTTTAACAAATCTATCAACATAATAGCAAATCCATGCTGATGCATAATGTACACAATCTGACCATACACTTGGGCATCTATTACGACAACATCTCTTTAATAGTGGATTGGTGTTTAATATCCATTAACATATATGAAACTTCATAAACAACCCCTTTTTTATATCTTGATCTGAGTATTATCCTATTTCATTTTCCAAATTTCCTGGTCCTGAGGCATTTCAAGAGGAGGCAATCCTCTCTCTATATGTTAGTGTCTTGCAATGGCATTCAAAAATGTATCCTATTTAGTTTATGCATTCACCATGTCAACATTTGTGACGTCTTTTTCCATTTCTTTGCATTTATAAAATAGGATATTATTCTATCTCATGCTACTCATATACCTTGTAATATGCACAGTAATATTGTCTTTAGGGATTTAAAGACAATTTATTGCACATGGTTATACTCTTCACATAAGTAACATTTTAAACGAGAGTGTTGATAATTATTTCCTCTACCACTTTGATAACCCCTCTTTTATCCACCCCTAGATCCTACCCTATTTAACTAATAACCTCCTCTATAACCTTATTATTATTGTGTTGTATTCCAGGGCTAATGTTGTTGGGTATTATCTCCAATTTCAAATTATTATTGCATACTTGGAAAAGTCCAACTAGTTTGATGTTGTTACATCATTATAAAATTCCAAGGGGCTAAGTACTAGTATTATGTTGATGGTGGTGTCTAATTTGGTGAATGAGGGGTCCAACAAGCTAGACCTTGAGGCTAATACTAACGTGAACTCAAAATCCATTAGAGACCTACTTGGTTTGCACAACCCTTATCGACCTCTAGGCCTAGAATCATCTACTTCACTAAGGACACTTGTTGTGTTGTGATTATGAATAAATTATTTTTAATATATTATTTGAGCTCTTACAAAGCCCTATAATTATTTTCATCATGATTGTGTAATTTACAAAAATTGTAATACAAACTCTGTGTGCTCTTTACATTCTATTTTAGGAGATGGCACTACATTTTTGCATGCCATACTAATCTAAAAATTTCATATAACTCTATTTTGATTTTAGGATAATCATTCATGTGATGTCCATCTTTCCCACACTCTATGCACCATAAAATTAGCTTAGGTTTATCTTCTTCATGATATTGTTCTATCATATTCATAAAATCTTGCAATGTATTTTCAATTTTAGAACCCATTATGAGGGATTCCCCATAATATTCAATTTTATGTACTTGAGGAGTAGTAGATCTAACACTTGCCTTAGTGGCATATTAAGTCTACGCTATAGTAAACCTGATATTGGAACACATTCCTTTAACAAAATATGCATTTTTATATATATTTTATAAATCAAACTCTACCTTATTCATAATATCTGATAATTTATAGTCATAATCATAGAGTGATTCTCCTAACTTCTACCTAATCTACTTTAGGTCTTGAATAGTCTAACTTATACATTTCTTTATTTTAAATTCTATGATAAGTGACTCCTTAACCTACTATAGATTTTCTTGAGCGATATCCCTATGGTATATAAATTTAAGGGATATTACATTTAGTTCCCATATTAATTTGAACTTATTTATATCCTCATAGATAATACCCTTAGGTTTCCATCTCATATCACATATTAGTAAGTATTACTTAGGGTCTGTAGACCCATCATATGTCACCAAGTTGATAAATTCTCCTAAAACACCCATATTATAATATGGTATTGAATATATCTACTACATATTTATTACAGTGGGAGGATTACATTTTATGTGATCTTGCTTGCACACTAAGAAGTTTGACCTACACACTAGGAGAGTTTGTCTGTGCACTCTACTTTTCTATATTTCCTACTTTTCTTTGCTTAGTGTCAATGAACCCTATGGCCTTAAAAGCCTTAGAAATTAAGGTTATTTCAATTTCATTACCCCATCAATGCACTTTATCTAAAAATGGACCTTCACAAATACTATTTTCTTATCCTTTTGGTTGAAAACTTCTACTAGAATATAACAAAATGGCTTATGGGGATGTCTACTCTTCCAATGAATGATTCTTTCCTGTAACTTCTTATTTTTCCTAGATTGAACTTATGATTTCTCTATGAATTTTTCATACTTATTTTATTAATGCTTCATGTCATTCTTATAGTGATACTCATTCTTGTTTATTCACACTACATTTATCATCTAATTGTTCTACCTTGACACTATTATCATCTTCATCTTTAAACATCTCTTCTTCCTCTCACTCTTTATCACTTCTTTGTTTCTGTCAGCATTCATCTTCTTCTTTCATCTTATCTTTATTCATATTTAATTATTATTATCTTCCTTATCATTGATCACTTATTCCTACTCATTCTTCATCTATTTTACTGCTACTCTTAACTCTAGTTATAGCTACCTAGGTATTTTTATATTTATTCCATTTATTCTATTGTTGTAGATCACATTCTAGATCTGGACTCTTCTTTTGACTCTTCTTCCCTCATGTCACCATTCTAGATTTAGGTTCAAGACTTATCTACTCATTTGATCATCATTCATTATCATGTTGTACACACCCCCATATGCCCAAAATGACTACTACATATTGGTTAGAGTAGGCACCATGGCCTTATCCACAACCAACATCTTTACTAGTATAGGTAGTCATTGAAAAAATTTCCCTTAAATTCCTATAATGAACAAGTCCTTCATAACTTCAAAAGCTATGTATCCTTTCACTAAAAAATCATTTATATATCCATCTACTATAGTGACAACCCAATGATCTATTTCTCTTGTCCAGTTGATTTCCAATCTCTACAACCGGTCTACCTTTTCTTCAGTCTAAATTATAGTTTCTTCTATCCTTGGTTTAAAAAAATAATATTTTAATAATGCTAACCAATTATCTAGTAATTTAGACAAAACATACCAAAAGATTTTATAAATTTATCCATAAATATGCTCTCAAATGATATCTTAAACTACAAGACACGTCCTTTTTTATTCTTCTTCTATGAAATTACATATCCTTTGGTCCAACCATATCTCAATATCTCTTTGCCCTGGTAACCATACTAACATAATTTCCTCCAAAAAGAGGTTCCACTCTCACCACACCATTGTTACTAGAGTTTCTTGAAGTATCAAAACATGCTAAGGATGAGGATAGATGTGAGATAATTCATGTATGAATAATAGTTTATCATAAAAATGACAAGAATTTGGATGATAGAACCATAAGAAAAATTAATCATTATATGTTATTGAGGAATTAAGAAAAACTAGAATGGTATAAAATAAAATAATGCATTTAAAATAGTTTAGATAGAAAGTGACCAAGACATTACACATGAGAATGAATGCAAGGAACATAATAAGAAATTATACGTGTAACCATAACTAGATAATCTCTATTGATCTCTACTAAAAGTGGAAACCTTATCTTCTTACAGACAAAAGTATATATAGATGTTTCTAGTCTATGATTTTTCATCTTCTTCTTGTACTTGGTGCCAAAATTGGAGTCTCTTCATATTTTATTCTATTACAAGTTGTGAAGATAAGAAAAAATAGACTATACAATGACAAAATGAATGCATAACACATGAATATCAGACAAATATCATGCACAACTTTACAATCTATGTTCTTATACCAATAATGAGTGATAACCCTAGGATAAAATATTTTTATATCTTTATATGACCAAATTATCACATATTTGTATTATGTCAATAGACCCTTCAATTTTTGTTTCTCACTTTCAATGAAACTTAAGCCAATGTTGACATAATGAGGATGCTCATTGGTTCCCAAATTCTCTTTAGTGAAATTTTAATCACTTGATTTGGATTGTTTCTACTTTTGAGCTTATGGATCCCTATTAAAATCTCACTCTAATGATACCATTCCCATAAGCATACAATTCTCTTTTAGCTTTAAGATGCCATCTTCTCCTAGGTCCTCTATGTTTATAGGTTTGACATCCTTTTCATCTTTTATTTAAGATTCAAAATATATAGATTTAATCATAAAATATATGATCTGATGATCATCATCAAACACCCAAAACTTAACTACCTAATTTGGGACAAAGGGGAATGGGACCAACTACAATAATTTGTTTTTGTGTTTTAGTCCCTTAGAGTGGTGTTAAGTTTGAAACTATGTTTTCTAGTGACTGGTAGTCTTGTTTTCTTCCCTTTGTATAACTCTAATGTTTAATTCCTTAAAGGACTCAAAAAAATCCCATGCTCTATGTTTATATTTTTTCAAATAGGCAAGTTTGCATTGCTATTTCCTTTTGATTTGGCTGACAACTAGCTATAAATCATCAAATATATTTACGTACTTGATGACATGTTTTAGTTTAAAGTTTAATAATAGAATTATAGCTTCATACTCAACTTGATTATTTTTGCATAATAATTATAACCTATGTGTGGCTAAATATATTTTCCCATCTGGGTCGATCAAAGTTATACCAATGCCTGAACCTTGCTTCGATCTAGCACTTTTGAAGTGTATAGTCCATAATTGTAAAGGACTTTGTTCATGAGGTTGATTCTTTGTAGTAAACATGTAAACACATACATGGGAGGATGAAAAGTCAACCTTATCATTATTTGAATTAAATTATGTATTTAGGTACTGTAATGCAAATATTTTGTGAAAATGGATTTATTTGTACAAACTTATCATTATCTTAGATAAAATTCTAGCATACCTCTAATTTAGAGTTAATTAAATAAAAATGCAATTCAAATGAAAATATTATACCTATATCTTCCCAAATTTTATTCTCCAAACAAAATTAAGTCAAAAAAAACTAAGATTAAATATTATTAGATTTGGTGTTGGCTTATTATAATAGAGTTAAATTTTTGTTTAGTTTATAGACTTGATGGCTTGATCAAAAGACTAATTTTGGCATGATAGATTTAATCATTGAAGGCTTTATAGATTACACATGGATTTTTCTCACATTCCTTAGTTTCCCTCAAAGGAGGATCATTTGGTTTTTATATAGGAGAATGAAATAAATTAATGGCTAAGAATAAGCCATGATCAAGGGTGGAGAATTATCTAAGGAATTAAAAATTTCTTGGATGATTCTAGAGGAGAGAATGTTCTAGAGGTAGAATCCTCTAGAGTCTCTTTGGAAGTCTAATTATAGTTAGTAGATGATTAGTCATGTGATTATGGGGTTCTAGAGAATCTAGGGGAGTAGGAGAGGCTACTCATAGGCTTGGTAGGTGGAAGGTAATTTTAAATTCCCAAATATTAGATAAATGGGGTTAGCTAATGGATAATGGGGAATTAGGTGAATTACTTAGTTTATAATATGTTATAAGGTTATTATGTAACATGAATAATTAAGAGGGAGTATTATACCTATGGTATAAATTTTGAGCACAGTGGATTAAATTATGCAATTTAAACCACCCAAAACATCAAACTACCTAAGTAAGATCTAGAGCCATTAAAATCAAAATGCAATTAGATTAATACACAATTAAAAAAAAATTCTAAATCCTAAATTTAATTGATATAAACCAAGATTAAATGGATCAAAATAAGGGGATTGAGATTGTGATTACCTTAGACTCATAATTTTGACATTATGTTAGCATGATCGTGGATTGTTGATGATGGATTCAAGGATTGGATTGGCATAGAGATGTTATGGATTCCTATCTTGATTAATAATTTATCATGGATATGGCATGAAAATTCAAGTTATCTTCCATGGAGGGATGGGTAGATTTTTTAGAAACCTAAAACTAGCCATCTATAACCTCCAATCAGGATTTTGACCAATTTCTTACTAAAATACACAATTTGGCTTAAAAATACTAAAATATAATAAATGATATGAACCTAATATAGTCAAGTGCTGATTTTGGCTAGGGTTTCCATAAATGGAATAATGAAATTTATGGGCCAACTAAATTTGATCAGTTTATTTCGAGTCAAAATGCTAATTTTGCACTTGTGTCCTCTGGATTGTTCTTTTCTATCAAATGTCTTGCACAAGACACATGCCTTTGTTATTTTGTGTTTTCAACATCATAAATGTGATAATGGTTCTAATGCATCTGACATTGACTTCCAATTCTAACCCAGACAAATTTTAGATCAATAAAAAGGTATTCTAATCAATTTGAGTAATTTATGCACAAAGTGCTTAATCATGCTTAAGAGCTAATTAAAACAAATTAGAGCCTAATTAATAATTCCATGTAAACTTGTTAAATACTTATTTTTATAAATGAATATTGAATATATACATCATCATGTGACCTCATTTCATGGGAAGACATCCCTAGGCCATAAATGCCACAAATATCAAGATCCATGCCTCCCATGCCCCATCAAAGCCCTTACATGCCTCTTAAATTCCCCTCTATCCCAAATATTAATGGGGATGTTTTTATAATTAATTTAATAATTAGATTTATTCTTAGCCACAAATATCAATCTTGAGATGGATGGCTTAGGTTGATTCTAGACATTTTCCAAAATCTATAAATAGAGAGGCCTTGAACATAATTTATATTTATTTTTGATGCAAAGTTATTATGCTCAAATATATTCAAGAAGCTCTCACATGCCAAATTTATAATGCTAAATTCATTCCAAAAGCCATTACAATTAGTGTTATAATTCCAAATTGTTGAGCCAAGCCAAAGTCAAAGGTGCCAAGAGGAGATGAAGGTAGCCACACTCCATTGAAGAAGATCTCTTGAAGCACAATCCAAGCAAGCCAAATTTTTTTGGAGCAATCAAGGATTTGGTAGGAAATTAGTGTTTTATATTCATATTTATTATTTATCTCCATTTTTAGTTGTTTTCAAATGGTTTTTCCTCACTAAGCTCCCCCTAGTGTCTAGGCCTAGAGATGTTATGCTAGTTAGTGTGTTTCTTTCATTTTGTTTTCATTTTGAAACTAACACAATACTAACCATCCTCTCTTGATTAAAATTCCTAGTTCACATAATGGCATGTCCGATGGGACTAATTCATCCCATGTCTCAAGGAGAGTAAGAGGCAACTTAAAAATTTCAATTTGGATGCTTAAAACTCTTCCTACATGTTTTTCTAACTTTATTTGGCTATAATTTATCTTTACAAGTTTACACAAGTAACCATTGATGGTTAGAGGAACCACTGACATTTAAGTAAACCATCGATGGTCACTTTCAACCATCAATAATCAAGTATAACAATTGCTAGTCATATACAACTATTAGTGATCACTATCAAAACACAGATTTGAGAGTTAATATGCTATTTTAAAATGCTTGGTTTGGGGTCATTTGAACTCCATTTTTCAGGATCTTTTAAAAAACCATGTGGTTTCTTCAAAATTTTCATATTTTGACATTAGTTTAGCTTCAAGTTTCATATATTTTTCATAATTTTTTAAAAATTTCTTTGGATCTTTTTAATCTAACATATTTGCTTTTGGGGTGATGCCTTAAGGGTAGACATGTAATCAACGGACTTCAAATTTGTTAAAACGGGCTATTAAGACATCTTTTGCATACTTTTAAAATGAATTAAGAATCTTGTTTTTCATGATTAATGAAATATTTAGGTGCTTAAGTGAATTTTTTGATAAGTTAGGCTTTCAAAGTTATAACTTAAGACCAAGGGGTCAAAAGAACACCACCCAATCTTTCAACTTGGTGCTTAAAAATGAACTCACCTTTCCAAGATTTTTGTATTCAATTAGTTGTTTGATTTAGTTTTTTTGGAAAAGAGAGGGATACCATGTATATGTTCTTCCACTTTTCTCCTTTAGGGAACCCTTAAAATCAAAAGCATCATTCCTATTGCAAAAATAGTATTCCAAGGCATAGAAAGAAAGTCATTTAAAGCACTCCCCAAATACTCAAAATAGTATTGGGTGACCTTGACATGACCCTAAAGTCTTTCTATTTTATGATTTTTTATGTTATGTAAACTTATCTTGTGAGGGGGATGTCATTACTTCCCATGAGTTCCTTAGGGAAGCTTTGACCTAGGGTTTCACCTCCTGACACTGAATTCAAATTGCTCCCACTAGGATCGAAAGGTTTGAGCAGTTAAACCACCTTCTAGTGATAGAGTTACACATGGGATGTATCTTTAGTTTAGACATCACACTACACCGAGTGAACAATAAGATGTAGTGGTTGTAAAAAGGACAAGACCTTTTTGCAATAAGCTAAGTGTCATGAACACCCAATTTTCATGTTTTTCTTTTGCATCATTTGACGTGAAAGTCATTGTGAAATTGATCCCCCTAGAAATGTTCAAAAAACTTGCTTGTTTAGTCAACCCCACATTGCCATACCTTTGATAAAATTTGGATGTTTATGCTTAGTTGTATTTGGTCACTTATCTTTTTTTTGCCTGGTATGTTTTGAGACTAAAACTTGTTTGTTTGTTCATAAACCATGTCAAAACCATGTATTTGAGTTGAGGAGGGTAGCATTATGCTTCCAAAATCATGTCAAATCAATTTTGCCTTTGATTCTTTTGAGACATAACATGGATTACATCATTCGAGCATACTTATGCCATTAAGCTACTCAATTTGTTTCAAGACTTTTTTATAATTATATCAGAAAAAAATTTGTTTCGAATCATTTCACATCAACCATTTAGACCTTGTTTATGTACTGTTATGATATCCAATCTTGTCTCGCTTTTTTGGTCAAATCCTAGTTTTCAACATTGAGTTTTCAATTAATCTTGATAAGTTTGGATTCAAACATTGATTTGTTTCTATTTAAGCTTCAATTTATGGGTTTGATACACAAATATTTCTCTTTTGGGTTACATAACTTTCATTAATCAATTACCCAAATCTGAATACTATTGATAGTTTGTTTTTTCAATGCCTATCCTCATCATTGTTTGTGCCTTTATTTGGGAGAATACAACATTTTTCTAAGAGCCTTTTGCATCATGCCTTATGCCAAATGATCATGTTTATGTTTGATTCTATGTGTTGGGTTTATGTCAAAGTTATTTCTAGACTTGTTAGATTAAATCAAATCACATCATACCTTTGTTTTAAGTCTATATTTTAACATCATTTGGCCAAAAGTCCTAGTATATCCTATTTGAGGCTAGCTTTTGAATCTTTGTTTGATAAAATACTTAGCAACTCTTTTCCCTTTCTTAGTTTAGACCTTGTTTGGAATACTTTGACCTAGACCTTTGACATGCCAGCTTTTATTTAGACACTTGACCTTTTATGTGTATGACATTTGACATTAGATTATTTTATGCCAAGTCTTAGCACAAACCATTTTGGAGATACAACTCCATTTTTAGACCACATTAGAGATACAACTCCACCTTCGACTAAGTTAGACCAAGTTTGAACCATTTGTCCTTTGGAAATAGTTTTTTAGAGTTTATAGAATTCTAAGCCTTTTATTTCAAAACTTTCACCATTTATATGGATATGTCTATCTACACCTATGGTGGAGTCACGTATAATCTAAATTATGATAGAATGGCCACAAAAAATGACTTTTATGGCTTTAGTAAAGATCCTAATGATGCTAATATGGTTTGTGAGATAGATTTATATCCACCTCATAATAATCATTCATGGGAAAAAAGTCACGAACTAACTTATGATCTAACTCAAGACCTTGATTGGTATGAAGAGGCTTGTAAAGAGGAATTTAAAGACCCAACTACAAATAATGTTGTTTGGGATACAAATCTATACCCTCTTTACAATAATTAGTACATGGAACATAGTCAAGAACTAGCTTATGATCTAACTCAAGATTGGGATGATTTCATTTATGAGGAGGACTTAAATGAATTGGCTTGTGCAAGTAACCATGCTCCACACCACCCCATTACCATTTTGAGACCTCATCCATTGGCTTGTGCAAGAAATCACGCTCCAAAATATCCAAGGCATACCATTACCATTCTAAGACCTCATCCTTTGGCTCATGTGAGCAATCATGCTCCATAATTCCCTACCATTATCTAACCATAGGCCATTCCTTATCTAGTACCAATCCCATCCAAACCTCAATCGATCCAATAATTTGAAGACCAAGCTATGTTTAAAACTAATATTTTATAACTTATTGGAAACCAAGGCCAAAAGAACCAACCAATCTATGATGTTTCTATTGAATCAACCACTTGTGATAAGTTAGCATGTGATGAGTCACCTATTGATCCTATACCAATTATCAAGGAGTCTCACACTGATAATCTAGTCTTTACTAAGTGACTTCTTAATGATTATAACTACCTCTGGGAAAATCATTACCTTGATCATATGCCTATTTTTAAAGAGCCTCTAATTGATAAGTTAGTTTCTAAGGATTTGTTTCTTGACCTTTTTCCTACCATTAAGGAAAATCACTTTGACAAACTAGTCTTTATCGAGCCCATTATGCCATCACAGGTTATTACTTGTCCAATACCAAATATTTAACAAGACATAATTGTAATAAAGTACCCATTAGATGAAGAATTAGAGTTAGATTCAGGTTTTATTCTTAGATTGACATCAAATTTAGCATCAAAATCAAAATCAACATTAGTCTCAACTTCAAATTTCATAGTTTATTGAGTTGGAATTAGATTTAGAAACAAAATATGTTTATTACTATTACGATTTTGGTTATGCATGCCTTGTAGATTAATTTGAATACATTTTTGAGCCTTTTATAGTTTTTAAGGATGAGTACTTTAGCTTTGACACAAGTTATCCTAATATCTTCTACAAGGATTATGCAGCCTCTCCCCATTCCATTACCATTCCACATATCATTACCATAAACCAACATAGCCATATTATTGACATTCCATCTCTCACAAGTGTTGATTAGGACTGATAGAATCACACTTTGTTAAACTGCATCCATGGTGACATAGTAGTTGAAGAAGAGCAGGAAGGCTAGAACCACATTCATGTAAACAATAAACATTTTTATAGTGAAATCTTTTTAGAGTTGATAGGGAAGATGAAAATTTCAAACTTAGCATCTTCTAGTGAAACCTTTTTGAAGGCACTAGAAGGTAATCAAATTCAAAAGTTAATGAAACCTTCTCGGAGGTGCTACATGACAATCAAGATAACTTTATTGGTGAAAACCTCTTTGAGGCACCAATAGCTGAGTACAAAAGTTCTTCACTAATTGATGAAGATAATATCAAAGATCAAATCAAAATAGCTTCCAATCTATAACCTAATTAGATGGTAGCTACCCTCAATATCAAACAATATAAAAATATGGTGGTCCTATCAAGAAAACAAGTCTTTGGCCCTGCCATAACAAAATTTATGTTGAATCTGGCATCAACAACATTACATGTGACTGAAAGTCCCAAGCTTCATTTATTTACCCACCATTATACATTCTATTATCATCCACCATTCCATTTCAAAAACAAACCTATCATCCAACTTTTATCCTTGTTTACCATCTATGGCCACAATTTACTTAATAGAGGCTACAAAGATATCTTGTTTCAATTCTTTAATGAATCGGAATCAATGACTAACAAAAATCACAAAAGCATTCTTGACAACCAAATCTACATTCAGTTCTTGATAGAATAATTATTTAGATGAGGTGTGGGCTAGAAATTAACATGATCAAGTATTGTGTTTGTATCTTTTTTTGATTAGGATGTGCATCTTCACTTTGCAGGAATGATAAAATCAAAAATCAAATCTAGGCCAAAAACATGTACCATATTATTTCATATTGCCATGCCATTGTCATTGTTACATATCATTTTTCCATTGTTGCATATCCTTCCATTTACCCCATCACTTGGGGGCATCCATCTTAACATTTTTATCTAATCTATCAAAAACCACCATTATACTAAGCAAGACCATGCCATCCTATCATTCCATTCCTATCTAGACCAAAGCCTATTTTTAGTCATCCTATCTAATCTTATTTTGATCTTGGTTACTTTGGTTCTTCCCATACCTTTTGTGGAGGGATTCTGATCAAGTTTCAATAATCAATCAAATCCATGTTTACAATGATAGTCTATGAAAGTAGTGTGATAGTTGATCTAGCAAGATATATTTCATCTTCCATCCTATATCAAGTTGGTTTATGTGAGCCTAATTATAACCACCTATGGGCAAATTAGTGTTTCACCAATCTTGCTACTAATTATAACCATCTATGGGAAAATTAATATCATTAACCTATGTTGTTGTATCCTAGTTATAACTACCTATGGGAAAACTAGGGAAAACTCTTGTTTACCATGCATTGTCACATCACTTTGCCATTTGTTATTTTCATTTGACTAGCCATTTGTCAGATTTGAGAACTTATTGGGACCTATTTGGTTTTTCCCTACATTTTATGTGGATGGAATTAATATAACTTAAGGTCATTTTAGGACTATGTGGGCCATTCTTAATTCATGTTGAGGTCACCCCAGTCCCCCTTTCTATATGCTCTCATTATTTTTTGAGCAACCTAAGCTAAACTCTCTTGACATTTTGTGAGT
This sequence comes from Torreya grandis, assembly GCA_037957365.1. NCBI lineage: Eukaryota > Viridiplantae > Streptophyta > Pinopsida > Cupressales > Taxaceae > Torreya > Torreya grandis. The sequence goes on along the minus strand of JARHVA010001826.1, from coordinate 2,337,217 downwards.
AGGTATCTTATCATTATTTAACAAGTTAAGATACCTAAAAATTCTAAAAACATTCATAACATTTCAAAAATCCAATAAAATTTGTCTTGTATAAGCTTAGTTAGTTATCCTCGATCTACCTTACCAAGGCAAAGTCATTGTTAGGATGCTTTCTTTTACTTTTGCTTTCAGGATTTCTATTTATTTGTTCATTTTAATTTGTTTGTCTATTTGTGTGCTTTTTGTGTGTTTCTTTGTTTCTTTGTCTTCTTTCTTATTTGTTTGGTTTTAACACTATTATCTTGACTTGGTCTATATGTGTTCTTTAGGTGATTCCTTGTGCACATTATTCTTGATTCCATCCATATTCATATGTCAACATTTTCATCATGGTTTTTATCATTGGTGCATTTTTTTCAAGTTTTTATTGGATTAAGAGTTAGTCCTTATGAATTTTTTGGCCAAGTTTTTATTGGTGTTCTATCATGATGACTACCATCACATGCTACATCAAAAATTAGTTTCAAGAAGTTCTACAATCAATAGATCCATATAATTTTCTCTTTGGTACCTTGGAAAATCCTTTCACCCATCTTGATTGAATCAACCGATTGCCCATTCTAGTTGTATCATTATTAATAAGGATGAGCATCTCCTTTTTGGTAGGTACAATTGAATCATTTCTAATGATCAATCTTATTTTTTTCATCTCTTTCCTCACTTTTCACCTGCTCATCTTTAATCTATATTCTAGGTTATATCCTTGAGTTATGCTTGTTAATCAGCCCTAACTTGGGCACCATCATCTTTAGCCCATCCAGGTCCTCTTAATGATTATAACTACTTATGGACAAATCATGTTGGGGGATCAATCCAACAATAGATTACAATTATGACAGTAATAAACGCAGAATTAAACCAGATTGACAAGTAATTAGAATGATAATAACAAGAACAAGAGATACAAGAAAACACCCTGAAAACTTGTATTAAAAAAACTCTTTAAAAAGGAATACAATTGAAGAAAGCTTCTTTCTTCCACACCTCTCTTAGGTGTATAGATCTCTCAATAGATCTCAATTCCTCAAGAGCTCTCTCTCAAGAACAATCAACTCCAACAAGCCTGGATTGATTCAATTCTGTACTGTTCTTCTCACACAATGAATTACAATAATTCACTACAAACTACTACTAAGCTAAGAAGATCTAATTCTACATATAGAATTAGGAGACTTGAGCATGTACAACCAACAAGTAGTTAAGCCACTTGAACAAGGGCTCTAAAAATAGTAATGCTAACAATAGAGAGGCGTGCTTGAGTCCACAACTCAAACTTATCATGCAAACACTCGCTTCTATCCATGGAAATAGCTTTCTGGACACGCAGGTAACCGACGTCGGTTCCTGCCGCTTGTTTATGACCGCTGTCGGCCGACCTTCTACTGACGTCGACACCTTTGCAACTGCCTGTGACCGATGTCAGTTGCTCCTGACTGACGCCGGTGTCTGAGTAGACCCGAACCTGATAAACTATGCTCCTTGGTGAAGTTTTTAGCTCCACACCCTAGCAATCTCCCACTTGGAGATAAACAGCTGCACCAGTACCTGTACAGCAACATCTTCTAGCTCCTCCATCTTCAACTCAATCATGAAGACCAACAGAAGTTGAATGAAGATTCAACTTTTCCTTTGTAACTGGCTTTGTTAGCATATCAATAGGATTCCTATCTGTATGGATTTTCTCCAGCTTCAACTCACCATCTTCCAATACCTGTCGTATGAACTGATACCTTAGCTGTATGTGCTTTGTTCTTGAATGAAAGGCTAAATTCTTAGCCAAATGGATTGCACTCTGACTGTCACTATACAATCTGCAACTCTCATGCTCCCTACCAAGCTCATCCATGAACCGTGTCATCCATATCATCTCCTTGCTAGCTTTTGTGGCTGCAATATACTCTGCTTTTGTAGTTGACAAGGCAACAACCTTCTGCAACTTAGATATCCAGCTAACCGTTGTTCCACCTACAGTAAAAACATAACCTATAGTGCTCCTCCTGCCATCCAAATCACCTACCATATCTGAATCTACATAGCCATGTAGAGAAGTATCTGAACCTCCATAGCACACGTGCCTACTGCTGGTTCCTCTCAGATATCTAAGGATCCACTGAACTGATTTCCAATGTTCCTTACTTGGATTGGCCATATACTTACTTACCACTCCCACTGCTTGGGCAATATCTGGTCTAGTACACACCATTGCATACATTAAACTCCCTACTGCGGAAGAATATGGAACCTTACTCATGTACTCTACCTCATCATATGAATTGGGACATTGTTCTTTACTCAACTTAAAATGTCCAGCCAAAGGTGTGCTTATCAGTTTAGCATCCTACATATTGAACCGTTTCAACACCTTGTCCACATAATCTTCTTGAGACAATATCAACCTATGATTTTTCCTGTCTCTCCTAATGCTCATGCCAAGGATTTTCTTTGCTGCTCCCAAATCCTTCATAGCAAACGTTTGAGCTAATTTTACCTTAAGCTCTGAGATATCCTGCATGTGAGACCCTGAAACCAGCATGTCATCTACATACAACAATATAATAATATATCTACCATTATCAAATCTCTTGAAGTACACACAATGGTCTGATTGACACCTACTGTAGCCATGCTCAGTCATAAACCTATCAAATTTTAAGTACCATTGCCTAGGAGCTTGCTTGAGGCCATACAAGCTTTTCTTCAACCTGCACACAAACTTCTCCTTACCCTTGACCTCGAATCCTTCTGGCTATTCCATATAGATTTCCTCATCCAAATCTCCATGAAGAAACGTTGTCTTAAAATCTAGCTGCTCAAGATGCAAATCTTCAAAAGCAACCAAAGACAATATAACCCTTATTGAAGTCATTTTAACAACAGGAGAAAAAATCTCACCAAAGTCAATACCTGGCTTTTGTGCAAATTCTTTTACCACTAATCTAGCCTTGTATCTCATCTGTCCATTCTTGCCTTCTTTCAACCTGTAGGTCCATCTGTTCTTAAGTGTTCTCTTACCAGCTGGCAATTTAACCAAATCCCATGTTTGGTTCTCTCTTAAGGACTCCAACTCCTCAACCATGCCACGCTCCCACTCACTCTTGGACTCCACCTATATTGCTTCTTCAAAACTCTCTGGTTCTCCACCATCAGTTAGCAATAAATAATATAAAGAAGGAGAATATCTAATTGGAGGCTTACTCACCCTTTCTGACCTCCTGATGGGTGTCTGAGACTCGTCCACAACACGCTGTCCACCCAAATTCTCCGGTAGACTTGTTACTGGCCGACGTCGGTTCTGCCTGACTGACCTCGGTACCTGTACGGCTGACGTCGGTCTCTGTATGGTCGACACTAGTTTCTATCCTGTCGATGCTGGTTCCTAACCTGCCAACATCGGTCTCTATGTTTTCCTGTAAGTGCTTATTTCTTTTTCCCACGAGCTCATCTTGGACTTTCACCTCATCCAATTCACCATTGCTCTGCTCAGACTGATTCAACTTCCTTAGCTGATCACAATACATCACTCTTTCATTGAAAACAACATCACGGCTCCTGATTACCTTGTTAGTTTCTAGATTCCACAATTTGTAACCAAAATCATCTGAGCCATAGCCAATAAATGTGCATCTCATAGACTTAGCATCAAGCTTCTTTCTATTTTCCTTATCTATATGCACAAAGGCTTCACAACCAAAAAATTTGAGATATGAGAGATCAACCTTTTTACCTGTCCATGCCTCTTCTGGGATACCACCATCCAGAGCTGTAGAGGGTCCTCTATTAATTAGGTACACTGCAGTGTCAACAACTTGTGCCCAAAACTGTAAGGGCAAACTGGCATGCAATCTCATACATCTTGCATGCTCCATTATTGTCCTGTTCATCCTTTCAGCAATTCCATTCTGCTGAGGTGTCCTTGGAACCATCCTTTGCCTATGGATTCCATGCATGTAACAATAATCTTTGAACTTATGACTGTAGAACTCACCACCATTGTCTGATCTCAGTCACTTTAATCTTTTACCTGTTTCATTCTCAACCATAGCTTTCCAAACTTTAAAAGTATCAAATACATCAGATTTTCTTCTAATACAGTAGATCCATACCTTCCTTGTGGCATCATCTATGAAAGATACATAGTACTGTGATCCTCCAATGGAAGCAACCTGAGCCGGTCCCCACACATCTGTGTGAACAAGCTCCAACTTGTGCCTCTTCTTAGTAGACCCAGTTTTGAGAAAACTAACCCTTTTCTATTTTCCAAATACACAGTGCTCACAAAACTCTAGATCTATGCCTTTTAAATTTGAAAGCATACCTTTGGACTTAAGAATTGACATCCCCTTCTCACTCATGTGGCCAAGCCTTGAGTGCCACAATTTGGCGTTCACATCTGAAGTAGATAATACAGAAGGAGATCTGTTAGTAACACAATTACACAAATAGAGAGTACCTTCTCTCTTACCTCTGGCCATAACAAGTTCACCCTTGGTCACCTTCCAAGATTCTGCTGAGAGAGTTACTGTACATCCCTCATCCCCTAACTTTCCTACAGAAATCAAATTTCTCTTCAAGCTAGGAACATGCATCACTTCTCTCAACACCCATGTGTTGCTATTCTACATCTTCAGCTGCACTTTACCTTTGCTAATTATTTTATAGGGCTCATCATCCCCTAGATACACTATTCCAAAATCTCCATGGATATAGTCACTGAAATATTCCCTGTTAGGAGTAGCATGAAAAGATGCACCAGAATCTAATACCCAAGATTCTATATTATTATGCAGAGAGAAAATTAAAGCATCCTGTGCAATACCTACAATCTTGGCTTCTTCCTTTCCTTCATGCTGGTTGTCCTCCTTAGGCTTTGACCAACAATCTCTGCTTATGTGCCCCATCTTTCCACAATTCCAGCATTGTGGCTTCCTGCCATTTCTGGATTTAGATCTGCCTTTCCCCTTTGACTTGGATCTTGTTCTGCCTTTCTTACTCTTCTCTTTCTGCCTTCCCCTGCTCTCAAAACTTAAAGCGTTCTCAGATGCCTCTTCTATGCTTTTCCTGCGTATTTCCTCATTCAAGATAACACTAACAACATCCTCTACTTTCAAAATATTTGATGCAGATGCAGTATTACTTACTGCCATTACTAAGCCATGCCAGCTTTCAGGCAAAGAACATAATATTAAAAGAGCTTTTCTCTCATCATCAAACACTATATTTACTGAACTTAATTGATTCACAATACCATTGAAATCATTCAGATGAGTAGAAATAGATCCACCTTCATTCATATGCAAATTAAATAACTGCTTCATAAGATATACCTTATTAGAAGCTGAGGGTTTTTCATACAAATTTGCTAACATAGTCATCAAATCTACCATAGACTTTGCCTGTGATAAATTGGATATCACAGTGGATGCTAGACTCAGTCTTATAGACCCCAGAGCCTTTCTGTCAAGAACTTCCCATTCTTCATCCTCCATGTCTTTGGGCTTCTTTGCAATACCTCCTAATGGTAAGTAGAGATCTTTCTGATACAGATAGTCCTCTATCTGCATTCTCCAGTGTTGGTAATTTTTGCCATTAAACTTTTCCATTCTTAATTTACTTTCATCTACCATTGATTCTCCCACTCAAACAGAAATCCCTATAGAAACTCCTATGAGAACCTGTAATCAATACACACTACACAACTCTGAACCACCTGTTAGTGAACCTGAACTTTGATACCAATTATCAAGCTCTGAACCTGTAACAAGGCTCTGATACCACTTGTTGGGGGATCAATCCAACAATAGATTACAATTATGACAGCAATAAATGTGGAATTAAACCAGATTGACAAGTAATTAGAATGATAATAATAAGAATAAGAGATACAAGAAAACACCCTGAAAACTTGTATTAACAAAACTCTTTACAAAAGAATACAATTGAATAAAGCTTCTTTCTTCCACACCTCTCCTTGGTGTATAGATCTCTCAATAGATCTCAATTCCTCAAGAGCTCTCTCTCAAGAACAATCAACTCCAACAAGCCTGGATTGATTCAATTCTGTATTGTTCTTCTCACACAATGAATTACAATAATTCACTACAAACTACTACTAAGCTAAGAAGATCTAATTCTACATATAGAATTAGGAGACTTGAGCATGTACAACCAACAAGCAGTTAAGCCACTTGAACAAGGGCTCTAAAAATAGTAATGCTAACAATAGAGATGCGTTCTTGAGTCCACAACTCAAACTTATCATGCAAACACTCGCTTCTGTCCACAGAAATAGCTTTTTGGACACGCAGGTAACCGACGTCGATTCCTGCCGCTTGTTTGTGACCACCGTCAGCCGACCTTCTGCCGATGTCGGCACCTCTACAACTGCCTGTGACCGACATCGGTTGCTCCTGACCGACGCCGGTGTCTGAGTAGACCCGAACCTGATAAACTATGCTCCTTGGTGAAGTTTTTAGCTCCACACCCTAACAAATCATTATTTTGAATTTTATTCCTAATTATAACTACCTTTGGGTAAAGCAATACTTTTTAAATGAATGCATGCAAGAATTTTCTCATTTGGATTAATCTCATCCATAGTTTAATCCCACTTTTTATTCTTGATTCTTTTCAAGGGACTATCCATCAACAAATGTGATAGCCACTCCCTCAAGGGGGCATCATCCTAGGCTTCCCAAACACCATTTGGGATTTGTTCTTCAACCATCATGCTCTTTTTGGCATATAAGCCTTTTCTCATTATTTGATAAAAAATTGATATACCTATGATTTGCAACATCTTCCCAAATAGGGGCAAATTATAGACACCTAAAAATGGCCATCGATAAACTCCAACTAGGATTTTGACCAATTTATTACTAAAATGCATAATTTGGCTTTAAAACACTAAAACATGCTAAATGATATGAACTTGATATATTTAAGTGCCAATTTTGGCTTGGGTATCCTTAAATTGGATAATGTAATTTATGGGCTAGCTAACTTTGATCAGTTCATTTCGAGTCAAAATGCCAATTTCATACCTAGGTGCTTTGGATTGCTCTTTTCTATCAAATATCTTACATGAGACATGTTACTTTGCTATTTTGTGTTGGAAACATCCTAAATTGGATAATGGTTCCAACACATCTGACATTGACTTCCAATTCCAATCTAGTCAAATTTTAGACCAATAATAATGCATTTTGATCAATTTGAGTAATTCATGCACAAAGTACTTAATCATGCTTAAGAGATAATTAAACCAAATTAGAGCCTAATTAATAATTCCATGGAAACTTATTGAATAATTTTTTTTAGAAATGAATACTGAATATATGTATCATCAGGTGACCTCATTTCTTTGGAAGACATCCCTAGGACATAAATACCACAAATATCAAGATTCATGCCTCCCATGCCTCATCAAAGCCCTTCCATACCTCTTAAATGCCCCTATATCCCCAATATTAATGGGGATATTTTTAGAATGAATTTAATATCTATATTTATCCTTAGCCACACATCTCAATCTTAAGATGGATGGTTTAGGTTGATTATAGCCATTTTCCAAAATTAGTAAATAGAGAGGCCATGAACATCATTTCTAAATTATTTTGTTGCAAAGTTATTATGCTAAGATATATTCAAGAAGCTCTCACATGCCAAAGTTATAATGCTAAATTTATTTGAAAATCCATTTCAATTAGTGTTATAATGCCAAATTATTGAGCTAATCCAAGCCAAAGTCAAAGGTGCCAAGAGGAGATGAAGGTAGCCACACTCCATTGAAGAAGATCTCTTGAACAATCTAAGCAAGCCAAAGAAGGAGCCTTTTGGACAAATCAAGGATTTGGTAAGAAATTAGTGTTTTGTGTTCATATTTATTATTTATCTCCATTTTTATTTGTGTTGTCAAATGGTTTTTCCTCACTAAGCTCACCCTAGTGTCTAGGCCTAGAGATGTTATGCTAGTTAGTGTGTTTCTTTCATTTTGTTTTTATTTTGAAACTAACACAATACTAACCATCCTCTCTTGAGTCAAATTCCTAGTTCACATATTTAAATAGAAGAAGGAGGGAGAATTAAAAGGAATTAAAAATTCCTTGGAAGCCTCTAGATTTAGAGGCTTCTAGAAAGGAAAGGTGAGAATAGAGAATATTCTAGAACTGGAGGATTCTAGAATCCTCTTTAAAGATTAATTAGGATTAGGTAGGGATTAGATGGGTGATTAGGGAATAGGGGTGTAGGAAATCCTATGAATAGGTTAATAGGTGGGCCATGAGAATTTAAAATTCTTAAATATTAGAATAAGTGGGGATTAAGAAATGATTAGGAAAATTAATAAGTGGGATAAGACTATGGTTAGTGAATGAACAAAATATTGATGGGGGATATGAGATAAATGATAGAAAGGGGTGGTTTTAGGATGGAATTAGATGAGATAAATTAGATAAGAGGAATTAGTGTTAATTAATAGTGTTATAAGTGACATTAAATGAAGCAAAAAAATTTAGGTGCACATATTTTCACCCTCTTTGAAAGGGCATTGCAAGTGGATTGAAGTGGAAGGAGTAATGGTATTTTAAAGAAAAACCATTTCATAGATGAATGTTAGGACATGATTCCCCCTCAAGGGGACATGTAGGGATGAATGAGATAGATGGCCACTTGAAAGAATATATGATTTGTGGGATGAGATGGAGAGATAAGGGGATGGAATGCTAAATATGAGATAGATGAATTTGACTTGAGTAATGAGCTATAGATTGATTATGCCCCTAGTAAAAACATATGCATATGGAGTAGGGATGACTTTACCATAATTTTCAACACATCTTAAGGGTGAATTATCTATAATATAATGATGATAAGATTCAAAATATGCAAGCTTTAGACATATTCCAAACAAAGACACATGCAAGGGAGAGTTGTAGGCCAAGATAAGATGATGATTGGATAATATTAATGATGGGTGTAGCTTAAAGCTTAAATTGAGTGATATGATTGAGGAGATGAGAGAGAATAAGTGATATGATCAAGTGACTAAAAGATGTGGGGGAATAATTGGATTAAAATTCATCAAATCAATGAGCTATAATGTGATTAATAGTGATGATGCCCCTAGCAAGGGCATATGCAAGGGAATAATATAAGATAATTTGATCAATTAGTGATTGATGGAAGAAAATATGGATGTGTGATATATCAGTCCCAATCAATAGGGGTAGGTGATTGATGAAAAAGATTAGGGAGATGAGCACAAGAATGGTGATTGATTAATATATCAATTGATTAAGGATTGATATTATATCTCAAGGATTTTATTGATGCAATATAGAGAGTGATGGAATACAAGATAGAATGTAATGATGAATGATGGAAGAAAGAGGTGAAAGTGGTCAAGATATCATTGGGCACTAAAAAGTGGTCAAGTGTTTCTTACATAGTCTAAAAATACCTCAAGCTAATGTAGTTTTGATTAGAATATGATGATGATGATCAATGATTAGAGGATGATTTTAGTGATTATAGGATATGATGAAGATGAGGATATGAGGATTATAAGGATAAAAGATTAGATGTTATTCAAATGAGAGTATTGGATTAGTAATGGGAATAATGATGATTATATGAATGATGAGGGTATAGATGATCAAACCATCACAACTATCACAAGGCTTATCATAGTCTAAGAAATATAATAGATATGGTATTTGGAAGTATTCCCCATGATATAAGTATGACCAAGAGGAAATGATTCCAAAGTGTAATGGAAAATAATGAACTCTACATCATCAAGGGCACTTATAACCATGATGGTGGCTTTAGTGACCTCATAGCCTCCTCATTTATTTCCCAATTAAAAAATGATAAATAATTCAAAACACAAGATAAGAAAGATATATACATGATGCAAATAAGTCAAACAACACAAAACATATAAGTAGCACACACAAGTATCTACATGTAGTGTCATTATGTCTTGTCTAATGGTAGGATGAGTTATTGGGTGATAGACTAGACTAGGATGATCATGATGTGATTGTAGCCTTAGAATAGACTTGGACAGACTAATGATGATTATGAAGATTAGGATGTAGGTAAGGATATGGACGTGGCTATATAGTTTGAACTAGATGAGGGACTTAGATGAGGATTTGGATATATGGACTTAGATTAGGATAAGGATTTTGGTATTGATATGAGAGACAAAATATTGAATAGGTGAAAGTGAGACTAGGTAAATGCTATCTTCATATAGACTAGATCTTCCCTTGGTTTAGAATAGGAGGATGGATAACATGATGGATGCAACAAGGGGTTTAGGCCTAAGACAATACACCATGGACTATTTTTGGATTTTTTAAAAAAATTATGATTTTTAAGGGTTTTTGGAACATTTTAAATTTTTGCTCTTTTTAGAATATGTATGTACACTATAAAAATGGGGGTTACTAACAAATGGAATACCAAGCCTAGCAACTAGGATAAATATGGATGGAATGATGGATGAGTAACAAGAGGATGAGGGTGATGTAGAAAAGGGGATGAGGATAAAGGAATAAAGGATTAGGTATTTCAATGACCACATCATGAAATAACCAAATGTATATCTACCTAAGTGTCTATTGGAGGATATTCCAAGATGATTCTAAAACATTTACCAAGAGACCTTCTTTATCCTTGCAAGGGTCAAGACTAAAAAATAATGGTCGACATAATAGGATGCATGATATGGACAAAGGGATAGAAGATGGATGGAATTGACAAGGGATGGTTTGATAAGGGATATAAAATTGATGGATTTTTACCCTAAGTGCTGAGGTATAATGTGGATAATATATTAGTTTACCATAACATTAGAAACTATTTTTCATCATGATATTTGCCCAAGGAGCTAGAAGATTGGTTTTCACCATTGGATGAATGATTTTTTATTTTATTTTATTTAGATTTTTAGGATTTATAGATGGCATCCTGATTTATTAGATATGGGTAGGAGATGCTAGATGTAGGGATTTTTGTGATCTTCATTACCATGATGCCAAAAACTAGTTTTCATCATGGTACTTACCCAAAATTCTAGAAGACTAGTTTTCACCATTAGACAAATGATTTTTTATTTAATTTAATTTTTTTATTTAATTTGTTTTTTGATTTTTAGGCTTTATAGATGGAATCTCAATTTATTAGATATGGGTATGAGATGCCAGATGCAGACATTTTATGATCTGTAGCCAACACATATTTTGGATATGTGTGATGTTAGGACCATATTATCACTATTGGATGTATTAATGTCCTTATGACTTTTGTTGACACTTGATTGACACCCCTCTAGATATCTAGACTAGGTATATTTTTCACCTCTAAGAGAAATGATGTTTCATGGGAAGGTGATGTGAGGTATGGATTGGATTAGATATTCATGTTGATGGGGGAATAATAGACTATAATGGATGGTAGGAATTGATGGGATTGTGGGTTTGTGATAGGATGATGTGATGAATGATGAAGAATTAGGATTAATAGTTGTATACATCATTTGAAATGTTGGTCTTTCCACATTTTATTGGTGCCCATTGATAAATGACTACAGGAGATCTAAGACACTCTAATTTTGTCGTTCATCTTTGATTTGATCATTTGATGGATTATCAACCATACTAATATTATTTCTGGTACTATTTTGATTTACTAATTGAATTTGACTTTGAATAACCCTTGGTACCTAATTTTGGGCTTTACTAGAGAGGATTGATTTTTGACTTGATAGAGGATGATTATTTTGAATTTGATATTCCCTTAGTGCCTAATTTTGGGCTTCACTAGGGTTAGACATATTTGGATTAGGTTGATGTTTTGAATCTTCTTGATTTTTATTGATTAGATCAAATATGACTTAATTATGATTATTGACTTCTAAAATATGGTATTGGACCTTTTTATGTGTGGCACATATTATATTTCTCAAGGAAGGGTCCAATGATGTATGTTCCTATTCATCATTATAAAGGGAGGTGATTTAATGATCATTGATAGGAAGAAAATGGTCTATGATGGATGAAGATAGGGGAGGTGAAGTGATGAGGTTAATGAGTGGTGATGGGCTAGCATGGTCCTGATAGGGGTTCCTAAGAAACCTATTTTTGACATCAAATAATATCTCCTCAAGATCAGTGAAAGGATCACTAAGACTAACTATAGTATATGCATCCAAAATAGGATCATATTTACTTAGACAATATTTAATAGATAAATCTTGAAAGAACTCTATTATTAATTCATCACCCTAATTGGGATCCCAAGGTATGCCTATTATATATTGGAGGTATCCTCAAAAAGATAATAATTATCAGTAACTATTGCACTATTGATGAGGGATTTAATTCAAATACTGGTGTTGAACATGATCCTGATGTAGATAATACTTATGTTGACTCTGATGTACAAGATGCAATGTTGCTAGTAGAAGATTCCTTGTTTGTTATTGACCTCTTATTAAGGATTTTTGATATGGTGGATGATGGAGGAACAATGGGTTTGACAAAGATAGGCCCATGTAAATAATTATGAGAAATAGGTTCATAGGGAATAGATTCATCTTTGATGGAGGATTTGTCAAAGATGGGGGGATCATGTAAGATGGAAGTGGTGTCTTGACCTTGGATTTGAAAATGAAGAGTTTGATCATGATCAAGAATGGAATCTTGGCATACCTCTTCTTGTTCACCCAAGGATATAGGTGCATCTAGTTCATATTTAATTTTTATGCCACCAAGGTTGATGAGGTCTTAAACATAATCTTGGAAATCATGACATCGATTTATGGTATGCTACCAAGTTTGATGATATTCGCAATATTGATTAGCTTTATCCCTAGATGGCTTAGGTTTGGTGGGATCAAGATGTCATATGCGTGGATAGACCATCATGGTAATAGTAAAAAAATATTGGGAAAGGGATTCTAAGGACATAAGAAGGGGATTATAAGGACCCACTTCTCTTTCTATCTTAGATGTGGAAGCATTGGACTTTAGATCAGATGGTTATTGACATGATTAGGTGGATGCATTGGTAGTAAATGAGGTGGCCAAGATAATATTCCCTTTACTAGTGTAGGAATGGGTGGATGACAAGCTATGACTAGTGGGAAGAGGATTTTAATGGGACTCACATTAATGGTTTTGGAATCGATGTGAAATGAGTTGAATGGGGTCAAGGCCTTTAGGAAGTGGGACAGCCATCTTAAGGAGATACAAGAGGATCTCATCCTTTGTTGGAAAATATTTATTATTCTATGAGAATGGGGTCTAGATTCATGGGTATGGATGATAAAAGATGGATGATGAAGGGGGATAACATGGAGGTATACTAAGGATTAGTTATAGTCTCTTGAACAAGGTAGGTCTGAATGGCTGAGCTAGTATTATCGGTAATGATGAGGATGAGGTAAATGAAATGTGATTGAGATGATGTAGGACTAGGATAAAATTTTAGAATGATAGTACAATAAGTGCTAGTGATCTATAAATAATTCCTATTTTTCAAGATAGCAAAAGGATTGGGGATTTGATGGGTGCCTAGGTTCAAACTAGCAAGATGATGGTTAGATGGGTGATAATTATGAGTAGGCAAGATGATTGGATAATAGAGACTAGATTAATGATTGGATGTTAGATTGAAAATGATAAATTGATAAGATGCTAGTAGGACATTGAAAATCTATGATATTTATCCAAGTGATGATCGATAATGGACTAGAGTGGTAAGAAGATATGGATGGGTAACAAGAGGACTAGCTCAAGCCTTAGACTAATTTGCTCAAGATGGGACATGATAGGTTTATGTGATGGGATTAAAATAAATACAAGTATATATAGGTGATGATGAAATGATATGGGTAATTTAAATGAGATGAGGATGTTTTGGACATACATGTGACCTAAAGAGCCAACTAGGATAAAATAGGATGAGGTTAGACTAGAGGGAGGGATTAGGAGACTAGGTGAAGGTAAGGTCAAGATAAATGATTGATTATGGATAGAGTAGACTTAGGATAAGATGTGGATGACAATACAATATGTGATTAGGATATGTAGGTGATGGGGGTATGACCGATGATGAGTGGCTATGGGTAAACTAAGAGGGGATTAAGATAAGGTGGCGATGGTAAATAGTATCAAATGTGCAAAAGGATGTAAAAAAGACAATATGTAAAATGGGATGATGAAAAGGATGTATAAGATGATAGGATTAAGAGGTAAGGATATACAAGATGATATTCACAAAAGATAATATAGGTGTGTATAGGTTTGGGTGAAAGGCTGACTTGGTTCATAAACAACACTAGTCTAACATGACACACACCCAAGCAAGTACACCATAAACATATGATTAGTAAACTTAAAGGTGTGTAAATTGATGACCACACCATATATTAGCTTCATAGATGAGGTTATAGGCTGGTGATCCATTACAAAATTACCCAAACTCTCTCAACCCCATCTACACATGACAATCACTTGAGAGTTAATACTGACTCTAGAAGTGGATTGCCTGTTATGGTTGAAAGGTCCTAAGCTAGGATGAATGAGATCTCTAGGGGAGCCCTTGATATATGAAAAGTTACGATGGGTCCTAACTCCATATAAGATGTTGTCTAGCTGCTTTACATATTTTATCTTAAATTACCCCCACTCCATGAAACCATTTATGGGGAATTCCACTTTAGCACTTAATGATAACTCTCCTGATATTTATACTCCACTGAACATAGAGTTTGGTCTAGTGCATAGTGATGAAATCCATGTAATTGAACCCTAAAAATAAAAATGAGGAGGGTTTATTGGTGGTTTTTAAACCTCCAAAAATCATTGCAAAGATGCAAGGAAGAGAGAATACACCATCATATCCCTCGAGTGACAAATAAGTAGACCAAAAAGGAGATTAATTAACTAGATATTTTAAGATGCGAGATTTATACATAATATTTCAAGAATATAAAAGACAGAATGATAAAATAGATATATACAAGATGTAAGATAAAATGATTAAAGTGATTTAAAAAGTAGTTTTCAAAATGCCAAAAGGAGTCTTTGACATGCTACCTACAAGAAAATGATTAGTAGTTTCAAGTGGCACTTTTAAAGAGGTAACCTGGAAGATAAAGATTATTAATTTGATTGATAATCTTGAGGGAAAAACTATAAGAAAAATTTTAGACTAAAATATGACCTATAAGATATGATGTTAACAAGTCAAGATTGCCAATGGATTCACCCCTATAAGAAGCATAATGTTAGGCCTTAATAAAAATGCCCTAAAAATAATGATTTGGGCTCTATAACTTCTTTGGGTGAGCGGGTCATGACATGGGGTTCTGGTGGTTGTGGACCCCAATGGGGTCAAGGGGTATATCCCCTTATAGGCCTTACGAAAGGCTCAGAATGACTCAAAATTCACCAAAATGACTCTAAAAAATACACTCAAAAAGGACAATTTTGAAGGCAAATAATTAATAGTTTCAATTGTCAACTTTGGGAGGTAACCTGAAAATTGAAGGTTAATAGTTTTGATAATTTTGCCTATAGGTAGTACATGGTTGAAGGGTAGTGTTTTAGTTTTTAATGACACTAGTAACCTGACACACCCAAGTTACTAATAACTACAAATGAATGGGTAAGATTTATAAAAATTAATACAAAAGATAGATCTAATGATAATATAAGCAAAGACCACTTAAAATTATTATCACTACAAAGACCATGAATAAAAGATTATAAATATACCAGACAATGATAAAAGTATAATTCAAAACTTTTGAACTAAAAATAAAAACCTAAAAAATAGTGTCTTGAAATTAACAATGATATGACAAGTGTACACTAACATGACCATACTTGAGAACTTAACCACATTTACCACTATTAAAAATAATAATAATAATAATAATAATAATAATAATAATAATAATAATAATAATAAAACCAATTTAATTAAAATAGAATCCTAAATATTAACAAGCTAAACTTATCTAAAACCCTAATACCAAAATAAACCTAAACCAAATAAAATGATTTGACTTAAGAAAAAATTATGGTGTCTTGGTATGTGGTTTCAAGGTAAAAATATGGAGTTGTTGTGGAAAAATGGTGGTAGGTGGTTTTAAGATAGTGTGAAAATAGCAAGGAGTTAGATCCAGGCTAAAAAGGTGAAGTGGGAGGTCCTCTAAGTGCTAAGGAGATGAATGATAGAAAACAACACCACATTTGTCAAGCTATGTAGTGGTTGGGAAAAGATCATACATTGAATGCTAGGTTGGATGGTGGGAAAAGTATAGGGAAGAATAAAAGGCTCTATGTGGAGGTACATCAAGATTGGGATCAGGTACCAAAACTTGTTGATCTATGACCAAAACTAATAATATTTTTAACTTAATGAGTGAATAAGATATTTTTGAATTTTATGACCTGTATTCCATATATATCACTAAATTTTATGTTTTTGAATAATTTTTTTATTATTGTTATGGCCTTTATTCCATAGATCCTATAGGGAACTCTATAGCCTTCACTATGCTTGGATGAAATAGTGGCTAAACCTACAAAACCTTAGATGAAAAGTGGTAATATTATGTCTTATATGTAAAAATTTGCTACTTATTTAGGTAATTATCTATTTTTTTAGCAGAAATGAACCAAAATAATCATTAAATATTGACTACTACTCACAAAATGACAAAGTTACAAATTTTACAAATAATAAATCTACATCATATCACCAAATGAGTTCCATTATGTTGACAAGATCAGACTGTATGCTATTAAAACCTTGAAGGAATGAGTTGGTATGTTGTCTAGAGACAAATATATATTTAACAAGAAATCAAAATATGAACTTATAACTAAACCAATGTTATATTCCAACACCTAGAGATAACTGGTACAATTTTTTTTAAATTTGGGACACAAATTCTTTTTCCACCTATCCTCAAAACTTTAGGAAACTCACTAAAAGATCAAGGAGGTTAAAATAAAAGGAGAGAAATCCCACCATGGTCACCAAAATGTAGTATGAATTTTAAGCACAATGGATTAAACTATGTAATTTAAACCACCCAAAACATCAAACTACCTAAGTAAGATCTAGATCCATTAGAATCAAAATGTAATTATATGAATGAAAAATTCAAACCAACATTCTAAATCCTAAAGATAATTTATCTAAACCAAGACTAAATGAATCAAAATAATGGGATTGGGATTAAGATTACCTTAGACCCAAAATTTTGACATTATGTTGGCATGGTCATAGATTATTGATGATGGATTCAAGGATTAGATTGGCATAGAGATGTTATGGACTCCTCTCTTGGTTGATCCTTTATCATGGATATGTCATGAGAATTCAAGTTAGCTTCCATGGAGGGATGGGTAGATTTAAATAGAGGAAAGAGGGAGAATTAAAAAGAATAAAACATTCCTTAGTAGCCTCTAGATTTAGAAGCTTATAGAGAGGAAGGGTGAAATTAGAGAGGATTCTAAAATTTGAGGATTCTATAATCCTCTTTAGGGATTAATTAGGATTAAGTAGGGGATTAGATATGGATTAGGTGGGTGATTAGATACTAGAGATGTAGGAGAGCCTAGGAATAGGCTAATAGGTGGGCCATGGGAATTTAAAATTCCTAAATAATAGAATAAGTGGGGTTTAAGAAATGATTAGGGAAATTAATGAATAAGTGGGATAAAACTATGGTTAGTGAATGAAGAAATATTGATGGGAGATATGAGATAAATGATAGAAAGGAGTGATATTATGATGGAATTAAATGAGATAAATTAGATAAGTGGAATTAGTGTTGACTAATAGTGATATTAGTGTTATTAAATGAAGAAAGATAATTTAGGTGCATACAAGACCAAATGACTAGAAGTGGATTAATAAGATTAATTATATGAAATAAGGTGAGATAGAATATTATTGGATGAAATGATAAAATTTAGGTGCATATATTTGTCCCCTCTTTGAAAGGAAATTAAGAGTGTATTGATTGGGAGGATTAATTGTATTTTAAAGAAGAAATAAACTCATGGATGTTAGTAAATTATATTAGTAGACACTTTATTCCCCTTCGAGGGGGCATGAGAGGAGGAAGGAGTTAAATGGCCACTCAAAAAGAAGAAACAAGGGGCAAGATGGATGAATTGACAAGGGGATGGGATGTGAGATGTGGGCTGATGATGAAGAAGATAAAATTGACATGATTAATGAGCTAAAAAGAGATGATGCACCTAGAAAAGACCTAGGCATAGGGAGTATAAATGACTATGTCATGGTTATCAACACATCTCAAGGGGGAATCAACCACAACATGATGATGATAATACAAAAGGTCACAAGCTTTAGACATATCTAGGGCAAAGACACATACCAAGGTGCTATAGATCAATATGATTGATAGAAAAGGCCACAAGCTGTCAACATATCCCAAGAAAGGACACATGTTAGGAGAACATCAAGATAAAATAAGACAATGAATTGATAAGATTTATGTTGAGTGTAGCTCAAATATAAAGTTAAGTGATATGATGAATGAGATGAGAGAAAATACATGATATGATTGAGTGACCAAAATATGAAGGGGAATAATTAAACTTTAATGCATCAAATCAATGATCCATAATGTGATTAATAGTGATGAAGCCTTTAACAAGGACATATTCAAGGGAGCAAGAGATGATAATAAAGTTATGGTCCTGATAATGCCCCAATCAAAGGAAGAAAACATAAAATTTAAATGATGAATTAACCAATCAGTGATAATGGATAACTAATAGAAGAAAAGATGGATTGATAGACCCATTACTTAATGATTGATATTATAACTCAAGTATTAACTGATACACAACTTGGGGATGATGAAGTACAACATAGATGTGATTATGAAAGATGGGGAAAGAGGCAAGAGTGGATGAGCTAACCTTAAACACATTATGTAACTAAGAGATACATATATACTATGAAAAAACCTGAGGACAATGTAATTCAAACTAGATGATAGATGCCAAGATAGACTAGAGGAAGATAATAATGATGTATTTTACACATGTTAGCTACTAGATACAGGATGTGACCTTACTTAGATTGTAGTCATGAAAATATAAAACTATGATTATTGATTGGATATGAGACATTAAATGTTATTACATGTGATTAGGTTAGATAGGTTAATAGATGATCAACTGGTGGATATGTATTCGATGATTAGATGATTAGACAATTAGATTATTAGACAAGTGATAGAGGATAAGAAAAATGATTATTGTGATCAACTGTCAAGCCATCATTACAGTAACAAGTATCATTATATTCTAATAAATTTGATGTAAATACAACATTAGATAATATTCCCCATGATATAAGTATAACCAAGAGGACATTATGCCAAAGTGCATAATTATAAAATGGGTAAATAATAAACTCTACATCATTGAGGGAACCTAAAAGCATCATTTTATATTTTGGTGTCATCATAGCAATGCTCATTTATTCGCCAATATGCAAAAATTCTTATGTTATAAGAAATATCTAAAAAATATATACAGACCAAACATTTACAAATAAGTGAATATAGACAAAAAGATAACTTAAAAAACATAGATCATATAAATAACACACACCCATATATACACATCAAGAAAATAAGGTCTTGTCTTTTATCCTGATGAGAGTCAATGGGATGATTGATTAGGTGATGAGTTGGATGAAGTCACTCATAATGATCATGATGTGAATCTAGATTAAGGATATGTATTTGGATAGGGGTATATATTTTGAGTAGACTAGGGACTATGATTAGGATAAGGTTGTGGAAGACATAAGATATGACAACTAGGATGTTGAGACAAGGTAAGATGATAAATTGTTAGGAAATAAGACAAGTTAGGATGATAATTAGATGCATAACTTAAGACATAGGATAAGACAACTAGGATAATGAAGACAAAAAGACAAGATAACTTAGATGTTTTTGGATTTTTGTGAATTTTATAATTTATAGTTGTTTTAAGAATATGTGTCTAAATTGTACAAATGGAGTTACTATTAAATAGAATACTAAGCATAGCAACTAGGATAAGGACATATGGAATAATGGATGGGATTACAAAAGGATGAGGATGATGTTGAAAATGGGATGAACAAAGAATGGACTAGGGATTGCCGATTACCACATTGTGAGGAACCATATATCTAGTTACTTGAGTGTTTGTTAGAGGATATTCCAAGATGATTATTGAACATTTCTCAAGACATCTTCAACTTCTTTACAAAGGTAAAGACTATAAGAAATGATGGACATGATATGAAGGTATACGATGGTTAGAAATAATGGATATATGGATAAGATAGAGAAAGATGACATGTAGGGGATTGGCAAGGGATATTATGTGGATGAAATGGATTTGCCCCCAAATTTTAAGGTACAATGCAAACAATAGATTATTTTACCATGACATTAAAAATCATTTTTCACCATGGTACTTTCCTAAGGTGTCAGACAATTGGTTTTCAGCATTGGATGAATGATTTTTTTAAATAATAATAATAATTATTATTATTTTGAATTCTTTTTTACTTTTGACATCTCAATTTATTAGATATGGATGTGATATGTATGAATGTTGATACTTTCTTGATCTTTAGCCAACCTATATTTTGGGTAGACATGTTTTAATATCATGTTGTTGATGCTAGATGTATTGATGTCCTTGTGACAATTTTTGACTCTTGAAGTATATCCATTTAGAAATCTAGAATGGGTGTCTTCATCACCCCTATGAGAGACAATGCTAGCTGGTATAGTGAGGTGAGGTATGGATGGGTTTAGGGTTTGGATTTGATGGTGATGTATAGGAATTTATTGTATAATAGGATCATGATGGGGAGGTGTGATGGGTGAGTGAGTATTAGGACTAGAGGTTTTACACATCATTTGAAACATTGGGCAATCCACATTTGATGGGTGCCATATGATAAAATACTTTAAGATGTCTAAGACACTTTAATATTGTGGTTTATATTTGATCTAATTATTTTAAGGATTATCAACTATCTTGATATTGTTTTGAGTTTAAGACTTGATTATATCTCAATTTCCCCCTGGTTCCTAAATTTGGGCTTCACTAGAGTAGATTGACCTTTGGCATGATATATGATGATTATTTTGACTTTGATGGTCCCCTAGTACTTTAAAGAGGGTTTCACTAGGGGTGGATATTCTTATGATTAGGCTGATAATTTAAATTTTCTTGATTTTGACTATTAGATCAAAGCTTATTTGATCATCATGAATGACTTTTTGAATATGATCTTGGACCTTTATATTTTTGGTACATATTATGTTAATTGGGGAAGAGTCTAACTATGTATATTCTTGTTCAAAACTATGAAGGGAGGTGATTAAATTATCATTAATGGGAATAAAAGGATCTATGATGGATGAATGCAAGGAAGATAGTAAGTTGAGGTCAATGAGTGGTGGCAGGGCAACATGGTCCTCATAGGGGTTACTAGGACACCTAGTTTTGACATTAGAGAAAATATACTCAATATTTATAAAAGGGTCACTATGACTAGTTGTAGTACATGCATCCAAGGTAAGATTAGATTCACTCTAACAATATTTTATAAATAAATATTGTAAGAACTCTGTTATGACTTCATCGTCTTAGTTGGGATCAAAAGATATGCCTTGTGATTGTTTGAAATATAGATTTGAGATATATGCAAATAGCTAAACATCATCATGAGATATAATATCTATGAAGAATGATATTTGTAACAAAGATTATGATTAAAATATTGGTGTTGAACATAATTTTGATGTAGAAAATGTTGTTGTTGACTCAAATACTAAATCTGATGTATAGGATGCAA
The DNA here is from genome assembly GCA_037957365.1 of Torreya grandis. Lineage (NCBI taxonomy): Eukaryota > Viridiplantae > Streptophyta > Pinopsida > Cupressales > Taxaceae > Torreya > Torreya grandis. The sequence goes on along the minus strand of JARHVA010001826.1, from coordinate 2,315,236 downwards.
TGCTACTAGTAGAGGATTATGTGTACAAGTGACCTCTTAAAATGAGGTCTTTTATGTGATGATGAGGAGACAATGGATTCAATAAATATATTCCCATGGAATAAGGAATCATGAGCAAAGGGAGGAATAAGTTTATGGGAAACAAAATCATCGTTAATAGAGTATTTTTCAAATATAGGTGGACCATGGAATATGGTCTCAATGTCTTGACCTTGGCTCAGAAAGGGAAGGGATTGATCATGATCAAAAATAAATATTGGCATACCTCTTATTATTCACCCTTAGATGTAAACCCATATGATTCATTATCAATTTTGATGTCACCATAGCTGATGAGGTCTTAGACATAGTTTTGGAAATTATGACATCAATTAATGATATGCCCCTAGGTTTGGTGATATAAAATAGTGGTTGGATTTATACCAAGAGGGATTATGATTGGTAGAATCAAGATGTCATATGGGTGGATAGAACATCATTTATATGGAAACACATTTGTGGAATAGGAATTATAAAGATATAGGAAGAGGATTATAGGGCCTCTCTTCACTTTAGGAATTGGATGTGGAGGCATTGGACTTTAAATTAGATGGTTTTTTTATAATTAGGTGGGTAGGCTAGTAATAAATGAAGTAGTCAGGATAGGATTCCTTTTCCTAGTGTAGGAAGGGGTATATTATTGTCTATGACTAATGGATATAGGGTTTGAATGGGGTTGGTTAGTATGGAGGCTAGGAGTAGACTTACATAGATGGGTATTGATTGGAGGTAATGTTAGGTGGATGGGGTCTAAGTCCATAAGATGTGGAGTGCTTATCTCAATGAGGTAGGAAAAGAGTACATCCCTATTAGAGTTGAGGAATTAATCAATTAGGGTATTGAACAAATGTATTTTAAATTCCATGGATCAAAATAGGAAAAATTATAGATGATGCAGTTCATTGGCCCTAATCAACAGGTGCAGGGGATTGAATGGAAAGATTGAGGGATGAAGATGGGATGTGTGGAACAAACTTAGAAAAAGTCTTGATTTAGTCTAATCTTAAGTTTAATTGAATATTTTTACATGTTATGATGTTCAAAGAGGTATGACAAGATCAAGTAGACCAAATTAGTATTGATTTAGACTTTGATGATTTTTACGAAATTTGACTAGGTGAGATAAGAAAAGTTCTAAGGTTTGACAAGGGGATAAACAAACCCAAGAGACATGATTTTGAATTAGGAATGACTGAATTAAAATTATATCAAGGCCAATATGATTTGACATCACTTGGGATGACTCAATCAATAAGACAAGAGGATTGATAGGATTGGATTTTACGTATGAGTTAAACTTGATTAGACACATGTAAGATTATAATGACCCTAATGTGTAAAGAGTTATTTTCCAACATGGATGAGGAATATTGTATAACTAAAAACTTGATGGGATGAATAGTATAGTCAAAGGGATGATAAGGTAAGGATAAATTTAACTATTATTAGGCTAGGTTACATGGGATAAAGTGGTGGACAAGATGATTAGGCTAGATAAGGTCAAGTCAAGTAATAGGGTGTCAATTAAGGAAATGTGGGTTTTGTGATGGCTAATATGGTTTGAAATAATAATCTAATGATAAGTAAGACATGATAAGGTGATGTGTAAATAAGAGATGATGTTTGAATTAGGTGTTATGTTTGATTAGGGAAATAATATTTTATGTGTTTGGTTTTAAGGGGTGTAAATAATAGGGGTCTCCACAACACAAAATAAAAGCAAGAAAGCTAAAAACCTAGAATTATTAACTAATTCAAGAGTGTCACCCAATGACTTCACCATCTAATAGATTCATGGGTGAGGCTTTAGGTTGGTGACCCATTAAAAAATCTACCAAACCCTCTCAGCCCTATTTACACCTAACGATCACTTGGGATCTGATACTGACTCTAATAGTAAGTCACCTATTACAGTTATACAAGCACACCACTGGTATCCCTAATATACACTAGGTATGTGGGGCCTAACTCCATATAGGATAATGTTTGATGCTTGGGTTAGAGAGTTAACTCATTCCCTTCATAAAACATCTATATGGGGTCAACCATTTCGCCTAATGACAACTATCCCTATTTTTTATACTCCACCAAAACATAGAGTGTGGTTGAATGCACAGTGATGAAATCCACATCACTAACCCCTAAGACTATGGAAAGTGTGTGGGAATCACTTACACATTATATTTCCCATAAAAAAATAAAAAAATGAGAGGGTTTGTTACTTTTTTTTTATCCTTTGAGAATCACCACTAGGATGCAGGTAGGAGAGCACACACATTATAGCCCTCAAGTATAGATAAGTAGACAAAAAGTTGATTAATCAGGTAATTAAGTATGATATATAGAAAGATATATAAAAGATGATTTTTAAAATACCAAAATTTTTAACAGTCAAATTTCAAAGCAAGAAATAATTAATTTAGAAATATTGAGGGGTAACCTTTAAGACAAGATGTTAGAAAAAAATAGGACATGGAAGACAAGAGTTAGATAAAGACAAATATGTGTCAAAATGTGACTGTAAGTGGTTAGTATTCTTAAAAAAGACAAAATTACCCCTAAATTCATCCCTATAAAAATATGAAAAAAATGTTAGTCCAATAAGCCTTAATTAAAACACTAAAAACAATCACGGGTTTTACACTATAACTCTTTAAAGGAGGGCCCAAGATGTGGGGGTTTGGGGGAAGCATCCTCTAGTGGGGTCAAGGGATAGTGCCACTTATGGGGTTAATGGGCAGCCTTAGAATGACCAAAAATTAACTAAAAAATGATCTTTAAAAATGCAATCAAAAAATATAATTTGAAGGTAAAAATGAATGCAAAATCACTACTATAGTAAGTAAAATTGCTTATACATAGTCAATACTATGCAAAATCATATACAGAGTTAAAATCGTAGATGAATAGTCAAAATCATAAATGGGACAAGTGATTTTACAAGCTACCAAGTAGCCTATCATGGTTACTGGGTAGTTATTCAATTAAAAATCACTTATGAAAAATGAAACATTACAACTGGGGATCAAAAACACAACTGAGATAAGTGATTTTACAAATTCAAAACAAATTGTCATGGTCAACTATTATGGTTAAGATCAAAATCATAGATAGAATAAGTAAATGCTAAATAATAGATAACAAAAGTGATATTGAAAGTTTAAAAAAACATGGTATATTCATAGGTTTACAAAGACTTAATGGACTTTAAAGAGATGTTTAGATATGTTGATATTAGATTATGATATTTATAACATTTATTAAGACTTACACAAGATTAATTAAGATAGTTTTAAAATCACAACTGGGAGTCATGATTTAGATGAATATCATATTTTTACCTCAATCTTATAAAATATATGCTATGGATAAAGACCAATATCTACAAATTAGTAAATGATATGCTCCATTAGAAAGCAAACTGATTGTAGATTGGAAACTTTTATAAATTCACTAATATTGATAGTGTCAAAAATACAACTAGAAATAAAAAAATGTAAGTTCATAGAAGTGCTTTTTATTAGAAGTTAGGACTTTATGAATTTAGTTTGATAGAGTGTTTACTTGTTTCCTACAACCAACTAGGTTAGATAGAGAGAAAAATTTATAGAAAAACTAGATTATAATGTTTGATAACCTGATTAGAGATAGTTTATGAATTAAATCAAAATCATAAATATAATGTGAAAAATTATAAATGGAAATAAAAATCACAACTACAATGTTCAAAATTTAAAATGGAAATCAAAATCACAACTATACTATTGAAAATCATAAGTAGAAATCAAAATTTCAACTATCGATAAGTGATTTGGCATGATTACAAAAAAAATGGTTAAATAACCTAACATCTAATAGTTAACCATCATTGTTAGTGCAAAATCATGACTGTTGAAGTCAAAATTACTAGAGCAAAAACACCTTTTATAGAGAAAAATCACTTTTCACCTAGAAATTGAAGTTTTTAAAGATTTGAGCCCAAATTATTCCTAAACCTAACCTTCAAGTTGCATTCACACACTTTACAAACACTAGTCAGTCTAAAAGGAGGGCTTCCATTATGGTCATCAAATGCAATGCAAATATTTTGTGTAAATGGATTGATTTATACAAAATTATCACTATCCTACACAAAATTCTAGTATACCTCTGATTTAGAACTAATTAAATAAGAAAGCAATTCAAATGAAAAGACTATACCTGCATTATGCCTTCATCTTCACCAATTTTATGCTCCAAATATGATTAAGACAAAAAAACTAAGATTAAATATTATTAGATTTGGTGTTGAATTACTATAATAGACACAGATTTTTGTTCAACTTATAGACTTTATGGCTTGATCAAAAGAATAATTTTGGAATGATAGACTTGATCATTGAAGGATTTATAGATTGGACATGGAATTTACTCACATTAATTAGCTGTTATCAATGAAGGATTGTTTGGTTTTTATAAGGAGAATGAGAGAAATTAATGGCTAGGAATAAGCCATGATCAAGGGTGGAGAATTATTCAAGGAATTAAATTTTTTGTAGATGATTCTAGATGAGAGAATGGTCTAGAGGTAGAATCCTCTAGAGTCTCTTTGGAAGTCTAATGACAATTAATAGATGATTAGTCATGTGATTAGAGGGTTCTAGAGAATATAGGGGAGTAAGAGAGGATACTCATAAGATTGGGTATGTGGGAGGTAATTTTTAATTCCTAAAGATTAGATAAATGGGGTTAGCTAATGGATAATGGATAATTAGGTGAATTAAGTAGGTTATAGGATGCTATAAGGTTATTATGTGACATGAAGAATGAAGAGGGAGTATTAGAAAAAATGGATATAAGGGGATTAATAATATGAATTAGATGAAATAAGGTGAGATAGAAGATTATTGGATGAAATTAGTGATAGAGGGAAGTGAGAAAATTTAGATGCATATAGGTAATTCATTTTTGGGTCTTGATCCACTCAGATTGAATTGGATACCCCTTTCCAAGGCATCCACATATTGGAGAAATTAATTTCCATGTATCCATTCAACATTTTTGAAAAATCATAACTCAATGATAATTATATAAGACTTAAGAATGTCGACTACTAAAATGTCTATGTATTGTTGTACACATGGCTCATAGACAAGTTGTGTATACACATTTCTCAACTCCCCAACACATGGTACTAAGGACTTGTATAATTATAAGACCACTCTTTTATATTTTTTTGGGTTAAGTCTAGTTTTTTGCATATAACTATGGGTGTCACATTGGTTGAGGCACATGAGTCAACTAGACAATTATTCACATTCTTATCAAACATCCTAATGGTTAATAAAAAATGTGGTAACTCAATATTTCTTGTAAATGCCCACATTAGTATGAGCAAACTTATATTTGTCAATGGATAGTCTCCCAGCCAATATTCTAATAAATATTTCTCTTTGTTTAGTAACATAAGATAGCTCATGAAGACTAATATTTTATTATATATTCTTCTTATATTCAACTATATTGTACCCACCTTTGCTTTGTGGCTCTACACTTTGTTGCTGATCACTTCCTTTTAGAGGAGACAAATTGTTGTTTACCTTCAAATTCAAGGAGATAGTAGCAATGTTATTTGGGGGCATCAAATTAGTAGTAGGTTATTTATTCCTCAAGTTGTAATTATTTCTTTGAAATTGATGTAAGTCATGTATTTCATCTTTTTTATCCTCAGGTTCATTCTCATTTTACACTAGAAAGGGAAAATCATATGTCTTGAAGTAGATTTCTATGTTGGAAAGACATAGAGTAGTGGAAGGAGGTAGATCTAGATAATTTTATAAACCTTCACACCTTCACACATTTCCATTTAATTATCAAATATATAGAAGGTAGTGAAAATCTCTATGAAATCTAACTCACCATGATGTGCAATATGATGGACTCAACACCAATTGGGTTGTGTTACTTCCAATATGTTTATTTTAGGCATCTTAGTATGTGGATGTTGTTCTATTTTGTTTCTATATCTATTGAAAGGACTATTGTACCTATGATATGTAAAATTATGGTTGGTACTATATCCCATAGTGTTTCCCATTTGATTATGCATGCTTAGGAACTCATTGATAAGATTTTGTACCATTCATTGGATATCATCAAATTCTTATTTTTTAAAATTAGTGGTAGTACATTATGTGGTGGTAAAATTAAATGGTATCAAGGATTGGTTATAATTTTGATGATTCTATGTAAAAATATGATTATTCAAAAAAATAAGGTTTTAGTTAGGTGGATCATGGGCTACAGGTAATTATTATACTCTTGGTTTTGATTTTGAGCCACAACATTTTGATTATCATTTAGAATGGGATTGAGGGATGGAAAGTTAAGACCAATATTATGTGGATCTAGAGCTTTTAACTAGGGATTAAACTACCTATAAATATTAATAACTTATACATAGGCCAAAGATAACATAGTAGTATTAGGTGCTCTATGAAGAAGGACATTTATCATAGAATCCAAGGCATTTTTGTACTTTTGAAAGGCTAACACAACATTGAGTTTATAGTCATTGTCAACTTAGTTATACATATTTTTTAATATTTCATTAAATTCTATGATTGGATAATGGGGATCCATTACCTTACTTAAAAAATGTTGGTACGTGACACCTATGCTAATGACCTGACTAGATTGCACTAAAAAGGTATATTAACACTAGGTCTAGGAGGTAATTGAATCTTTTGAAATATTGAAGAACCATTCATAAGAAACATCTTTTATGGAAAATATGGCATGAAAAATATTCATGGGTTACATTGAGTATCCATATTGTAGTATTGGAATCCTTTATATATTCTTTATTAGTCCTACCTCCCAATGGATAAAAGGAAGGAAGATACTTTTCAAGGTTTATAGGCAAGTCATACACATCTCTAAGAATAAAAATAGTAGAACCAACTAACCAAGATAGGCCATTATATGTGGAGGGATACAACCTCTTATGATTTGTAAATAAGATCAGGTCTAGGGTCCCCTTAAGATGCCTCTATTTGATCTAAATTTTATATGGATTTGCAAGGGTGGGAATAAGAGACCAGTATCTAAGATGAAACTTATTAGTCTCCTAGATATATCTAATACAATTTAAGTGATCTTTTCAAAAATGAAAAGTTTTATATCCTTATAGTCCCAGATAAATTCTTCTTGATGTGGGTTTTATGCACACCAAAAAACTTATGAGGTATCCTCTAACATTTTAGGATTGGTGAAGGATTCACTCTAAGGCATGAGTTGTGTGGTATTCAGTTTTATAAACAACCTGGTAGTGAAATAATGGTTAGTGAAACATTTGTTTACCTCATTTTATTTGGATATTGTAGTGGAATAATGGTTAGTGAAACCTTTGTTTACCTCATATTATTTGGATATTATATGAGTCTAAGAACTAATTAAGATGGATGGGTGGATCTAACTTAAGGTGGGCAAGATTGAAAGAAACTCAAAAAAGGGAGTGAAAGGTAGGGTAGAAAAGAAGATTTATGAATTGAAGACAAATTAAGCCTTTCAATACTAGATAGTATAGTGTGGGTTATACAAGTGGTATGGAACTAATTCTTTCTTCAAATTACTATTAACACACAAATATAGCTCAGAGTCCAAAGAAACAAAGTACAATGAAATTTAGTTCACATATTCAAAGGTAATTGTGGATGAAAGATTACAACTACACATATACAAAGGGAGATTATGATTATTAAACACAAAGTATTTATATTAGATACTACACAATATGAGTAAATTTATCAAATAAAACTTCTACACAACCCAAAAAATAATAATACCAAAATGGTGGAACTTCTTTAATGAATCAAAGTTTGTAGAAAATTAAAATTAACACATCAAGACAAATTTGTAGAACAATCCATATAATTTATTATTTACCTTAATAGCCAAATTTATCCTCCATTTTGTATTAGAGGATATAATAATATATAACTTGGGATGGGAATGCCTCATCTCTCAAGCAAAGTCTAAATTTACAAATCCTAATATTGGAGATAAGTATCCAAACTCATGCATACTATGCATGTATACAATAGATTAATCCTTCATTAAAACAACTCTTAGATATAAAAATAACACAAATTAAAATAGAATCAACTTAAAATTTGGTCATGTAACCTATACCAAATACTACTTATGGTACTGATGTGGCACCACTCATAGAAGAATCTTGAATGTTTAAAGTCGAGTTGTCCCCACCATAGTAATAACTAGAGTAGGAACTATAATTGTTATGGTTGTGATAATTGGGAGTGTAACTATAGTGAACCATGGTGTTGATGTAAATGTGACTAAAAATGATACATGAGATGTTATGTCCAAATAATTGATTTAAGTATAAATCAATGTAACTATGATAGTGAAAGGAGGAAGTGGGACATAGGGGGCCTAGTCTCACTTTGCACTAGTGTGTTCTTTAGATTCTAGGGATATATAATTTGAGGAGGTGTTAATGATTCTCCTAGTAAAAAATATGATTTCTTTGCATCTTCTATTTTTAAATATAAGACACGACTAGCCTAAAAATCAATATTGATGGTCTTATAATCAAGAAGAGATCTCTTAAATAATTATGGAATTTTATCTATCAAATTATTATGAAAAACCATTGGAGATCTAACTTATACATACAAATAATTTATTCCTATCACCTTCCCAAATAATTTATTCCTATGACCTTCCCCATAGAAAAATATTTCAATTGCATAACCTCTTCATGAGTTATATATACCATCCCATGAATTTAATCTTAAAGACTGTTAGTTGTAGTTCAGAATAGACCTTCAAAAATGGTCTTGACAACTAACTTCATAATATGAGTAATCATACATATGAATCTCATGTATTAAAAAATGGATATAGATTTTACCTCTTGATCGATAAACTATTATACCAAATCTTGAATCTCTATATGCTAGTCAAGCAAGTTATCTCTTTTTGTGGCCACATGACTCTGTGCCCATGCAACTTATGTGTAGTTATAAAATTTAAATGATCATCAGCCATGTTTATTTTAACTTGGACCAAGAAGTTGAGCTTGAATTACATGTCTTTCATTTTATTTTATAATTGGGATACATATCCCCATTTAGGTTTAGATTCAAGTTTTTTGACTTTATTTAATTAATGATATCATAAAACTTCTTAGCTACAATATTTACATTGTCTACAACCTTTGTAGGGGAATTAATGATGTTTTTATATTATAACCTCTATCTAGATTGGTCATATATTATAAACATTTATTTTATGACTCCTCTAGTAACATATACAAAATTATAGGGATCCTCCTTATACTCATTTAGGTCTAAAGGATTTAGATTTCTCTTCTTTATTGGAGATAATATGTCCTCTCTTTATTCTAGCTCAACACTATCACCCTCCATCACTACAACATTCTTTTTTAATTTACTCAATGTATTAGTTTACTTATCAAAATGGAACCCCAATTTCAATTTCTCAATGATAAATAGGTCGTGTCTCCTTGTCTCCTCTTATAATTTCTAAATCCATGAAGGAAGTTCACTATGTCATATTATTCTTCATGCTATGTGGATATATAATTGGTAGGATGGATTAACTTAGTGGTTGTATTGAGGCAAAATTAGGATGGGAAGTAAGAGAAGGTAAAACCAAATTTGGAAAAGAAAGGAAAGCCTTTCTCCATGCAGTGATCTTATTCTAAGGTGGTGTGTTAATAACATATTTGGTTTGTCATGATTCCATTGATACCTAAACTATGGAGGAGTATTCTTAGGTAACATGCTAAACATTCATACCTAATTATGTTGGCATCCTAGGGGTGTAATATGTGTAGCCAAAATATAATTGGACACTAGGTCTTAAAAATTCACTCGATTTATCGATATAGTGTCCGATAGATTAGTTACAATAAATAGTGAATGGGTAATTATTATAGATTCAAATCTCACCCTTGGGAGAAGTTAATTAGGATTCCCCTAATTGAGCTATAAAATGGGAACAACCATGGGCTATGGGTATTTGTGGTGGGGTGAAACCTCTGGAGTAGGTCGGTTCCTCTTTGATGCTCATATAAACTAAAACTAAGCCTAGTGCTTCATGGGAAAAGGGTTATAAGGAAATGAAGGATACTAAGAATGCTAATAGGTGATGTACCAAATTTATAGGTTGATCCTCCCTGCTCAACTCAAAAAACACTAATGAAATGGGTAGAGACTGGGTTTAGAATCCAACTATCTACTATACATCTATGTGGAGGCTCACCAAATGGTATAGGCTAAGGGAAACAAAAGGAGACATCTAAATTAATACACTAAATAGTTTTAGTATCCACATATGTGTTTTGATCAAAAGATATAGAACACTAAACACAAAATATATGAATGGATGAACTAGTAACTAGGTGAGATAAGTACACACTATACTAGAATAGTTAAATCAAAACACAACCTTCTATTACCTTAAGAGGTTAAAAAGTCCTTCTTGGTAGATTTTAGTCTCACCAAGAGAGGGAATCAATAGGAAGATAGATAAAAATATGATTATTAGATGATTTTTTGATTGTATTGATTTTGGGGCTGTGAGCCTCTATTTATAGCATAAAAGAGAAAGAATGGAGAAACTAGTAAATAGTTCTCTATCATATTTTTACCTATTTTAATTTTTGTCTAATTAGGATAGGCTATTATGATCAATATATCCATGATTAGCCCCAAAATAATTCCACTAATGCTAGAAGAAAAAAATCAACCATAGGTGGAAAGTATTGATCTAGATGGAAGTGAATACCCCAACTAGTTTTTAGCTCCCAAAGTTATGGACTATTGATCTTCCATAAGATTTCATTAAAAGGATAAAATCCTCATACATTGAAAGGACAGATCATGCCTATTCTAAATGGTAGCTTGTTAAGGCATGACTTGATATGATCTTTTCACATCTACTCTATGGCTTCGGTCTTAAACTAAATTAATTATAGAGGAAAAACAATCTAAATATATTGATTTTTCTATAAATATAGAATCTTGTCTAGTAGTTGGTCCCATCTGTATCGAGCTATACTTATTTTAGTTTCTTGAGTTAGGATCAAATTTAGGCTCTCCTTTCACGTGTTAAGTTAGGTTTATCTTGCTTGATCACATCAACTCACCTCCTTGCTATGGCTATTGGTAATCTAACTATTTGACTTGCCCAATATCTTTTGGTCTTGACACTTGTCAACCACACACTCTTCCTTAGGTCTCCAACAAGGATTTTTGAACCCCATTAGTTAGTTCATGAAGCTTAAATTTGATGTTTGCATGAATGTCATTTGAAATCTACAAGAACATTTTTGATGTCCCACAGACCATAAAATTTAAGATCATATGGATTTTACCTAGGCATAAAGTTGATGCTTATGTAGATATCTTTCATATTTTAGCCAAATTTACAAACCTATAACTTTAGGTAAAAAAATCATGAAGACACCAAAATTTTAGGGGATGGTTTTAATGCTACAAGGAGAAAACCCATTTGATCCACTTGCTTGGAAGGTTTCTTCACTAAAGATATTAAATGCACAAGTTGGCTAGCCTACTCGATCCTCATAAAAAAAGGCTAAGTGTGAAGGCTTAGTCATCTTAGTCTACATAGCCACCCTCTAAAAGTGCACAAACTCCATCTTGCCTCATCATGTGAGCTACAACTTGGTGAAAATGATTTGAGACTTGGCATGTAGTAATCCAAGACCAATGTGAAGAAACCTATGTTTATCCTGAGTATCCTAAACATTCCATGGAGATTTCATAGCTCAATACCTATCCTTAAAAAATTGACAAATTATACTTTAGGTGAACCTAAAGTGTTTCAAAAGCTTTGTGAGATTCAAGATCTCACTATTATGCTCATATCTATCTAGATTTTGTTCAAATCACTAGTCAAGAACTCTACATCTTTCCTTGCATCAAGATTTTTAGCTACTAGGAATAATTTTGATATGTGGGCCAAAAATAGACAACATTCTTGGTGACTCATAGGGAAGCATGCATGTTATGCTTGAGAACCTAGTGCTAGTCTGATGCATTGGGCATGGAGTCGATCCTTATTAACCTCCTAAAATAATAAAAAAGAATTAAAAAATAGATAGGTACATGTAGGAACCTAAAAAGAGAAATGACTAATATATTAAGTAAATATGTAGATAACACTTAGAGAAAAGCTTTGAAATCTAACCTAATATATACAATAATTTACAAATACTCCCTAGGTAAAATGGGAAACTATTTTGTACATATTGGAGCTTTTAGATATACTTTTTTTTGCTTAACAACTCCTTTCTACAACAGAGATCAATCAAATTTTAATGTCTTCTTAGGGAGGTGATTGGTTCCTCTACCAATGCCTTCGGGTGTATAGGTTAGAAGTATGGGTCTAAAACCCAATCATCATACTCCTAGATCTATGTGCCTCATAAAAATAACTCTAGTCCTTTATTCATGCATTGTTGATCATGATCATATGGGCCAACTTGATCTATTTCCTTTAGTGTATCTATATTATTGGCCATTTATGTTGTGACTTCTTGAGGCCATTTGAGTTTGCCTCTAGCTTCCAAGGGTATAGAGATGTCTAGGGTTGAAGGGAAAAGTTGATAAGCATGTTTTAAAAACTCAAACATGTCATATCCTTAGGAAAAAGCTACCTCTAAAGATTTATTTTCATGGAGTTGTAGCTCTACTAGAGTTTTTTCAAGGGTAGATATATCAATCCATTGACTATGATCTTAGAGCTATGACTCTTATTTTTATGTCTCAAACTAGTTAGTCAAGACTTTTTCTCCCTCATTTGATAGATATATTGTGTGACCACCAATTAAGTCCATTTCTTCCATAAAGTCATGGTATAATTGATGCCATGACTCCCCTTGATCCTATCCCTCCTCTTCATTTTCCTTATTTATCATAGGCTCTTCTTGAAGGGGAGAGGGAATGGAAGGTTGGGGTGGGATGGGGGGCAGGGGATAGTTGAATTGTTTCTCCTTACCCTCCTATTTTACTAATCTATCTATCCACCATTGGATTAGGGTGTTAATCTCACATAGATCATCATTAATAGTGCCATACTAAACCTCCTTTCTAATAGCCATCCAGTCCATTAACATTATAACCGACTCCCTCATCCTTTTTATGAGATGAGGTGGGATCACATCAAAATCTATGCCCCATTTTCTCATCACCTCTTCTAACTTTATCATGTTTGGTTTAAGGGCCAACAATCATGTAGTGGTAAAAGGTTGGATAGAGAGTTAAGTGGGTTGATATGAAGGATATGTATGCTCGTTATAAGGTTGATATGAGTGATTAAATATTTGGTAGGCTCCATTTGGTTGGTGATAAGGCTCACCAACTAGATGAGGGTGTAACTCTACCCTAAATACAACCATAAATACTCATAAAAGGAGATTATATGCAGATAAAATTTGCTTGAAGGCTTACCTAGATTTATTTAAATAGTTAAAGCTTAGAGTAACCATTGATGTTTACAAAATGTGCCTCTAAAGGTTGATATGCAAAAGAATAACACTAACAATTCTTCCACTATTTTAGTCTTTTATCCCACTAGGCATTCCAACAACTATTATAGTTTCAACTCCTCCCCTTGGGAGAAGTTATTTGTGCTTCCCCAAGTCAAGATATAAAATGGGAACAACCTCAGGCAATGGGTATCCCCATGATGGGGATGAACCTCCAGAGTAGGTTGGTTCCTTTTTGATGCTCACCTAAACTAAAACTAATCCTAGTGCTTCATAGGAAAAGGGTTAGAAGGGGATGAGGGATCCTAAGAAAGGTAATAGATGATGAACCAAATTTACAGGTCGATCCTCCTTACTCAACTTGAATAACACTAATGAAATAGGTAGAGACTGGGTTCATAATCTAACTATATGTTATACATCTATGTGGAGGCTCACCAAATGATCTAGGATGAAGGAAATGAAAAGAGAGGTCTAAAGTAAGACACTAAATAGTTACATTATCCAAATATAGGCTTTGATCAAGAGATGAAAAACACTAAACACAACATATATAAGCAAATGAACTAGTAACTAGGTGAGATAAGTACACACTATACCAGAAAAGTGAAATTAAAACATAGCCTTCTATTACTTCAAGAGGTTATAAATTCCTTCTTTGCAGAGTTTGGTCTCACCAAGAGAGGGAACTAAGAGGAAGATAGAGAAAGATCTGATGATTTTTAATTATATTTATTTTAGGCTTGAGAGCCTCCATTTATAGCAAAAAATAGAGAGAAGGGATAAGTTGGTAACTAGTTGTCTATCAAATTTTTAGTTGTTTTACTTTTGGTCCAATCAGGGCATGCTATTATGAGTGAGATATCCATGATTATCCTTTAAATCATTCCAATGATGATAGAAGACAAAATTTAACCATAGATGGAAAGTCTTGATCTGTTTATTAGTGAATTCCCAAATTGATTTTCAAATCCCCAAGTTCTAGAATATTGATCTTCCACCAGATTTTATTGAAAGGATAAAATCCTCATACTCACTTAGGACACATCATGTTTCTTCTGAATGATGTCTTATTGAGGCATGACTTGTGATGATATTTTCACATCTACTCTATGCCTTGGGTCTTAAACTAAACTAATTATAGAGGAAAACCAATCTAAGGATATTGGTTTTCCTATAGATATAACACCTTGTCCAGTAGTTAGTCCTATTTGTATCGAGGTCTACTTCTTTTGCTCTCTTGATTCAGGCTCTCCCTTCACCTTTTGAGTTGGTTTTATCTTTCTCAATCACCTCAACTTATATCCTTGCTATGGTTGTTGGAAATATAACTATTTGACTTACTCAAGCTCTTATGGTCTTGACACTTGTCAGCTGTGCACTCTTCCTCAAGTCTCTACCAAGGATTTTTGAACCCCATCAGATAGTTTATAGAGATTAAATTTGATTTTCATGTGAAAATTATTTGACATCTATGATAATGTTTTTTATGTCCCATAAACCATAAAATTTAAGCTCATATGGATTTTTCTTAGGCATAAATTTGACACTTGTATGAAAGTCTTACATATTTTGGCCAACTTTTCAAACCTATAACTTGAGGTGCATAACTTGTGAAGGCACAAAACTTTTAGGGGATGGTTTTAATGATATGAAGAGAAAACCCATTTTATCCACTAGCCTATAAGGCTTCTTGAGTGAAGATATTAAATGCATAATTTAGTTATCCTACATAATCCTCATCAAAAATGGCCAAGTGTGAAGTCTTGGTCATCTTAGTCTATAGAGCCACCCTCTAAAGGTACACAACCTCCATCTTGTCTCATCATGTGAGATAAAAATTAGCACAAATGATCTGAGACTTGGCATGTAGTAATCTAAGACCAATGTGAAGAAATCCATGTTTATCCTGAGCATCCTAGACATTCCATGGAGCTTTCATAGCTCAAAACTTGTCCTTAAAAAATTGACAAATTACACTTTAGGTAAACTTAAAGTGTTTCAAAATATTTATGAGATTCAAGATCTCACTATTCTACTCATATCCATCCAAATTTTATCCAAACCACTAGTTGAGAACTCTAACTATTTCCTTACATTAGGATTATTAGCCACTAGGCACAAGTTTGATATGTGATCTAAAAATGGCCAACATTCTTGGTAACTCATATGGAAACATGCATGGTGTGATTTAGAACCTAGTGCTAGTTTTATCCATTGGGAATGGAGTCAATCCTTATTCAACCTCTTAAAATAATAAAAAAGAATAAAAAAAATTAGTTGCATGTAGGTACCTGAAAAGAGAAACAATTAATCTACAAAAAAAATGTGCAAAAAGCACTTAGAGGAAAACTTTGAAATCTAACCTAATATATACAATAATTTACAAATACCCCCTGGGTCAAATGGGAAAATATTTTGTACATATTGGAGCTTTGAGATATACTTGATTTACTTTGATAACTCCTTTATGTAGTTGAGAGCAATTAAATACTCATGTCTTCTTGGGGAGGTGACTGGTTTCTCTACCACTACCTTTCAGTGTATAAGTTAGAAGTATGGGTCTAAAACCCAATCATCATGCTCAAAAATAAATGTGACTCATAAGAACAACTCTAGACCTTCTTTATTAATGCATTACCAATCATGATCATATGGGCTAGCTTGATCTATTTCCTTTAGCATATTTGTAGGATTGGCCTCTGATGCTATGACCTCTTAAGGCCATTTGAGTTCACCAATGGTTTCCAAGGGTATAAATATGTCTAGGATTGAAGGGAAAAGTTGATAACCATGCTTGAAAAACTCAAAAATGTCATATCCTAAGAAAATAACTACCTCTGAAGATGTATTTTCATGGAGCTCCAACTCTACTAGAGTTCCTTCAAGGGTAGATACATCAATCCCTTGACTATGATCCCAGGGTTGTGAATATTCTTTTGATGTCTCAGACTAGTTGATCAAGATTACTTTTCCATCATTTGATAGAGATATTATATGACCACCAACTGATTCCATTTATTACATGAAGTCATGGTACAAATATTGCCATGACTCCACTTGATCTTCTCCTTCCTCTTCATTTTCCTTCTTTAGCATAGGCTCTTCTTGAAGTGGAGATGGAATGGAAGGTTGGGGTGGGATGGGGGGATGATTGAACTATTTATCCTTACCCTCCCATTTTAATAATCTATCTATCCACCATTGGATCATGGTCTTCATCTCACTCAAATTGTCATTGATATCACCATACTAAACCTCCTTTCTAACAACCATCCACTCCTTCATTAACATTTTAATTGAATCCCTCATCATTTTTATGAGATGAGGTGGGATAATCTCAAAAAAATTATTCCATTTTCTCATCACCTCTTCTAAATTTATCATGTTTGATTTAATCTCCAACAAGGATGTAGTAGCAAAAGGTTGGCTAGAGGGGTAGGTGGGTTGATATGAAGGATATGTATGCTCATTATAAGGTTGATAAGAGAAATTAAATGGTTGGTAGTCTCCATTTGTTTGGTTATAAGGCTCACCAATTAGATGAGAGTGAAAATCTACCCTAAATTTGGTGATAGAGACTCATAAATGGAGATCAGATGTAGATAAAATTTATTTGAAGGCTTACCTAGACTGCTATAACTTGCTAAAGCTTAGAGTCACCATTGATGTTTGAAAAATGTGCCTCCAAAGGATGATATGAAAAATAACAACACCAGTAATTATTATATTATTTTAGTCGCTTGTCCCATCAAGCATGCTAGAAACTATTATAGATTCAACTCGCACCCTTGGGAGAAGTTCTTTGGGCTTCCCCTAGTCAATCTATAAAATGAGAACAACCTTGGGCTATGGGCATGCCATGATGGGGATGATCCTCTGAAGTAGGTTAGTTCCTCTTTTATGCTCACCTAAACTAAAACTAAGCCTAGTGCTTCATGGGAAAAGGGTTAGAAGGGGATGAGGGATCCTAAGAAAGCTGACAAGTGATGCACCAAATTTATAGGTTGATCCTCCCTGCTTGACTTAAAGAACACTAATGAAATAGGTAGAGACTAAGTTCATAATCTAACTATCTACTATACATCTATGTTAAGGGTCACCAAATTATCTACGCTAAGGGAAAAAAAAGTAGAGTTCTAAAGTAAGACAATAACTAGTCGTAGTATCCATATTTATGGCTTCGATCAAGAGATGCAAAACACTAAACATAACATATATGAGTAGATGAACTAGTAAATAGGTGAGATAAGTAACTCTATACTAGAATAGTGAAATCAAAATACAACCTTATATCACTTCAAGAGGTTATAAATTCCTTACTGGAAGATTTTTGTCTCACCAAGAGAGGGAACTGAGAGGAAGATAGAGAGATATTTGATGATCAGATGATTTTTTGATTATATTTATTTTGGGATTGAGATCCTCTATTTATAGTAGAAAAGAGAGAGAAGGGAGAAGTTGGTAACCAATTGTCTATCAGTTTTTTAGCTATTTTACTTTTGGTCTAATTAGGATAGGCTATTATGATCAAGATATCCATGATTAGCCCCAAAATCATTCCACTAATGCTAGAAGACAAAATTTAACCATAGGTGTAAAATCTTGGATGGAAGTGAATGAATCAACCGCTTTTCAAATCCTCAAGTTCTATACTATTGATCTTCCACCATATTTCATCAAAATATTAAAATCCTCATACCCACTAGGGACATGTCGTGCCTATTTTGAATGATAGCTTATTGAGGCATGACTTGAGATGATCCTTTCATATCTAATCTATGCCTTGGGTCTTGAATTGAATTAATTATAGAGGAATAAAAATCTAAGGATATTGGTTTTCCTATAGATATATCACCTTGTCTAACAGTCAGTCCCATTTGTATTGAGCTCTACTTATTTTTATTTTTTGAGTCAAGCTTGAGTTTAGGCTCTCCCTTCACCTGCCTAATTAAGTTTGTCTTACTCAATCACATAAAATCACCTCTTTACTATGGCTATTGGAAATATAACTATTCAACTTGCTCAAGCTCCTATGGTCTTGACACTTGTTAGCCACACACTCTTCCTTAGGTCTATGTCAAGGATTTTTGAACCCCATCGGCTAGTTCATGAATCTTAAATTTAAAATTCACACAAATGTCATATGAAATCCATGAGAACATTTTTGATGTCCCATAGATCATCAAATTTAGGCTCATATGTATTTTTCCTAGGCATAAAGTTAACACTTACATTGATGTCTTTCATATTTTGGCTAACTTTGTAAACCTATAACTTGAGGCATAGAGCTCATGAATGCACCAAAATTTTAGGGGATTATTTTAATGATACAAAGAGAAAATCCATTTGATCCACTAGCTTATAAGGGTTATTAAGTGAATATATTAAATGCATGAGTTGGATGGCCTACTTGATCCTCATCAAAAATGGCCAAGTGTGAAGGCTTGTTTATCTTAGTTTTTGGAGCCACCCTCTAAAGTGCATAACCTCTATCTTGCCTCATTGCATGAGTTATAACTTGGTGTGGATGATCTAAGACTTTGCATGTAGTAATTTGGGACCAATGTGAAAAAATCCATGTTTATCCTAAGTGTCTTAGACATTCCATGGAGCTTTCATATCTCAAGACCTATCCATAAAAAAAAATGAAAAACTACACTTTAGGTGAACCTATATTGTTTCAAAAGCTTTGTGAGATTTAATATCTCACTATTCCACTCATATCCAACTATATTTTATTCAAACCACTAATCAAGAACTTTGTGTCTTTCCCCTATGGTCTTGACACTTGTTAGCCATTGGTCACAAGTTTGATATGTGGGCCAAAAATGGCCAATAGTAACATGGGTAAATTTTTCACATAGGTTGTAACATATGTGTAAAAAATCCCAATAGGAAAAGCAATTGTATAACTTACAATTGGTTGGTTGCCAATAGAAGAAATGGCACTTACTAGTCCTTGAGATATATTTTTTAAAATTGCAATTATGAATACTTAGGGCCTTTTTCTTGGACTTGTAGAATAAAAAAGTAAATAATGTGAATAATAAATGGCATCTTTTGTATTAATTATAATATTGGAAATCATAGGAGACACGAAATAACTAGGAACTTGTGAACTTACTATTATCACTCAATATTTCACCCTTGGAGAGGTAGTTCAATCCTTATCCAAATTGAGTGAAACATGGAATTATCCCTAGACCTATGGGTTGTCTGTAGTAGAGGTAAACCTCTAAATTGAAGGAATACATCCCTAGATTTTTCTTGATTTCTCACATACTAAATAATTTTTGTATGACAAGGGATAATAAACTATATAACTTTAAGAAAACTAAACAAAGAGGTGATACACCAAGATATTTTATCCAAAACTATTCTATGTTTACACTTAAAGTGGTACAACTATAATATGAATTATTCTTTAAGAGAGAGTTTCTCACATAATTATTACAACCTAGAGACTATGTAAGTATGATAAGTAAGGTGAGAGATTCAAAGGACTGATAAGACACTACTGAAACTCAAAAAATTTAACTATAACATCACACTTAAATATAATATAAGTGACCTACAAAAATATAATATATTCATTCTTAGGTACACACAAGTAGGATAAGATGCAAGGACAAACACTTTTCTCACTAGCATCTATCAACAACTCATTCAACACACTAAAATATTAACTTGGAAATCTTGAACTAGTTTTAATCTACTTTCTCAAGGCAAAAATAAGTAACAAAAATAGTAGGGTTTCACCTACCTTTCTTATGGATATATTACAATGCTAAAATTAGGCATACTTATAGCACTAATGAGAGAGAGAGAATGGAATATTGGGGGGTTAAAATAATGGATGAAGATGATTAGTCTTCAAATTATTTAGGAGGAATAATCTAAAGTCTTGAATGACTATTATTTGATCTCCAAACCCTTTGTAAATTGCCTCTAATGTCAAAAAGAGTCAGTTTTGAAGGGCCCACAAGTCTTCTCAGAAATTGGTCTAATCTCATATAGGAAACCTTTTAATTTGACTTTAAAATACATGGATATCCATTTACAAGGATGGTATGATACCTAACCAAGGTGTATGCATAATTACCAACTTTAAAACATGCCTTCTTGAAAGAGGGAGTTAGCCTAACTCCTAGGTGTAGTCTATGATCTTAGGTAGTGAAGAGATCATCCAATTCTTGTTGCAGAGATTTTAAATGATCAATTTAAACTTGAAATATTTCATCACCATCTCTTTAGGTATATTAAGATACCATTCAATGTATTCCATGCCTCCCAAAGATTCACTTCAATGTTGGCTATTTGCATTAGTTGACAATTAGGCCTAGTTGTTCCTATTAGTTCATCTAAATGGTCATGAAAAATGAAAATAACCCTATAATAAGGCTCAAGATCATGTTATAAGACTCAATAAATACTTCATCATATTAATGATACCTTCAAGGCACCATGACCATGTTATTCTTGTCAATCTAATTGACTAGGTATCTCAATCCTAGTACATCTCAAATTTCCTTCCCTATGTAGACCTATAGGAACATTTTCATGAGTGTATGAAAATATATTATGATTTTAGGAGTTATTAAAAATCTCATATTGCCTTGTATAATAGTTTTCAAAGGTTTATCTAGGTTTATACTCTTCAAAATCATCAAAATTATCAAAAGAGAGGGTATTTAAGGTATCCATACAGATGATATTAGCATCAAAATTTCATGGTGAGGATCACTAGAGAGATATTAAAAAGGTTAAAAAGTTTATAAATCTAAAAACATGCATTTAGAGTCATTATGAAGTAAATCACTCACATTGGATTCATCTAATAGTTTTAATAGGGTTTAAGACCTATATGGGGTCTTAACAATTGTTCATAAAGAATAAAACATCAATTGGTCACATTACACTTGTAAAAAAATAGTTAATGTGAACTATGATATAATCATATGAAATTACTCTTTGGGCAGTAGCCCTAGTGTTCTTGAGCTCGAGAGAGGTCTAATCTAGGTTTTATCCATAAAAACTAAATTCTACTATTATGAATAATTAAGACACCTTAAAAACCACCTTCCTCATCTATATATATGCTTTGGTAGTGGTTATCACTTCACTGTGTGTATTTGGTGCATTGGTAAATAAATTGAGGTTTTAGGTTTGTCACCTCATTGCAAGCCCTCAAGGGCATTTGGGTTAAAAACTTGGATTTTTTCATATTGAGAGAATTTTGAGATATTTTATATGTTTTTACATTGATTAAAGGTCCCTCCATTTGATTTGACATGTCTATTTGATTTTTTTGGTCTAAATAGACCTCTACTCTCAGGACTGTCTCTTTTCATTGGAGTGGGCAAGGTTTGAGACAAAAGAGTGAACATTCCTACTACCTGTATGGCCTTTTATTTGTCATATGTGTCTTTTTTAACTCATGATAATATTATATACCAATTTTTAAGGTGTGTCTATGCATATAGAGGCCTTAAAACTCTAATCACTCTTATGACTAGTTAGATAGACTATGTGTAGATTACGCCTACATGCCTAAATAAAAATTTAAACATTGGGCGTTAATTAATCTAGTATAAGGGTTGAAATTATAAATTCCTAAAATTATGAAACCAATTACCACCTTCATATCTTTCAAACCTAGTTATTGTTCTTTACTCCTTTTTGAAATCAAGTAGGAACTCATAAAGAGTAGGTAGAACTACAATTTATGTTTGAATATGTGTTGCCTTTGAACTTAGTTTGATCCATCCTATTCATGTTTCAACATGTTTCCCTTGGTTTCCAAATGATCCTATGACTATATATTCTACTAATATGGATCTCAAAACTTATTCTTACTTTATTTCATTCATAGGCTGAAGACCAATTTGTTCCTCATTGTAGCCAGTATATGGCCTTTAAAGGATCTTTGATGCATAATGTATATTTTAACATTAAATTATAATCATTTATACTCTTTGTATCTTTCAATTATTTGGATTTCCAATTATGTTTCAATCATTTATTCATTATATGCACCTTTAGCTCACCCATTGATCTGTACGAACTATAGGTGCTCACTAAGAATCATGATTGTATCTAGAGGTCTCAATATATTCACTTTAAATTAAATGATCTCCTCAATGTAATTATACTTGGTTTAAGTCCCAATTAGGCTCAAACACTTTAAAATTCCTATGTTTCTTTCCTTTCATCTTGAAAATAGACTATTTCTCTAAGTAAGCCTTTAGGTGCATTCTCCTTATGACCACTAAGTCATTACGATGTATATCATCAAGAGACTTTCTTGAGACCTTATATAGATTATTTTTGAGGTTTATTCATGCTATTAGACCATACTAAGTCTGAAGATGTTCACTAGTCACGTTGAAGGTTCCACTCATTGAGATAGACCTATGACTTGAAGAAACATGGAGGTCCATACATTTACATACACTAGATGAATTGTAATTATGACATTATTGGACTCCTCAGACCTTTTTCAACCTCATGCAACATTTATTATACATCAACAAACTTGTATCTACAATAATATTGCCCAAAAGTCAAGGTGGTGGGGTTTAGAGCCTTCTCTAAGTAGCTAAATTTATTAGCATTTTCTCATAGATAAAAAAAGTGTGACCTAAATACTAACTCCATTAATCTCAAGACCATTTGGGTATCCATGCCTATTAAAAATATTAGGATCCATCTCTTCACATTTTATATGGAACAATCATTCATAGATGACCCTTATAAACTTGCTAAAGGACTCGATGAAATGGAAACTAAGTATTTTTCCATTTTTCAACTTGTGAAACTTATATAAATGTTGAAAATGCATAAGGGAGGTTGAGAGTCACTTTTAATATGTTTACTCTTTGATATGATCGTAAAAATAACTAGAAATACCCCATTTAGTTCAGTTTTTCCTTCTTTGAACATTGAACTTGCAAGGTCTAACTATATTTTGACTTGATCTAACATTATGAACATTATAAAACCTATTATCATGATTTCAAAGTACCAATTGTATGTATCACACTTTATATTTATCTTGAAAATGACTTTAGAACCCTTAAGAAGTAGTTTCAAGTGTAGAGAAAGCTAGTGAAACAAAAATGACATCATAAAGGTGAAATTCCATTTGATAAAGACCCCACAAGACTTATATAGACTCTAGATTACCCCATCTAACAAATTTTGAAATAAATAAGCTTTGAAAAGGCCCCTATTAGCCACAATAGAAACCTTAACATCCCTAAAAACCTTAATTTATGCTAAAAAATCTTAATATCTCTGAGGTGACTAGAAACGGTTTTAAACTCATGAATTATAAATTTAAAGACATATATTAATGATGAAACCTATATAAACGTCTTAGATAAGGATAAAATGAAAAAAAATTGGACTCAAATGGGTTAAAATGTTGTCACATTTTGATAACACTCACATTCTAAGGGGGAGTAGAAATGATAGTTATTATTTTAGTGGTTATCATTATATATTATATATTAAGTCCCCTTGTATGAATTTCATCACTCTCTACACTTTTAGGTAGAGAGATTGGAGGTATAAATAATATTGGTTCCTAAACTAGATTTTTTTCTTGGACTATACCTTATCCCTCATATCATTTTCCTCTTCCTCTAACAACTCAGTCACAACTGACTCATCCTTTTCTTGTACAAAATTTCACCCTCATAAAATTCATTAGATGATTTTGTTTCCTCAAATTTCATGTATTATTTATAAAACCATTCTTATTTTGTACTAATATCATAAATTTTAACTGGCTTAGTTTCTTCTTGTTGTTTGTCTCCTCCTCCTTGTTTTATATATTTTTGTTCTTCCTCTATATCCCCCTTAGAATCCTAATAAATAGGGCCTACTCTAGTAAATAAACATTTAGTAGGCATTTATTCTTATTTTAAAACCTTTGGGGACACATGAGTATTCATATTTTCCTTTGGTAGGTCTCTAAAGGTTTCCTAGTGGGAGTAAGAGATGGTATTGAAGTGGGTGGAATGGAAGATAAAGGGGATATAATAATGGAAGGTGGATGTGAAGTGGAGATTGAAGCGAATTTTGGTGAAGCCATAGAAGGTGTGGATGATTTACCCATATATTAGTGTGTTGTGATATGAACTATTGATGTGGAAATAATAAAAATAGGAACTTATAACAAGAAATAAGGGAGGATCACCTTCTACACTTATGTTAATGGATATATAGGTGTAATAAAAAATGTCCTTAGTGTTTTTTACGAATTGTAAATTCCCTCACATCATCAATATTTTGAGAGGGGCCAACACTAGGAGTTTTATGGAAACTATTAGGGATAATGTATTCATCTTGTGTGTTTACGTCCCTAAATTCTCCAACTTCTTCAATAAATTCAATTCCCTCAATTTACGCCTCTAGTTGGAGATGCCCATGAATTGGTGTTGAATTCCATTTATCCCTATCTATTATCTTTGAATATTATTCTATGATAGTGGGATCATATTGGATCACTTTAGCCACTATTATGTATATATTAACTTTGCACATTATAATAGAAACATCATTGTCATCTTCAGAATTCATGAAAATGGAATCATGATTATACTATATCATAGGATTATGAAAAAGATCAATAGTTTTCCCTTGTTAGTGGAATACAAACCCCAAATCAAAAAACTCAATGAGAACAAAAACTACCTTGCCTAAGTACTTAGGTGAGTAATAACATAATTGGCTCAAATACAACTAGAAGATAAAGAAAATAATACCTATACTTTCCTTGTCAAATGGTACTTGTTCATTGGTATATAAGAGTGTTAATGCTTGGATTTGTATCTAATGGAGTCCATTATCAATGCATTTGATTTATGGGCATCACCACTCCTTGTCTACTTATGGATTGGATTGGTTTGGCTTGGTATGTGATAAAAAAATGAAGATTTTTATAGACAAGTTGGCATTACTTCTTTGCACAAATTTTTTTTTATCTATCAACAATTTAGCATTATAAGTTTGGCTTGAGAGCTTCATAAAAAAATGGTGATGGCACTTGATTTTATATGTTTTAAAACTAACCCTAACTGAAGTGAAGTTTGGTTATATTTAATTTTGGTTAGGTTAGGGAGGGGATAAATAATTAATATCTGGGATATATATCCCATTTTTAAAGCATGGCTCACCACTTCTAAAGTTAAGGTATTTATGAATATATTTCCAACTCCTTGACTTTGAAGATGATGACATCATCATGACCTCATTTTTATTAAAATTTCCATTAAAAAAATAGATATTCACTAATTAAACATGAAATTTTCAATTAAATATTTAATTGGATTTACTTAATTAATTCTAACTAGGGTTTTGGCATTTTAGGAATTGGTTAAGTGCCCTAATTAATGGGTCAAATGGATAATTTGTTAATTTTTAAGGTCACAATTTGATTGGGGATTAATACATGGGATATTATCAATGAATTTAGGATAATACACCAAATTAGGATGCCTTGACATGATTTTGGGTAGTTATATCCCATATGAAGATGAAAATAGGACATATAATGACTTATAGGCTTAATTTACATTATTTGGTATAAATCAATATGAAGTCTGATATAGACATGGTTGTGGAAAAAATGGGGTGCCTAAATTTTACCCTTTTTTGAGAAGGCATTATAAGACAAAGTCACAATAACATATTTTCAAAGAATGAAATATATATTAAGTCAAAAGGTTCATGCCAAAAAGGGCATTCAATTAACCCTAGATTCCCCCTTGAGGGATCAAGTGGCAAATATAGTCATCAAATATTCCCTAAAAAATAAGAAAATTAAAAGATCTAGAAGTGATATATGATGAAATACTAATTTTCCCAATTGTGGTTAAACTTAGTGGAAAAGTGGTAACAGAGGATGAAGTACTAATTTTCCTAAAGATGGTTATAATCAGTGACATAGGTATGTGCCCTAGTAGGGCAGATAGGATGGAAAATAATGATTTACCCAAAGGTGGTTATAATCATTAGCACAGTGGTTTGCCCCAGTAGGGAAGATGTGATCATGATAAAATTTTTACTTTTCCCTAGTATGGTGAATATGATCAGTGAAGGTCTAAATAATGTGCCCCATTGTGGAAAATTGAAAAAGGAAGCTTATGTAATGAATCCATTCATAGATTAATAGGAAGTTGGCATAGAGGATAGTTATGAATTTGGGCTACCTTCTAGTATGGAGATGAACATATTAACTAGATGTGGTTACTATTCATTTGTGATTTGGTTCTTATAGGTTTTGGATTTGTTTGGGATATGCCAGTTATGAACAAGGAGAAGTACTACCCACTACATTGTTTAATAGATCCATTGGCCTAATTTTTGTTATGTCTTAAGATTTTAGGTATCATAGTTATAGATAATCATAATAACAATATATATCCTAAACATGAAAAAACTTAATTTAGATTAAAATAAAAAAATTTACAAGTAATATATGAACAATTAAATCCCAAGAGTAAATATAAGACAAATAAACTAAGTGTAGGAATAAATACAAGCATTCACAACTTAAATACAATATATGGTTAATGTAAACTCAAGTGTAACTAAAATTTAAGAGACCTACATCAATTGAGAAGAAATAAAGGCACAATAAACATAAGATAAATTCAAAAAGTAAATAACTCAAGCTCAATTCGTAAGCAAGACTCAAGTGTAAACTAATTATCTTTAGATACACAACACTCAAACAAAAAAAATATAAAGAAATAAAAAAATACTCTAAGGTGAATGAAATAGACAAAGAATATAAATCAATGCACTAAACAAATGATTTAAAGTAAAATCAATAGACAACCTAAGTTAAGACAAAATAACAAATAACTAATCTAAATGCAAATGAATAAACCACTAATATAATTACAAATAAACAACTAATTAATCTAACTATTTGTGCATGTGTAATATAAGTGTTATAATTGGAACAAAGGTTATCCTTGGGCTATTGGAAATAATGGAAAAGGTAGGATGACATTTTTTCCCTCTAGGCTATAGGTAACAACTGCATTAAAATTGTTAGCAGTATTAGAAAAATAAGGAAGGGGTGTTCGATCTATCTCTGAATGTATTAGATAATTTAATGTTGTCTACATAGTCTCATGGAGATATGTTCTAAAATGGAATTTAGGACAAATGTAGTTATCCTAGGATGTGGGATAGAATAAAATTATGAAAAATAAGATAAATTACTCATATAAAAAAGTGGGAATGGGCTTGAAAAATGATGAGAGCATAAAACAAGAGGAGTTTATGCTCATAATTATGAGAATGTCAGGCACATGAATTCATGAAATTGTGAGAGCATAGTTTAGGCTAAAACCACACTAAAAGACAAGAGACAAACACTCACAAATTAACTTGGTTCATAATGTTTACTGTGTGTAAGGATTAGAAACAGAATAAGCTCATAAAATGGAAAGAATGTTTGGAGATAACCCTAGAGGAAAGTAATGATCCAAGAGAATGGTGGATGAAATTGATCATTGAAACTAGCTGAGCTAAATCTAAATGCACTAGGAAAGTGGATTTTGCCTACATATTCCCATGGATACAAGGTCCAACATAGACTTTAGGATGAAAGTAGTTCTTCATGAAATGGGATGAAACACTATTGGAAAACGAAATGGTCATGAAGAAATTCATGTGAATGTTTCAGTCATCCATGCTAATTAGGAGATACACGTCTTGAGTGGCATGGATATAATTTAAATGGCCTAAAATTGAAGGGTTGTTTAGTATTTTAATATCATATTTCCATATTTTTGGGTTTTTCTAGGTATATCAACTCAATAGAGAATTATGAGACACAAAATGGGCTAACTCATAAAATAGTGAGAATGGTTTAGATTTTTCACAAAATGGTAAGAGCATTGGAATAAGGGTTCATTAGTGCATCTAGTTAAAATGCACAATGTACACAAAAGTGACTCATAAAATGGTGAGAGTGTTTACTAAAATTGCTCACAAAATAATGAGAACATTATAATAAGGGTAGCTGAGATGACCTCAAAAAATCATGAACATTGCCTACATAGTCTAAATGGCCCTTAAGCTACTGTAGTTCCTCTTATAATTAAGGATATGATTAGGTGACAAGTTTATGAATAGGAAAATGGCATAATTAAAGGTATGGTAAGGTAAAAATTTGAAAATAGAATGAACAGAAAGCATCCTATTATCAACCAAGTCAATACCTATGTGTAAAGGTGCAATAAAATGATAAATAGATGGTTCTCCAAAGAAATGATATATGCAAGGGAATAACATATGGGGATAAGATATCTTGGTATAAGTTACATGATCTTGAATTACCCAATAAGGTGAAAGTTGGGATCTTGGCCTAAAAGTGTGAATGGATGGTACCCCTAAGCAAAGATACATGCAAAGGGAAGGACACGCTCCCAAATATATGTGGCTTAAAAGTGTGAATGGGAACCAATAAAACTTTTTTCTCTATAGAGTGGATTTAATAAGGACAAATCCCAATGATTTCTACAATACTTGACTCAAGGACTAAGGTTCCCCAAAGTGGGCAGATTGAGGGTTATTGAATAGGTTTAGGACAAGATAAATGTTTTTGAATTTTGGTACTTCACATCTATCTAAGAGATTGTAAGCCATTTTAAAATGTCTAGGTTTTTATTTTTTTTAGAATTTTTGAGGTATCTCAAATCATTAGATATTGATAATATACCACTCACAAAATGGTAAAAGCATGGGAATATGGGTATGAAATAACATCAAGGCAAGGAAAAAGGTAGGGGACAATGGAAAGTTATGAAAGGATGGTAAGACAAAGTAAATGGAAAATTTTATGATATGACTCTATTTCTTCTTTTAATGTGGAGATGTATGTCTTGATTAGCATAGGGTATAACTAGAATGGTCATTTATTTAAAGTGATATCTCACGCCCCCTATAACTAATTACTCTATCAAGAATATACTACTACTTTGGATTCCAATAGCACCATTCTGATCTTCATTGGTCATTTATTTTGTTTCCTCCAAACTTCTAGACAAGATGTCTTCATAGATATATTAAGGAAAGTATGACTAGGGATGGTAAAAAAAGATAAACATTGGCTAAAGTGTTTGATTTGGAAATTTAATATAAGTCTAGAATGGAGAAATGGATCATAATGAAATGTATAATGGTTGGGTAAGCATTGAGAATTTTAGTCACACACAATGTTATTGATTCCAGATTTGACATAATTTTGGTTGTGGTGAGGCTGAAGATTTATGAATAGGCTATTGATAGGACTAGTAGATTTTTATGTTATTTGGGCCTGAGAGATGTTTCTATTTGGTTATGTTGTAGATCGGAAGCTATAATGATGTTATCTTTAATAATATCTTCATCAAATAATGAATAACTATTATGCTCAGCTATTGGCACCTCAAAGAAGTTTTCACCAATAAATTTGGCTTGATTATCCCATAGTGCCTCTAAGAAGGTTTCACTAAGGAACATTAAATTTTGAATTTGATCATCTTATTGTGCCTCAAATAAGGTTTCACTAGAAGATGTTGAGTTTGGACTTTGATTACCCCATAACACCTCCAAAAAGGTTTCAATAGGATATTATTCTTCTTCTGCATGAATGTGGTCTTGGTCCCCCTAATATTTTTCAATTGAAATGTCTCCATGGATACAATCCATGTTGAGCTATAACTCACATGGACCAACTAGGACTCGAACCTAGGATCTTCCATATATTATTGGAGTGCTCTGCCAATTGAGCTATTGGCCCTTCTATGACCATCCCATCATTGGTCTAGGTGTGGATTATTTAAAACACCCCCAATTAAGCCACATTTCAAGTGTATTGGGCTCTTATCCTAGCTTTGATATTCCATTATTGGTCTGGGTGTGGATTATTTCCAATAATTTAATAATGTGTAATTCTGTCAATCCCAATCGACACTTATGGGATGTGGAATGTCAATATAATGGTTAGGTTAGTTGGTGTTAATGTAAAGTGAAATGGTAAGAGAAAAAATAACCTTGTAGAAGATACTAGGAGAAATTGTATCGATGCTAAAGTAAACATATTTGAAAATCATGGAAGGATCACAAATATATTCAAACTGATCTATAAGGAGTGTGTAATTAATGTTGTAACATCCACTAATGTATTCTACTTATGAAACTAATTATGACTCAAAATATTCTGAATCCAATGCTAAGACTAATGTTGATTCTTCTTCTGATGATAAATCTGATATTGGTTCAAAAATAGAACCTAACATTAATGTTGATTCTTCTTTTGGTGTGGAAATAAAAATGGTATGTTGAATGTTTGGTATTGGATGAGTAATAGCTTATGGATGAATAATGGGTTCTTCATAAATATTATTATCTAATAAGAGTTCAACAAAGACTAAACTGTCAATATAAATCCCCACAAAAAGAGGGAAAGGGTTGAGAGATGACTCCAAAAATACTAGCTTTTCAAAGTGAGGCTTCTCAACAAAAGGGAAATGGTCAACATGTAACTCCATAGAGACTAGATTGGCAAAGTGAGGCTCCTCAAAGATAGGGAAATGGTAACTAAAAAAATATTGGATTATCAAAATGAGACTCCTCAAAGATAGGGAAAGGGTCACAAGGTGATTTATCATATGATAACTTGTCACAAATAAGTGTTTTAACAAAAACATCAAGGATTGGTTAGTTATCTTGCCCTTGACTTACACTTGTTTGAAAAATATTATACTTGGTAATACTTGGATACTTTATCATGACATATTATAATGATAGTGTATGGATAGGCAATGGTGAACTATGTTATAACTCAAAGACTAGATCAACTGTTGCATGTATTTCTTATTTCCAAATAAGATTATTTAATCATTCTTTAGGAAATTTAGATGAGAATATAACTCCAACCCTCAACATTTTTAAAAAGGATACATCTTTATTATCAACAAGCCATTTGTCAAATTGGATTTAAAAATGAGTTGGAGATGCACTAACTAGCTTAGATGGGTGGAAGTTATAAGGCAATGATTGCTGTGGTTGTGGATCAATCATGATATCCCCATGGTCAATCAAGGTTTGGACATGTGTGAATCTCACACATTGATTAAGTGAATGGCCTTGAATCCCATGATACTCAAAATATTCATCCATTCAGTACTAGGGAGGTTTTAGATCATTTTCACCAAAAGGTTGAGTATGTGGATGCACAATTATGTTTGTTGTGATTAATTGATAAAATATGTCTCTGAAGGCTTTATTAGGTAGATTTTCCACTTGGGTCCATGGTTGGTTTGAAAGGTTTGGTTCATGAAGTTGTAATTAGCGTAAAGAGGATAGTCTTGATCTTGGTATTTGACACAACTCCAAAGAGGGAAAAATTGTTCTTGGTAATTAGACCAAATAAGAGTAGTTTTTTCATATAACAATTGACATGGCTTTGTTTGGCTATTAGAAATTAGCCCAAAGAGGCCAATCTTCATACCGAATAATTGTCATGACCCCAAAGAGGGTTAATTTGGTCTTAGTAATTGGCATGGTTTAAGTCTAGGTAATGAAAGGGGTCCAATTGACATGGTCTAAGTGGGATAAAAAATGACTCTAATTGGATTAGAATATGGGTTCAAAAACAAACCTGATTTTGGCATGATTGTGCAAGTTTGGTTGAAATACTTGATGTTTGGAAAAGGTCTAGATTTGAATGTGGTTAATTTGGACATAGTACTTGGAATGTGAGATTTAAACTAAGTAAACAAACTAAGGTCTAAACATAGGCACATGAAATTAGTTTTGAAAACTAGATCTTGAAACAAACTTAATCTAGGCATGGAGTAGGCCTTGAGACATAAAACTTTAACTAGGTCTTTGAAAAAAAACAAAGGCTAAGCGTGGTATCAAAGCTAAGATTATGTTTAAGGTCCTAATTTGAAACAAATGACACACTTGGTATAAATTATAAGCTTGGAATCAAGTCCAGATGTGGTAAAAAGGAACTTGATCTCTAGGTAAAGGTCTTAAAACATCAAAATAAAAGTTGATACAGGTTACACAATCTAAACACTAAAAGGTGAACAACTCAGTCACAAGTATTAAACAAGACTCAAGTGTAAACCAATAATTTTAGATCTAAAATTTAAGAGATGAATTTCAAATTAGATTTTAAGAGACTTGGATGAACTAATGTCTTGACTAAAACTGGCAACATAACAATGTATTTTCTAAAAATAAAGGCACAATTTGATCTTGGTCTTGGTTTGAGCTAATGTAAATGGATTGAGTGATCTATGTAGCATAACACTTCTTGGTGTAAGTGGTGTGTGTAACATGTGTGTTTTTTTTTTTTTTTTTTTTAAATTTGACTTTCTTTGGACGTGGTTTGACACAAAAAACAATTTTAGACCCCAAAACACATGCAATTAAAACACATATTTTACTATGTAAAACTTAACATTTACAGCCACATTAATCACATTCTTAGAATGCATCTCTTATACAAATTTAATCTAGAATTAATTAATGGATTATGCTGAACACAATTTCACTGAAATGATGATAAAATTCAAGCATAGATGTGCAAGTACTCTAGGTTAGAATATATTTCAAACAAAAACCATGACATGTGCCTAAGACATGTCAAAATTGAGGATATATATGAAATACTAATCTAAGCATAGGAATAAAGGCATAATACATAGGTGTTTTTTTAATGAAACCTTAAAGGAACATTCCGAATGGTTAACTCTAAAAAGTTATACCAATCACAAAGAGAAAAAAATGTAACTTTATAATATATGTAAGAGAGGTTGGATTTATGAAAATGTAGAATTAAAATTTGAGTTTTACATCATTCATAATGCAATGCATGTAACCATACACATTTAGTTAACCCTTGTCAGTTGAAAAATAATAATAATACTAAAAATACCTAATTAACAAGCTATATGTAGAGAAATAAATGACCATGAAAATGTGTATAAGAATATTTTGATTTGTGAGAAATATAAAAATGGTCATTACAATATGATTAAAAAAATTAGGGGTTTTGTTAAAGGATAGTGAGAAACCTAAAAATGTTCCATGAACTGAATACATCTATACTACCATATACTTTATGTTTTCAAGGAACATAATTATAGAATTGATATTTATGTTTAATGATAAGCATAAAATAATTTTTTGAAGAGTATATTCTTCAATTCCAATGATTCAAAAAACTTTCAGTATTATAAACTATACATCAATCAATATGAAATTAATATTTTTATTAAAATTATAATATAGTAGTTGAACTTACATAAGGTAATATAACTAACTTATTTTGGAGAATGTTTTCAAGATCAATAAGGAATTTAAGCACTAAGTATTTGTTTGGTCCCTCAATGGTATAAAATATTGAATAAAAGATAACAAGTATATTAAAAAATAATTCAATCAGATATTTTATTATTATGTAATGTTTCTCTACTATGATATTTATAGTGTTATAGTTAATCTCGATCTTCGGGGATCTAAAAAGAATAGTTCTAGCAACACTGTCAAGCCTATTCTCACACCTTAAAATAATTGAGATTATTTTAAAATGATTTTTGGTACATCTACACAACATGTAGAGGTTCTAAGTACATATGATATTATCATCCCATCTCTAATAGATATCACACACATTTCATTAATAACATAGTGAAATTTATATAGATCAAATGTGGTTCCAACTATACATGTGCCAAAAAATTATGCAATAGCTACCATTAGATTCAATAGGGTTTGACACACCTCCAAGCCAAAGCATAAATTAAAAATCACACTATGTAATTATCCTTGGTGTTGGTAACTTTGTACCTCCACCTCAACACACATGGATCATATGTTATTCAAACACATAAGTGGTCAATGGTTGATTAGAAACACCCTATGCCAAAGTTTTAGTGTTCCTTCTAATGCCTAATCAATGCAACCACTTGAAGGTGAAAAGTCATACAGATGTTCACTTGTTTCAATTCTTTTATTACAATTATATTCACTTTCAAGTATTTTTAATATGTGTAGACATTTAGAGCTTTAGTTAGCAATCAAATCAAAATATATAAATCCATACATATTTTTAAAAAATATGCTATGTACATGCCACATATATAAATAAATAAATTATTATTCCAATTATATTCTCTGTCTCTCTGTCTCTCTCTACATGTATTCTAATATAGATTATACACATGAATATGACACATAAATTCTCATTTAGACTGTTGTCTACTAGGTTTTCTCTTGGGACCTAGAATATAGTTTAGTTTTAATATGGCCAGATATATATATGGATATATATGGGGTCAAGGCACCTTATAGATAGGGTATGTCAACATCAGGGAGAATAGGGATAGGGGATCGAGTCCCCTTGTGATCTAGTGGATAGTAGGCCATTCAGGAGAACCTCTCCTGACAGCTATAGAATGAGATTTTGTTATTGTTGATGCATGTCCCATCAAACCATGTAGGACTATTTTAAGCTAAACATAAAACTACAAGACCCATTAATTATCAATATTGTTTAAATTTTTTTTTGAAGGCAATCCATATCAAAAAATACTAAAAATATGCATTCTTAGAGATGATTTAAAAAATTAGAAAGTGCATCAAGAGTAAAATAAATTTATATTAAATTAATTCTCTAAACTCCTCAAATAAGTGTTATGATCAACTCATAAATCTTGTAAATATTTTGGTAGTCGAGCCCCCTATGTTTTAAATAAATCTAGATGTTCATGTGTTTGAGGCTAACATAATTGTAGATGCAGCATATAATTAATTAAATTAGTTAGAGTCATATTTATATATATTCATGAATGAATTTTAAAATGAATTTAATTAAATTGTTTCCCTTCTGAAATCATTTTCACCTATAATGAGGTAGTGAGAAGCACATTACTTGTGGGAGAACTATTAGGCATAAGATACATTTAACCCAACCTAGGATACATTCCTAGAAGGATTCAAAGATGAGTAATATCCTAAATATGTCTACAATGATAATTATATTAAGTGGATTTTTTTTTTCGAATGACATTACCAATCAGTTCAAACCTACAATGATGCCTTTTATGACCTCTATGCAAGAGTGGGCTCATTTGATTTAGGGCAACATGATTTTTCAAGTGTCATAGTGGCTTATAAACATCATTTCAATCCAAATTAAATTTGGTGAAGGTTAATATGATTATATAAGACCATATTTATATGGAAATCATTGAGGGGGAGTTGAAGAAGAAGAAATGAGCAAAAAAATGTTGTGCATAAGAGTAAGCATAATTTAGACAAATAAAAATAATATAGCCTAGGTAAATGGTGAAAGAATAAAAAAACTCCACCACTCCAATGTATATTTCCATGTTTAAAATATTTTTATTACATGCACATAAACATAGGATTATGGATTCAAACCCTATGATGGAATCATTGACACATATCCAAATATTATAGTAACCACTACATAAGCAACAATCGTAATGCAAGATGTTGAATTAGAACAAATATTACATTCACAGATGTGGGTGAAAGGGAAACCAAATATTTATGATTTATCATGATAGCATGGATAATTTATCCCTCAAGTAACCATTAATAAATTGAATATTCTAACCATGTCTCATTCACAACCTTATAGATCAGGATGCTTTAATTCTTGTAACACCAAAGCTATACATGTCACTCTCTAATAATCATTTTTTATATTATATGAATCCTTAAAAATAGGGTATATTTTGTGATGTATCACAAATTGATGCTTATGACTTACTCCTTGGGCACCCTTACATGTATAGTCACAAGTTTATGTATAATGACAATACTCATAACATATGTTTATGAGTGGACAATAGGAGCTATCAGATTCAAAAGTATTCTAATTTTCTAATCATGTGTTTTCCAATCAGAATAATTTTTTCCCATAAAACTATTCATATTCAACATCAAAAAATTCACCTTATATTAATGCTTATCCTCACTCAATAAAGATATATTTTTGGAAACCATGTATAGACAAAATTGATCTAATGTATTGTACATGGTCATTAGAGCATGTCATCTCCCATAACAAGAAAGTGGCTAAAGACTAGAAGTTAAGGTTCCACACTTGATTCCTAGACTTAATTAAAATGGTAATATTTACTTACAAGGAGGGGTGATTAATATATGTGGGTCTACAATTAGTATTTTCACCAACAATGCCAAACCTATTGTCATAGATTTTGGTAACTATCGTTCATCTTCAATGGTCTATCGTACATCTGCACAAAATTCGTAGGTTGGTTTCACCTCCAATTTCATCATATTATTTTTATAAATTATAGACACACTTTAGTAGTGGTGTAATTTAATTTGTGTAGATCAAACATGGTGCCACCCATGCATGTACAAAACCTTTTTTGGTGCCTAGCATTGACTTCGACAAGATATAACACACCTCCTTTATAAAAATAGAAGGACAAGTCTAATTTTTCAGTTTTAGAAGGTGTTAAAAACTTGTTAGCTACACAAAAACATAGATGGAGAATTTGTTATTCAATGACTTAATAGGTGTGGAGTTGAGGATCAACACCCCTTTTCATGTGGAAATGACTTATGCTAAAATCTGTATAATTTATTTTGATGATAATAAATGTATTGGTCAAAAGGTGAATATTCACATAAAAGTCCAATAATTTCAACTTCTATAATGGATTTTTTTGCCTTTATGACTTGGGGATACATATAGGACTTCCACATAAACTGTAAGATATTACTATTCATCTCTAACCATTTTGGTTTGCAGGTAATGGATATGCAAAGTTCACATTATTTTTTCCCTTAAGAACATCAATTTATCTTTAAGGACGTATCTGTAAACATGAAATTTTGGAGTGAATGAGCCAAAAAAGAGTGGATAATGTTTTATATTGCATTTATATTCCCATCTGAATGTGACTGCTATGTTTTGCATCAATTAGGCATGTAGTTCAAAAGTTTTATGTTATATTAACCAAATTATGCTCTCTAAACCCATTTTTTTTCATAATGAGTGGAAGATAATCCTCTGGGGGATTCATAGAGGACCCCACATACAAACATATGAGCTTATGATTCATCTATATGGTATAAAATTACATGAAAATTTTCACTACAAAATTTGGATAGTATTGGTTTTCAAAATACATTTCACAAAGATCCTCACAAATAAATTCTCAAGTTGATCCAAGTATGTCATAATTATATTTTTTTATTAATATATTTACAAGACAATAGTCATGAAATGTAAGCACTAGTTATCTATTCATTGCCAAAACCATGCTATGTATACTTCTCAATTTGATAATAATTCCAAGAAGGATAATGCATAGTGAAAATAACAAATAATATAGATGCATTTAAAGTAAACTTGTATACACAAATTATAACATTGTATAGGTCCATATAGAAATCATGTCTAGTATGTACATGTATCTAAAATATGCCATAATGACATAAAAATAGACCATATGGGCATATAATCTGGACCATATAGACACATAAAATGGGTAATATTATAATACAACGTGGGTCATATAGGCATACCAAATGGGCCATATCATCTTATAAAATAAATTGTGCCTACATCTACCCATAACATTATAATTAGCTCTCTTTTTGCTCAGTTTATCCAAATAAATTGTGCCTTATCACCTTAGTTGTATAACCATGGGTGTTATATGTCTAATTATAGGGAGAGACTCTCATCTTAGACTATGAAAGATCAAATGTATATGAAAAAACTTCACAAACTATTTATGGTTACACAACATAAAAAATATAAAATAATGCATTAAAATCATGTATAGAAAATGATATATTTGCCAAGAATAAAATTTTACAGTATGGTGATTGTGGACTCACCTCATGCCACTTAAATACTTGCCTAGGGTTGTGTGACCTCAAATATATTAATTAGGGTGAATCATATGGATCATGCATATAGGGTTAGAAATGTACATACAAATATAAATATGATGTAAAGTATCATTACTTAAAGTTGAAAAAGACAATTTATATGTATTATTACTAGTCTCTATCTCTAAATCAAGTGGTGTTTGGGAGATGCTAGATCTTGTGACATAACTTCAACATCGAGCATAGGTTACTGAAATATAATAAGGGTACACATAACATATCTCATCATTTATAGAAGAAATAAATTAAAGAGATCAATTATGAATCAATTAAAATTAAACTTTTGTTAAAATAATTTTAAATTATTCTTTATATATACATAGAGATATAGAATATAAAATGTACCTGTGTATGGATCTACAATTCTAATTGTAGCATCATCATCAGATTGTTTCAGTCTAGTTGTGGTATCCATATCATATGTCATCATCTGTACAAACAAAAAATGAAAGAGGAAAATTACACAAATAAATTAAAATTAATTATATTAAGATCTTATTAAATTACTCCTTATACCTAAAGAGAGTGTGAGAGGGATAAAAAGATATAAAACTATGATAAAGAGATGGACTGAGAGAGAGTGTGTGAGGGAGAGAAATAAAGAGATAGAATGAAACATTCTCTTTCTCTTCCTATGACTCTATCACATAGGAGGAGAGGGGAAGGCAAAGCAAACAAACACACTAAAACTATGTAATATACATAATAATATAAAAATATAGTAACTTGACTATATTTTCACAAACTTAGTGTAGGGTACTATATTACTAATGGCAACCTCAATAGCACAATTAAATATAAGTGGGGTACCCATAGAAAATATCACCATCTTTATAAGTAGCAAATTGAAAAAAATATAATATAAATCAATTAAGTAAACATATTATGATAAACTTAATAGTCCTTTCATTTGGTAAACAATTTATAATTACTTACATATGTCAATATGTATGGTAAATCACATAATTTATACATATCTACCTATCTAGTGTTATGAGGTGTTGAAGCAACTGTGGATGGCATATGCTATTATGTAGTCTCTTGTATAGAGGTGTGTATAATCTTTGTTGGTGTGCCTATTAGATCTATAGATGTAATACATGTATGTTTAACCTAAACAGGTGGTCCAATATAATTTATCCACATGATGTGCAATGATGATTGGAATTTTAGGGTGATTGCTAGTTATGCCACTGTGTGAAGCACCAATAGTAAGAGGGACATTATTAGATGTGCCACTACATATAGTTCATGTAGTCATCGATGTATGCATCATATGGTAAATCATGACATGTGTGAGACTACTAACTGCATCAAGGGTCTCCATCTGTGTATTATGATGTAGGATTTTTGGGATGGCATTATGTGTTATTGACCATTTACTTCTTTAGGGGCAGTTTTGGTCATTTTGGTCCTGCTTCACACAGTGCCTATCAATTGATGACCCACCTCCACTACTTTGGGATGCCTTCATGTTAAAATAATTTAGGAGTTTTTAGAGAATAAATCCACAATAAATATTTCCCAAAAAATATAATGGAACCTCTTAGTTATTGTACAGAGGCTCATCAAACATCATCCACCACCTATCCCAAAAGTGTTTTTATATTTGCATAAATACACCAAGCAATGCTAATGTGTTTGTGACTTGTTTTTATTAGTTTATTAGTTCTAGACATATGAAACAAAGCAAATAGTTTTTATCTTTTTAATTATTTTATTTTTAATATCTTTATATGACAAATAATTAGAATAATAATATTTCAATACCTCTCTTTGATGTAACATTGCATCAAGTTGGGAAGTCGCATTTCCCACTTTACTATAAATGACTTCCAATGTATCAAAAAGTAAATTATGTGCACTATTTTATGAAGAACCACACAAATAATGAGTAATAATTTCTAACTATTGTTGCTTTGAATTATATTGCTGATATAATTGTACTTCTTCTACGAAATTAAATTGTTGAAGATTTTCATCAAAGTTTTGTTGAAAGTTTTATTTATAAAATGGATCAATCAAATTAAGAGTATAAAATTATAATTAAATAAACATTTAATTAGGTGAAGGCTTTCATAAGAAAATATTAATTTTAATATATATTTGAATGCCCCTTTATTTTGTGATTATTATAAAAAATACATAAAATAAAAATATCATTACAAATCCTATGCATGCTCTATGAATCAAAAACACATATTTAAGACCATGATGCAAGCTTAAATATTTGGAGAGAAATTTGTGAAACAAAACACACATACCCTTTGATTTGTTCTAAAAAAAATGTCTTCCAATCACAATAAATCCAACAAATATTGTAAAAACACAATGTCTATTTTGATTTAAATCCAATCACAGCAGTTCAACATTCGAACCAACCGTCTTGCCCAAAATCTAACGTGGTGATATAAATAATTGAACCAACCTCTTCTTATGTCATTGAGCACTCTAAATTATTATTAGTCTGCTATTGTTTTCGCTGCGCCAATTATCTCAATGTCCAACGACAAAACTTGTGGACTAGTCGAATTCGGGAAGGAAAAACCAAAATAAAAAAAACCTTTCATTACAGTAGCGGACGCATTGGGATATAAAATATTTCTCAGGAATATACACAATCTGGGAATGTTGGAAGGATCAGCGAATCCTGAGAAACCCAGTTTCTTTTTTGGTTGCTCGCTACACTCCATAAATGGCACTTCTTTATTGAAAACTTTCTACACCCTTTTTTTGGATAAATACGATGTTAAAGATTTCTCAAAAGCAGAAAACACATGGGCGGAATTGAATGTTTGAGACAAAAACGTCAGCTTCGTAAACTTTCAGCCGTAAAAATTGCCGAACTAGCAGTGATGGAGGGTTGAGAGTGGAAAGGTGTAGATTTTACGCCATTCATTGGCTGACAGCTGCAAAAAGCCATCCAATCACTGGTAGCTGAGGAGTTTATATATAAATGGTAATCATAACAGGGTAATATGACTGTAAGTATATTTACTATTGGAACGTTTCATTATATTTATTATCGTAAGAAAAATATAGAGATGGTTATAAGCAACAAGCGATTAGTTGGTACTCAGTGTGCAATTTTTATGTCTATAAAATATATAATTTAAAATAAAAGATACAAATTTAAAAAGAAAATATAAGAAAATTTTTATTTTTTTAGGAGCATAAAGTGAGCTTATTATTATTATATTTTCCACTCTCTACATTCAATAGTCAACTTGAAACTTATTATGTTGCTGTTTCAACTCATACTCGGGTCACACGTTACAAGAATATTGCTAGAAATATCAGGTGGACCCCATATCCCAAACACTTAGGTTGCAGCCACAATTTCCTTTGGAGGCTCTGATGTTTCCAATGTCTTAATTACTTGAATGTCATAGAAAATATGATCTTACAATCTCAAAAGGGTTTGAACCTAGATTAACTTGTGTACTAGTCGTCTTCACTTTCTCTTGAACTTTATCTTTCCCTTTAGCATCATGTTGAAGGATTTTCTTAAATTTTTTGCCAACCATCTAAAACTCCTCCTTTTTCATCTCTTTTTCAATGGCAAAGGGGTAGTCTCGAACTAAATTGCCATGGGTGTGGCATAACAAACACCCAAAAGGAAGGTTCTCATAACCTATGTTTTGTTTAAACAACTCTATCTATGAAGATTTTAATCATATTCTTATAGGAAGAGGTTTACTTACATCTATTTAAATACAATTTTTTGCATATGCATTGTGACATTGAAAATTCTAGGCCTCGACACCTATTTATCAAATGTTTTACCTGAAACTTACTTTGACTTTATTGGTAAACTCTGGGGCACAATGGAAGGGGAAAAAAACACATTGTATATGGCATGTTTAAGGCTTGCATTGAGAAGTGGCAATGGTTCCTTGCAACAATGCTACAAACTTAGAACAACAGAGAGTGACTAATGATGGCTACCTCCTTCTCCTCATTCCTACGCTCTGCATCTAACAAATTGTAGTTTCAAAAAAATAAGAATTTGGTAGATCTTAGATCACTTTCCAATAATGCAAGAAATGAAATCAAGGTGTATTAAACCAATTGAGGAAGTGCCCTTATCACATTTGGAAATAAAAAGATTCTAGAAGGAATGGCTACCCTGACAAAGAAGGGGTTGATAGGGATGTTTTTGGGTCGAGGTCCTCATGAAACTAAGTTGCAAACATGGGTAATGGAGCATTGGTAGGGGATTGGGCATTTAGAAATTCACAATGGCACATGAGGCTTCTTCATTTATATTTTTTCATATGAAGAGGATGGAAACTAATGTGTTTAAATAGGGACCTTTTTTTTCTAATAAATCTTTGATCACACACTAGAAGACCAAATAGTAACTCCAATATTGGTAAGATGTTTTTAAATTCTTACACATTTGTGGGTTGGATGGGTGGAAACTTCCCTATTTAGAAAATTATATTTAAAATAAGAACTTGTAAGAGAAAAATAAGATACAACATAAAACACAATAACTATTTTGTCTAGTTAATTTACAATTCGCTATACTAAGTGGAAATGTGGTTTCAATTTTGCCTCTAAAATTGAGGTTGAATAAAGGACCCTGAAGTTGGCACATAGAACAAAGAGTTACGTCACTATGTTGTCAAATCTTAAGGAGACTAAATCTATATTGATTCATCTTTCTAATGAATACAACCTTGCATCTTTGATCCTTACGTAATAAATAAGATCTCATAGAGAGCCTTGATCTTCTATAAAAAGGTAGTAAAACCTGCCACAAATTTTATAACACATTGTACACCTAACTATAAAATACTCCTATGATTCTAGTTTCTTATTAATTTTTTTACATATGCATTTATATTTCAAAATAAAACACTATGGCTCCATACAAAGTTGATGATATCATGGTATAGTTGACCCAAAGGAGAACTCAAACCATAAGATAACCTAATGTACTTGAGAGTAATAATACGTCCATCTTTTACATGAAGATAATACTCCAAGTAATGATACATTTTCATGGATAATAGTTTTGATGGTTTTATCTAAGTTGAATTTATATAAGATATATAAATCTTATCTTTAATTCCTTTATGAATATCTCTTTTCAACATGTGGGGAGCATTGATGAAAATTGTATCAGGAGGCAGACAATTGATATCAATAACAAATTTTATCTATAGAAAAGACATATTGAGCATACCAAGTGTTATTGATCCCATGTATGCATAGGTCAATAGATAATTGAAGAGCCTCGAATATACATCTATTATGCCCAACTATGTATCTTTTGTACTTAATAATTTGTGAAGTAACATGATAATGTGGATAACAACTAAAGTATGAAGGGGATGGAAGGAAAATTTGAAAAAAATAATTATATGTGGAATTGGATACTTTTCTTGTAAGTGTTTGATAACATGAAAAAAGAACTCTATCAAACTAATCCCAACATGTACTGAAAATTCCATATCCCCATAACTCACATTCGTAAAA
Organism: Torreya grandis; assembly: GCA_037957365.1. NCBI lineage: Eukaryota > Viridiplantae > Streptophyta > Pinopsida > Cupressales > Taxaceae > Torreya > Torreya grandis. Next base: position 2,271,174 of record JARHVA010001826.1, on the reverse strand, counting down.
TGGAGAATACATGATTTTGCTTTAGCATTTTGAGCAAAAGCTAGAAATATTCCATACATCTTAATTTTTGAAACAACATCACTTCATGAAAAATAACTAAAATGTGAATGGGTGCATCTCTCAACCTGTGATGGCATCTCATCAAACAATTACTGCAATAATATTTCAATTCATAGGGGGTTCTCTTAAGGGGGCACCCCACCTCTACAATAGTTGGTTGGTTTAGTATAGATCATTGATAGATAGTTATAACAACTAATTGGACCTAGATACTTAAACAACAACGACCCCAAGTTGATCATTGATATGATGGATAAATGATATGACTCGTATGATGTATAATAAATGGATAATGTTATGATCGACCCTCTCTTTATAATTCCATTTTTGTGATACTCGAAATGGATGGATGGATAGATGATGGCATATGTGTGATTATTGACCCTCTATCTTATATATGGGGAGGTTTAATTCAAATGCTTCAAGAATGAAAGTGGTACTAATCGACCCATATATATACCTGGGACTCAACCAGTGGTAGAGGATAACACTTGACCTACCTATTTCCTCATCTATTAGGTCTACCCATCTATATCCTATTTACCCATACCACATTCCCATCTATCTTGCCCATATATTCCATGTGTATGGGCAGTCCCCTATGTTTTATTCGTTCCAATGGATTTCAATCCCTCAACCCCACCCATATGTATGAATCTCGTGCCATCTCATCCCGCTCTGTGGATCAGATGAATAAATTACCCATCTTAGCACCATATAAGTCACTGTTCCCATTGATGGTGAGATCTACAGTAAGATCTGTCTGTTGATGGCAAGAAAGTTGAGGACCCCCTATCTTTATATACGGCTCATTCAATCCATTCCCTCTCCATCTTAGCTTACGCGACTGTGTCGAGTGCGTATATCAGCTTATTATGACATGCCCGTTCACATGAATAACTAATAACTCAGACCCACAAGGGCCAATGCTGATTTGTGAGGTAAATGGCGCTCGCAGGCCATGAGGATCACAATTGGATCTAGCTACCAATCATTCTGTCATGAAGAACATCTCCAAAGACTTTTAGCCATGAGGAACCTTCTAATTATGCTTTATAGGAGGCCAACGATCTATAATGAATGGATCCATCTCTTAGTATATATTTTTGTCGACTGCATCAACTATCATGGGTAGCCTTTTCATTTGACAACATAAATGTCCCATCTCTGGCGTATAGATCTTAACTGGGTACTATTTTACAAGGGATATAGTGGCCCCGTAATGAATGATGAATGATAATGGAGAATTTTATGATTGGTTCTATGCTACTTATAAACAAACAACCCACTTGAGGAAGTTGAAGCCCCATTCTTGTGACACATCATCATTTTGTGTCTATGTGAGAGAGATAAAAAATCAGAAAAATATTGTATGTGAAACTGATTATTTTTTATGTTAGTTTTTGAATAATATGGAAACAAGAACTCTTTCAATATTAAGAAGTTTATGTTCCTAAATCTTAAAACCATACAATATTATTGTTGGCAGTAAGGTTTTGAAAGTATATAATTTTATTTTGATTTCTTGAAAATAAAATTAGAAATATTATTTTTCTTGTGTATGAAGTTAAACATACTTTTGATATAATCTATCTTTTGAGTTAGGGAGGATATTGAACGAATGTTATTTGCAAAGCACACTATGATAAATATAAGAGAAAACCACTTCAATTAAAATTCTTTTGTAAATGAGATTATGATTTTTGTTTAGTTATATTGAAAATTATAACTTTTATTATATTCAATTTAAATTTATAATGATTATTAAAAAAGAAATTAAAAATATCAAGATATCTTTATAGGTCTTTAATGGGATGTGACATGAAAATAATATTATAAAATCATAATAAAATAATAATTATTATATCCTTAAAATTTAGAAATTCAATTATTTTCTTTAAACTTATAATTGAATTTATTAGTTCATTTATACAGAGAACTAAAAAATTAAAAGAGTGCAAATCTGCATTTAACACTAATGGTACTATCAATATCGTCTATAAACAAAATAATATTTTTGGACCAACTGTTATCATAAAATCAACCAAAAACACTATATTTTGAACCTATAAGATTAAAAGTTTGTTAGAATTAGTGTCAGATTTCTTCTTAAATGTAAATCAAATGCTCAATAAAATATTGTGAAAATAAATGTTAAACGATCTTTCAAATTTCCGTTAGATTATTACATGCTTTCACTCTAATTGTAGTAATCTAATGTGTACTAATCTAATTTCCGTTATATTTCAAAATACGATTCTATTCACGTCGAAACTAATACCTAACGTGACAGCAGATCAAACATGAGCGCACAGTCAAACGTTCGAACCAATCGTCCTGCCTAAAATAAAACGTGGTGATATAAATAATTGAACCGACCTCTTCTTATGTCAATGAGCACTGTAAATTATTATTAGTCTACTATTCTTTTCGCTGCGCCAATTATTTCAATGTCGAACGACAAAACTTATGGACTCGCCGAATTCGGGAAGAAAACAAAATATATAAGAACTTTCATTACAGTAGCGGAATATACTCAATCTGGTAATGTTGGAATAATCAAAGAATCAAAGATAGATCAGCGAATCCTGAGCAACCCAGTTTCTTGTTTGGCAGCACACTACACTCCATAAATGGCACTTCTGTATTGACAGCTTTCTACGCCCTTTTTTTGGATAAATGCGTTGTTGAAGACTTCTGAAAGCCATAAAACAAAATACATAAAGTTGCCTGTTTCGGACTTTTGGCGTGAGCAGGAAACACATGGGCCGAATTGAATGTTTCAGACAAAAACGTCAGCTTCATAAGCTCTCAGCCGCAAAAGCAGCGATGAAGACTTGAGAGTGGAAAGGTGTAGATCTTACGCCATTCATTGGCTGACAGATGCAAGAAGTTATCCAATCAGTGGTAGCTGAGGAGTTTATATATAATAATTTGCAATGGTAATCATAACTGAGTAATATGACTGCAAGGAAAGTATATTTGAATGCATCATTATTATGAAAAAATCATAAAGATGGTTTTAATAATAAAGCGGTCCGTTGGTATTCACAAAGTAATCTTTATGTCACTAAAATATATTGCTCAAAATAGTAGACAATACATTAACAACAAAAAAAATACAAGAAAGTCTTAGTAATGTTTTTGAGTGCAAAGTGGGCGTATTCTCACCATATTTTTTATTGTGTGCATCAAAGAACCAACTTGAAATTTGTCATGTTGCTATTTCATCTCATACACCGGATCACATGCTACAAGAATAGTGCTAGAAATCTCAAGTGGACCCCATATCCTAAACACTAGGGTCGTAGCCACAATTTCCTTTAGGGTCCTTAGTGTTTCCAATATCTTGGTTACTTGAATGTCATCCGTCTCTAATCCTAAAATCTCAAAAGGGTTGGAGCTCGAATTAATTTTTGGACTGGTGGCCTTCACTTTCTCATAAATTTTCTCCTTTTTAGCATCATGCTGAGGGATTTTTACATTTTTTGCCAACCATCTAAAATCCTCCCTTTTCTGCTCTTTTTCAATGGTGAGAGAGGGTAGTCTCAAACTAAATGGTCAAAGGTACGGCACAACAAACACCTAAAAGAAAAGTTTTCATAGTCTATGGGTTGTCCAAACAACTCTCTCTATAGAGATTTTAATCAAATTCTTCTAGGAAGGGGATTGCTTACATCCATTTGAACAAATATTTTTGCATATACATTGTGACATTGTAAATTATGTACTTAAACACCTATTTATCAAATGTATCACCTGAAGCTTACTTTTGACTTTGCTGGAAAATGTTAGGGCACAGTTGAAGGGAAACAAAATGCAGTGTTTATGGTATTCATCAAACAATTGTGATGGTTGCCTATAGCAATGCTACTAACCTAGAGCAACAGATATTGACTAATGATGTTTGCCTCCTTCTCATCAATTCTCCAATCTACCATAGGAATTTGGTAGAGCTTAGATCCCTTTCCAACAATGAAAGAAAGGAAAGCCTTCTGATGAAATCAAGGTGTATTAAACCAGTTGAGGAAGATCCCACTATCACCTTTGAAAATAAAGATATTGAAGAAGAAGTGGCTACCTTGACAAAGAAGAGGTTGATATATAAGTTTTTAAGTCGAGGTCCTTGTGAAAATGAGTTATGAACATGGGTAATGGAACATTGGAAGGGGATTGAGCATGTAGAGATTTGCATTGGCACACAAGGCTTATGCATTATTATTAGTTTTCATTTGAAGTGGATAAAACTAATGTATTTAAATGGGTACCTTTATTATTTTGGAAAATCTTTGATTTCACATAAGAGGACCAAATAGTAGTTTCAATCTGATTTGTGGGCCAAAGGGTTGTAAACTTCTTTAGAAAAGTATATTTCAAATAAGAACTAGTAAGAGAAAAATAACATAAAACATAAAATATAACAGCTAATTTGTCTAGATATTTAATTTGAAAATTCATTATACTGAGTAAAATAATGGGTTCATTTGTGCATCTGAAATTGAAATTGAAGAAAGGATCCTAAAGTCAGAATATAGAACAAAGAGTTGTGTCATTCTGTCATCAAATGTTAAAGAGATTAACTCTATGTTGATTCATCTCTCTAATGAATAGATCTATTCATCTTTGATCTTCATAATAAATAAAATATCATAGAGAACCTTGATATTATATAAAAAGGTTGTTAAACTTGTCACAAATCTTATATCACATTGTACACCTAAATACAAAACACTCCTCTTCTTCTAGTTCATTATTGAAAAGTTTGCATATGCATTGATATTTCAAAATAAAACACTCTAGCTACACAGAGTTGATGATAACTTACCCAAAGTTAACCCAAAGGAAAACTCAAACCTAAAGATAACATAGTGTATAAGGAAGTAATAATACATTCATCTTCTATTTGACAATAATACTCCAAGTAGTGATGCATTTTTGTTAACAATGGGTTCGATGGTTCTATCCAAGTTAACTTTATGTAGAATTTATAAATATTATATTTGATTCCACTAAGAATATCTCTTTTTGACATGTAGGTAATGTTGAATAAAAATATAGTAGGAGGTATGAAATTGATATCAATAACAATTATCTATATGAAAGACTTATAATGAGCATACCAAGTATTCTTGATCCCATGTTCACATAGGTTAATAGATAATTAAAGATCCTTGAATAGATATATATTATGACCAATTTTTGTATCTGATGTATTTATTGATATGTGAATAAACATGATTACATGGATAACACCTAAAATATGAAGGGGATGGAAGGAAATTTTGACAAACAAAATTTCACATGGAACAATATAGTTTTCCTAAAAAAATATTAATAACATGTGAATAAGAATTATATCAAACCGATCCCAATAGGTACTAAAATTTCATCTCCTCATATCTCACAATTGTAAAAAAAACATTTGTGACACTAAATTTTGGAAGATACATAATTTTGATTTGGCATCCTAAAGCTATATCTAGAAATATTCCATACATCTTAATTTTTGAAATTACATCACTACATAGAAAAAAACTAATATATGAATGGGGACATTTCTCAACTGGTGATGACATACCATATTACCATCTATCTACCCCATCTATTCCATTCACATGGGCACTCCCCCATGCCTTATTCATTCTAATGGATTTCTCTTTCTCAACCCCACTAATATGTATGAATTTTGTCATCTCATCCCACTCAGTGGCATCACATGAATAAATAACCCATCTCATAATTATATAAGTCACTATTCTTATCGACGGTAAGGTCTATATTAATATCCCTCTATTGATGGTGATCATCTTATCATAACATGCCCATTTTGATGAATAACAAACAACTCATCATAAGGATTGATGTTGACTTGTGAGGAACATGGCTCCAATTGGCCATGAAGTTCATTGTCAGAGCTAGCTAGCAACCAATCTATCATGAGGAACACCTCCCAACACTAGTATCAATGAGGATTTTTTTGATTTTTCTTTAAAGGAGATAAATGTTGTATCATAAATGGAACCCTATCTTCAAAGTTTATATATATATATATTTTTACCCACTACATCAATGGCTATATATAAATATATATATATATATATATATATATATATATATATATATATATATATATATATATATATATATATATATATATATATATATATATATATATATATATATAGTGTGTGTGTGTGTGTGTGTGTGTGTGTGTGTGTGAGAGAGAGAGAGAGAGAGAGAGAGAGAGAGAGAGAGAGAGAGAGAGAGAGAGAGAGAGAGAGAGAGAGAGATCCCATGCTAAGAATGGAATATTGGGGGGTTAAAATAATGGATAAAGATGATTAGTCTTCAAATTATTTAGGAGGAAGAATATAAAGTCTTGAATGACTATTATTTGATCTCCAAACCCTTTGTAAATTGCCTCTAATGTCAAAAAGAGTTAGTTTTGAAGGGCCCACAAGTCTTCTTGGAAATTAGTCTAATCTCATATAGGAAACCTTTTCATTTGACTTTAAAATACATGGATATCCATTTACAAGGATGGGATGATACCTAACCAAGGTGTATGCATAATTACCCACTTTAAAACATGCCTTCTTGAAAGAGGGAGTTAGCCTAATTCCTAGGTGTAGTCTATGATCTTAGGCAGTGAAGAGATCATCCAATTCTTGTTGCAGAGCTTTTAAATGATCAATTTAAAATTGAAATATTTCATCACCATCTCTTTAGGTATATTAAGTCTTTAATTGATACCTTTCAATGTATTCCATGCCTCCCAAAGATTCACTTCAATGTTGGCTATTTGCATTAGTTGACAATTAGGTCTAGTTGTTCCTATTAGTTCATCTAAATGGTCATGAAAAATGAAAAGAACCCTATAGTAAGGTTCAAGATCATGTTATCAGACTTAATAAATACTTCATCATATTAATGATACCTTCAAGGCACCATGACCATGTTATTCTTGTCAATCTAATTGACTAGGTATCTCAATCCTAGTACATCTCAAATTTCCTTCCCTGTGTAGACCTATAGGAACATTTTCATGAGTGTATGAAAGTATATTATGCTCTGAGGAGTTATGAAAAATGTCATATTACATTGTATAATAGTTTTCAAAGGTTTATCTAGGTTTATACTCTTCAAAATCATCAAAATTATCAAAAGAGAGGGTATTTAAGGTATCCATATAGATGATATTGGCATCAAAATTTCATGGTGAGGATCACCAGAGAGATATTAAAAAGGTTATAAATCTAGAAACATGCATTTAGAGTCATTATTAAGTAAATCTCTCACATTGGATTCGTCCAAGGGTTTTAATAGGGTTTAAGACCTATTTGGGGTCTTAACAATTGTTCATAAAGAACCAAACATCAATTGGTCACATTACACCTGTAAAAAAATATTTACTAACATATTCACCTATCCCAAATGACTCATTTTCTCATGAAAAGTTTGAACTATGATATAAACATATGAAATTACTCTTTGGGAAGTAGACCTAATGTTCTTGAGCTCGAGAGAGGTCTAATCTAGGTTTTATCCCTAAAAACTAAATTCTACTATTAGGAATCATTGAGACACCTAAAAAACCACCTTCCTCATCTATATATATGATTTGGTAGTGGTTATCACTTCATTGTGTGTATTTGGTGCATTGGTAAAAAAATTGAGGTTCTAGGTTTGTCACCTCATTGCAAGCCCTCAAGGGCATTTGGGTTAAAAAATTGGATTTTTTTCATATTGAGAGCATGTTGAGATATTTTATATGTTATTACATTTATTAAAGGTCCCTACATTTGATTTAACATGCCTATTTTTTTTTTGGTCTAAATAGACCTCTACTCTAAGACTGTCTCTTGTCATTGGAGTGGGCAAGGTTTGAGACACAATAGTGAACATTCCTACTTCTTGTATGGCCTTGTATTTGTCATATGTGTCTTTTTACACTCATGATAATATTATATACCAATTTTTAAGGTGTGTTTATGCCTATAGAGGCCTCAAAACTCTAATCACTCTTATGACTAGTTAGATAGACTATGTGTAGATTACGCCTACATGCCTAAATATAAATTTAAACATTGGGCCTTAATTAATCTAGTATAAGGGTTGAAATTAGACATTATTAAAATTATGAAACCAATTACCACCTTCATATTTTTCAAACCTATTTATTGTTCTTTACTCCTTTTTAAAATCAAGTAGGAACTCATAAAGAGTAGGTAGAACTACAATTTATGTTTGAATGTGTGTTCCATTTGAACTTAGTTTGATCCATCCTATTCATGTTTCAACATGTTTCCCTTAGTTTCCAAATGATCCTATGACTATATATTATACTAATATGGATCTCAAAACTTATTCTTACTTTATTTCATTCATAGGCTCAAGACCAATTTGTTCCTCATTGTAGCCTGTATATGGCCTTTAAAGGATCTTTGATGCACAATGTATATTTTGACCTTAAATTATAATAATTTATACACTTTGTATATTTAAATTATTTGGATTTCCAATTATGTTTCAATCATTTATTCATTATATGCACCTTTAGCTCACCCATTGATCTGTACGAACTATAGGTGCTCACTAAGAATCATGATTGTATCTAGAGGTCTCAATATATTCACTTTAAATTAAATGATCTCCTCAATGTAATTATACTTGGTTTAAGTCCCAATTAGGCTCAAACACTTTAAAATTCCTATGTTTCTTTCCTTTCATCTTGAAAATAGACTATTTCTCTAAGTAAGCCTTTAGGTGCATTCTCCTTATGACCACTAAGTCATTACGATGTATATCATCAAGAGACTTTCTTGAGACCTTATATAGATTATTTTTGAGGTTTATTCATGCTATTAGACCATACTAAGTCTGAAGATGTTCACTAGTCATGTTGAAGGTTCCACTCATTGAGATAGACCTATGACTTAAAGAAACATGGAGGTCCATACATTTACATACACTAGATGAATTATAATTATGACATTATAGGACTCCCTAGACCATTTTAAATCTCATGCAACATTTTTTATACATCAACAAACTTGTATCTACAATAATATTGCCCAAAAGTCAAGGTGGTGGGGTTTAGAGCCTTCTCTAAGTAGCTAAATTTATTAGCATTTTATCATAGATAAAAAAGAGTGTGAACTAAATACAAATTCCATTAATCTCAACACCATTTGGGTATCCATGCCTATTAAAAATATTAGGATCCATCTCTTCATATTTTATATGGAAAAATCATTTATAAATGACCCTTATAAACTTGCTAAAGGACTCGATGAAGTGGAAACTAAGTATTTTTCCATTTTTTAACTTTTGAAACTTATCTAAATGTTGAAAATACATAAGGGAGGTTGAGATTCACTTTTAATATGTTTACTCTTTAATATGATCATAAAAAATAACTAGAAATACCCCATTTAGTTCAGTTTTTCCTTCTTTGATCATTGAAATTGCAAGGTCTAACTATATTTTGACTTGATCTAAGATTATGAACATTATAAAACCTCTTATCATGATTTAAAATTACCACTTGTATGTACCACACTTTATATTTATCTTGAAAATGACTTTAGAACCTTAAGAAGTAGTTTCAAGTGTAGAGAAAGCTAGTGAAACAAAAATGACATCATAATTTTGAAATTCCATTTTATAAAGACCCTACAAGACTTATATAGACTCTAGATTACCCCATATAACAAATTTTTAAATAAATAAGCTTTGAAAAGGCCCCTATTAGCCACAATATAAACCTTAACATCCCTAAAAACCTTAATTTATGCTAAAAAATCTTAATATCTCTAAGGTGACTAGAAATGGTTTTAAACTCATGAATTAGAAATGTAAAGACATGTATTAGCTATAGAAACCTATATAAACGTCTCAAAGAAGGATAAAATGAAAAAAAATTGGACTCAAAGGGGTTAAAATGTTGTCACGTTTTGATAACACTTACATTCTAATGGGAAGTAGAAATGATAGTTATTATTTTAGTGGTTATCATTATATATTATATATTAAGTCCCCTTGTATGAATTTCATCACTCTCTACACTTTTGGGTATAGATATTTGAGGTATAAATAATATTGGTTCCTAAACTAGATTTTTTTCTTGGACTATACCTTATCCCTCATATCATTTTCCTCTTCCTCTAACAACTCAATTACAACTGAGTCATCCTTTTCTTGTACAAAATTTCACCCTCATCATATTCATTAGATGATTTTTTTTCCTCAACTTTCCTGTATTCTTTAGAAAACCATTCTTATTTTGTACTAATATCATAAATTTCAACTGGCTTAGTTTCTTCTTGTACTTTGTCTCCTCCTCCTTGTTTTATATATTTTTGTTCTTCCTCTATATCCCCCTTAGAATCCTAATAAATAGGGCCTCCTATAGTAAATAAAAATTTATTAGGCCTTTATTCTTATTTTAAAACCTTTTGGGACACATGAGGATTCATATTTTCCTTTGGTAGGTCTCTAAAGGTTTCCTAGTGGGAGTAAGAGATGGTATTGAAGTGGGTGGAATGGAAGATAAAGGGGATATAAGAATGGAAGGTGGATGTGAAGTGGAGATTGAAGTGACTTTTGGTGAAGCCATAGAAGGTGTGGATGATTTACCCATATATTAGTGTGTCGTGGTATGAAATATTGATGTGGGAATAATAAAAATAGGAACTTATAACCATAAATAAGGGAGGATCACCTTCTACACTTATGTTAATGGATATATAGGTGTAATTAAAAATGTCCTTAGTGTTTTTTAGGAATTGTAAATTCCCTCACATCATCTATAGTTTGAGAGGGGCCAACACTAGGAGTTGTATGGAAGCTATTAGGGATAATGTACTCATCTTGTGTGTTTATGTCCCTAAATTCTCCAACTTCTTCAATAAATTCAATTCCCTCAATTTATGCCTCTGGTTGGAGATGCCCATGAATTGGTGTTGAATTCCATTTATCCCTATCTATTCTCATTGCATATTATTTTATGATAGTGGGATCATATTGGATCACTTTAGCCACTATTATGTATATATTAACTTTGCACATTATAATATAAACATCATTGTCATCTTCAGAATTCATGAAAATGGAATCATGATTATACTATATCATAGGATTATGAAAAAGATCAATAGTTTTCCCTTGTTAGTGGACTAAAAACCCCAAATCAAACAACTCAATGAAAACAAAAACTACCTTGCCTAAGTACTTAGGTGAGTAATAACATAACTGGCTCAAATACAACTAGAAGATAAAGAAAATAATACCTATACTTTCCTTGTCAAATGGTCCTTGTTCATTGGTATATAAAGAGTGTTAATGCTTGGATTTGTATCTAATGGAGTCCTTTATCAATGCATTTGATTTATGGGAATCACCTCTCCTTGTCTACTTATGGATTGGATTGGTTTGGCTTGGTATGTGATAAAAAAATGAATATTTTTATAGACAAGTTGGCATTACTTCTTTGCACAAAAAAACTTTTATCTATCAACAATTTAGCATTATAAGTTTGGCTTGAGAGCTTCATAAAACAATGGTGATGGCACTTGCTTTTATAGGTTTTAAAACTAACCTTAACTAAAGTGAAGTTTGGTTAGATTTAATTTTGGTTAGGTTAGGGAGGGGATAAATAATTAATATCTAGGATATATATCCCATTTTTTAAGCATGGCTCACCACTTCTAAATTTAAGGTGTTTATGAATATATTTCCAATTCCTTGAATTTGAAGATGATGATATCATCATGACCTCATTTTTATTAAAATTTCCATTTAAAAAAATAGATATTCACTAATTAAACATGGAATTTTAAATTAAATAGTTAATTGGATTTACTTAATTAATTTTGCCTAGGGTTTGGCATTTTAGGAATTATTTAAGTGCCCTACTTAATGGGTCAAATGGATACTTTATTAATTTTTAAGGTCACAATTTGATTGGGGATTAATACATGGGATATTATCAATGAATCTAGGATAATACGCCAAATTAGCATGCCTTGACATGATTCTGGGTAGTTATATCCAATATGAAGATGAAATTGGGACATCTAATGACTTATAGGGCTTAATTTACATTATTTGGTATAAATCAATCTGAAGTCTAATTTAGACATGGTTGTGGAAAAAATGGGGGGTGTCTAAATTTTACCCTTGTTTGAGAAGGCATTATAAGACAAAGTCACAATAACATATTTTCAAGGAATGAAATATATATTAAGTCAAAAGGTTCATGCCAAAAAGGGCATTCAATTAACCCTGGAATCCCCCTTGAGGGATCAGGTGGCAAATATAGTCATCAAATATTCCGTCAAAAATAAGAAAATTAAAAGATCTAGAAGTAACATATGATGAAATACTAATTTTCCCAATTGTGGTTAAACTTAGTGGAAAAGTGGTAACAGAGGATGAATTACTAATTTTCCTAAAGATCCTTATAATCAGTGACATAGGTATGTGCCCTAGTAGGGCAGATAGGATGGAAAATAATGATTTACCCAAAGGTGGTTATAATCATTAGCACAGTGGTTTGCCCTAGTAAGGAAGATGTGATCATGATAAAATTTTTAATTTTCCCTAGTATGGTGAATATGATCAGTGAAGGTCTAAATAATGTGCCCCATTATGGAAAATTGACAAAGGAAGATTATGTAATGAATCCATTCATAGATTAATAGGAAGTTGGCATAGAGGATAGTTATGAATTTGGGCTACCTTCTAGTATGGAGATGAACATATTAACTAGATGTGGTTAATATTCATTTGTGATTTTTTTCTTATAGGTTTTGGATTTGTTTGGGATATGCCAGTTATGAACAAGGAGAAGTACTACCCACTACATTGTTTAATAGATACATTGGCCTAATTTTTGTTATGTCCTAAGATATTAGGTATCATAGTTATAGATAATCATAATAACAATATATGTCCTAAACATGGAAAAAATTAATTTAGATTCAAATATAAAAAATTATAAGTAATATATGAACAATTAAATCCCAAGAGTAAATATAAGACAAATAAACTAAGTGTAGGAATAAATACAAGCATTCACAACTTAAATACAATATATGGTTAATGTAAACTCAAGTGTATATAAAATTTAAGAGACCTACATCAACTGAGAAGAAATAAAGGCACAATAAACATAAGATAAATTCAAAAAGTAAACAACTCAAGCCCAAGTCATAAGCTGGACTCAAGTGTAAACTAATTATCTTTAGATACACAACACTCAAAAAAAAAAATATAAAGAAATTCAAAATTACTCTAAGGTGAATGAAATAGACAAAGAATATAAATCAATGCACTAAACAAATTATTTAAAGTAAAATCAATAGACAACCTAAGTTAAGAAAAAATAACAAATAACTAATCTAAATGAAAATGAATAAACAACTAATATAATTACAAATAAACATCCAATTCATCTAACTATTTGTGCATGTGTAATATAAGTGTTATACTTGGAACAAAGGTTATCCTTGGGCTATTGGAAATAATGGAAAAGGTAGGATGACATTTTTTCCCTCTAGGCTATAGGTAAAAACTGCATTAAAATTGTTAGCATGAATAGAAAAATAAGGAAAGGGTATTGGCTCTGTCTCCAAATGTATTAGATAATTTAATGTTGTGTACATAGTCTCATGGAGATATGTTCTAAAATGGACTTCAGGACAAATGTAGTTATCCTAGGATGTGGGATAGAATAAAATTATGAAAAAAGGGAAATTACTCATATAAAAAAGTGGGAATGGGCTTGAAAAATGATGAGAGCGTAAAACAAGAGGAGTTTATGCTCACAATTATGAGAATGTTAGGCACATAAATTCATGAAATTGTGAGAGCATATTTTAGGCTAAAACCACACTGAAAGACAAGAGACAAGCACTCATAAATGAACTTGGTTCATAATGTTTACTGTGTGTAAGGATTAGAAAAATAATAAGCTCATAAAATGGTGAGAGCATAAATAACTCATAAAATGGAAAGAATGTTTGGAGACAACCCTAGACGAAAGTAATGATCCAAGAGAATGGTGGATGAAATCAATCATTGAAACTAGCCAAGCTAAATCTAAATGCACTAGGAAATTGGATTTTGCCTACATATTCCCATGGATACAAGGTTCAACATTGACTTTAGGATGAAAGTAGTTCTTCATGAAATGGGATGAAACACTATTGGAAAATGAAATGGTCATGATGAAATTCATGTGAATGTTTCAGTTATCCATGCTAATTAGGAGATACACATCTTGAGTGGCATGGATATAATTTAAATGGCCTAATGTTGAAGGGTTGTTTAGTATTTTAATATCATATTTTGATATTTTTGGGTTTTTCTAGGTATATCAACTCAATAGAGAATTATGAGACACAAAATGGGCTAACTCATAAAATAGTGAGAATGGTTTAGATTTTTCACAAAATGGTAAGAGCATTGGAATAAGGGTTCATTAGTGCATCTAGTTCAAATGCACAATGTACACAAAAGTGACTCATAAAATGGTGAGAGTGTTTACTGAAATTGCTCACAAAATAATGAGAACATTATAATAAGGGTAGCCGAGATGACCTCAAAAAATAATGAGCATTGCCTACATAGTCTAAATGGACCTTAAGCTACTGTAGTTCCTCTTATAATTAAGGATATGATTAGGTAACAAGTTTAAGAATAGGGAAATGGCATAAGTAAAGGTATAGTAAGGTAAAAATTTGAAAATAAAATCAACAGAAAGCATCCTATTATCAACCAAGTCAATACCTATGTGTGAAGGTGCAATAAATTGATAAATAGATGGTTCTCCAAAGAAAGGCTATATTCAAGGGAATAACATATGGGGATAAGATATCTTGGTATAAGTTACATGATTTTGATTTACCCAATAAGGTGAAAGTTGGGATCTTGGCCTAAAGTGTGAATGGATGGTACCCCTAAGCAAAGATACATGCAAAGGGAAGGACACGCTCCCAAATATGCATGGCTAAAAAGTGTGAATGGGAACCAATAACAAATTTTTCTCTATAGAGTGGATTTAATAAGTACAGATCCCACTGATTTCTATAATACTTGACTCAAGGACTAAGGTTCCCCATAGTGGGCAGATTGAGGGTTGTTGAATAGGTTTAGGACAAGATAAATGTTTTTGAATTTTGATGCTTCACATCTACCTAAGAGATTGTAAGCCATTTTAAAATGTTTAGGTTTTAATTTTTTTTAGAATTTTTGAGGTATCTCAAGTCATTAGATATTGATAAGATACCACTCACAAAATGGTAAGAGCATGGGAATATGGGTATGAAATAACATCAAGGCAAGGAAAAAGGTAGGGGACAATGGAAAGTTGTGAAAGGATGGTAAGACAAAGTAAATGGAAAATGTTATGATATGACTCTATTTCTCCTTTTAATGTGGAGATGCATGTCTTGATTAGCATAGGGTATAACTAGAATGGTCATTTATTTAAAGTGATAGCTCACGCCCCCTATAACTAATTACTCTATCAAGAATATACTACTAATTTGGATTCCAATAGCACTATTCTAATCTTCATTGGTCATTTATTTTGTTTCCTCCAAAATTCTAGACAAGATGTCTTCATAGCTATATTAAGGAAAGTATGACTAGGGATGGTAGAAAAAGATAAACATTGGCTAAAGTGTTTGATTTGGAAATGTAATATAAGTCTAGAATGGAGAAATGGATCATAATGAAATGTATAATGGTTGGGTAAGGATTGAGATTTTTAGTCACACACAATGTTATTGATTCCAGATTTGACATAATTTTGGTTGTGGTGAGGCTGAAGACTTATGAATAGGATATTGATAGGATTGGTAGATTTTTATGTTATTTGGGCCTGAGAGATGTTTCTATTTGATTATGTTGTAGATTGGAAGCTATAATGATGTTATCTTTAATAATGTCTTCATCAAATAATTAATAACTATTATGCTCAGCTATTGGCACCTCAAAGAGGTTTTCACCAATAAATTTGGCTTGATTATCCCATAGTGCCTCTAAGAAGGTTTCACTAAGGAACATTGAATTTTGAATTTGATCATCTTCTAGTGCCTCAAATAAGGTTTCACTAGAAGATGTTGAGTTTGGACTTTGATTACTCCATAACACCTTCAAAAAGGTTTCACTAGGATATTATTCTTCTTCTGCATGAATGTGGTCTTGGTCCCCCTAATATTTTTCAATTGAAATGACTCCATGGATACAATCCATGTTGAGCTATAACTCACATGGACCAACTAGGACTCAAACCTAGGATCTTCCATTTATTATTGGAGTGCTCTACCAATTGAGCTATTGGCCCTTCTATGACCATCCCATCATTGGTCTAGGTGTGGATTATTTAAAAAACCCCCACTTAAGCCACATTTCAAGTGTTTGGGGCTCTTGTCCTAGCTTTGATATCCCATTATTGGTCTGGGTGTGGATTATTTCCAACAATTCAATAATGTGTAATTCTGTCAATCCCAATCGACACTTATGGGATGTGGAATGTCAATATAATGGTTAGGTTAGTTGGAATTAATGGATAGTGAAATGGTAAGAGGAAAAATAACCTTGTAGAAGATACTAGGAGAAATGGTATCGATGTTAAAGTAAACATATTTGAAAATAATGGAAGGATCACAAATATATTCAAACTGATCTATAAGGATTGTGTAATTAATTTTTTAACATCCACTAATGTATTCTACTTATGAAGCTGATTATGACTC
Organism: Torreya grandis; assembly: GCA_037957365.1. Lineage (NCBI taxonomy): Eukaryota > Viridiplantae > Streptophyta > Pinopsida > Cupressales > Taxaceae > Torreya > Torreya grandis. Next base: position 2,254,348 of record JARHVA010001826.1, on the reverse strand, counting down.
AAAATACTCTGAATCTAATGCTGAGACAAATGTTGATTATTCTTCTGATGATAAATCTAATATTGGTTCAAAAATAGAACCTAACATTAATGTTGATTCTTCTTTTGGTGTAGAAATAAAAATGGTATGTTGAATGTTTAGTATTGGATGAGTAATAGCTTATGGATGAATAATGGGTCCTTCATAAATAGTATTATCTAATAAGGGTTCAACAAAGACTAGATTGTCAATATAAATCCCCACAAAAAGAGGGAAAGGGTTGAGAGATGACTCCAAAAATACTAGCTTGTCAAAGTGAGGCTTCTCAACAAAAGGGAAATGGTCAACATGTAACTCCATAGAGACTAGATTGGAAAAGTGAGGCTCCTCAAATATAGGGAAATGGTAACTCAAAAAATATTGGATTATCAAAATGAGACTCCTCAAAGATAAGGAAATGGTCACAAGGTGATTTATCATATGATAACTTGTCACAAATAAGTGTTTTAACAAAAACAACAAGGATTGGTTAGTTATCTTTCCCTTGACTTACACTTGTTTGAAAAATATTATACTTGGTAATACTTGGATACTTTATCATGACATATTATAATGATAGTGTATGGATAGGCAATGGTGAACTATGTTATAACTCAAAGGCTAGATCAACTGTTGCATGTATTTCTTATTTCCAAAGAAGATTATTTAATCATTCTTTAGGAAAGTCAAATGAGAATATAACTCCAACCCTAAACATTTTTAAAAAGGATACATCTTTATTATCAACAAGCCATTTGTCAAATTGGATTTAAAAATGAGTTGGAGATGCACTAACTAGCTTAGATGGGTGGAAGTTATAAGGCAATGATTGCTGTGGTTGTGGATCAATCATGATATCCCCATGGTCAATCAAGGTTTGGGCATGTTGTGTGAATCTCACACATTAATTAAGTGAATGGCCTTGAATCCCATGATACTCAAAATATTCATCCATTTAGTACTAGGGAGGTTTTAGATCATTTTCACCAAAAGGTTGAGTATGTGAATGCATAATTATGTTTATTGTGATTAATTGATAAAATATATCTCTGAAGGCTTTGTTGGGTAAATTTTCCACTTGGGTCCATGGTTGGTTTGAAAGGTTTGGTTCATGAAGTTGTAATTAGCCTAAAGAGGATAGTTTTGATCTTGGTATTTAACATAGGTCCAAAGAGGGAAAACTTGGTCTTGGTAATTAGACCAAATAAGAGTAGTTTTTTCATATAATAATTGACATGGCTTTGTTTGGCTATTAGAAATTAGCCCAAAGAGGCCAGTCTTCATACCGAATAATTGTCATGACCCCAAAGAGGGTTAATTTGGTCTTAGTAATTGGCATGGGTTAAGTCTAGGTAATGAAAGGGGTCTGATTGACATGGTCTAAGTGGGATAAAAAATGACTCTAATTGGATTAGAATATTGGTTCAAAAACAAACCTGAATTTGGCATGATTGTGCAAGTTTGGTTGAAATACTTGATGTTTGGAAAAGGTCTAGCTTTGAATGTGGTTAATTTGGACATAGTACTTGGAATGTGAGATTTAAACTAAGTAAACAAACTAAGTTCTAAACATAGGCACATGAAATTAGTTTTGAAAACTAGATCTTGAAACAAACTTAATCTAGGCATGGAGTAGGCCTTGAGACATAAAACTTCAACTAGGTCTTTGAAAACAAACAAAGGCTAAGCATGGTATCAAAGCTAAGATTATGTCTAAGGTCATAATTTGATACAAATGGCACACTTGGTATAAAATATAAGCTTGGAATCAAGTCTAGATGTGGTAAAAAGGAACTTGATCTCTAGGTAAAGGTCTTAAAACATCAAAATAAAAGTTGATACAAGTTACACAATCTAAACACTAAAAGGTGAACAAATCAGCCACAAGTCTTAAACAAGGCTCAAGTTTAAACCAATAATTTTATATCTAAAATTTAAGAGATGAATTTCAAATTAGATTTTAAGAGACTTGGATGAACAAAGGTCTTGACTAAAATTGGCAACATAACAATGTCTTTTCTAAAAATAAAGGCATAATTTGATCTTTGTTTTGGTTTGAGATAAGGTAAATAGATTGAATGATTTATGTAGCATAACACTTATTGGTGTAAGTGGTGTGTGTAACATGTGTTTTTTTTTTAAAAAAAATTGACTTTCTTTGGATGTGGTTTGACACAAAAAACAATTTTAGACCCCAAAACACATGCAATTAGAATAATAAGAAAAACATCTAAGTGCACATCCCATGCTAAAACTGACAAGGTTTCATACTCTCTACCAAAGTTTCCACCAATATACCAATGCTCAAAATTAATTAATTATTAATATAAAAAATTAAGAGGGCATGTAGGTAGAGTTTTTTAAGCACCCCTCTGTCTCTCAAGCATTTTTTATGTTGTGGAGCCTATTTTCATATTACAATGTACATTTAAAAAGTACTATAAACTCTTTATGTATTCTCATCGGGGTTCAGTGGTGGTAACCCCCAAAAACTTTTTTGGACCACCTTAATGGGGAACCATTTTAGGTTGACTTGGCCCATGGTTTTAGTACCCATTATTTTGTAAAACCACTATGTGGTTACCTATTGATGTATTACAGATGTAGTAGGTAATACATTAGAGATATAGATGAACTATGTTTTTTGACAAGGTAAATAGAGTTTGTTAATCGAAGTGAAAATTCAAGATAGTTTGTAGAGTGCATCTCCAAACAATATTTTATGAATTATAATTGTGAGAAAATTGATATAAAAGTGGATTGTACTCATGTGGCTTGTAATAAGATCTGAGCAAGTGTTTCTTGGTGGATGTATCCCACATTGGGTGAACCATGTTAAATCTTGTCTTCTTATTGTGAATTTTTATTTTTGTTTATATCTCTTATTATTATGATTTTATAAAATTATTTTTGCATTAATTTACGTTTTATTCTTAACAACATTGCTATGTGGTAAGGAACTTATAGTGCATAATGAACTTAACATTTGGTAAGATATTCTATAATAAGTGGGGTTGATCTAAATATAAAAAATTTAATATATTCTATATGGTCCATAGATGTGGATAACATGAGGGAAATAATCATGTCAATTGAGTCCAAACTACCTAGTTTGTTATGCAATGGTCCTGTCCTTTGCATAATAAATTCATCTGCATACTTCTCAGTGAATTTTGATGTTTGACTAGCACATGGCCTAGATACCCATTGAAATTGTCAGGCTAACCACTCAACCACTATCCAATCCAACAATTTACCCAATTTATATACCCCACAAGAGAGTGGGGTTGGAATAGTGCTAAGAGATGAAACCCCAATTTAAAGTCCTCCTAAAGAACTCATAAGGAGGATTTTAAATCCTACTCAAGCCCATGCATAAAATTAATTAAATAAAAATGGAAGAACTTAAGGGTAATTTTTGAGTCACCCAAGTCACTAGGATTCTGGGGAGAGCATACACAACTTGTATTCACTTCTATGACTCAACTAAATAAGCAAAAATTATGCACTTTTGATCACCCAAGTTCCCTAAAGGGAATGCTGGGAGAGCATACATGTGATTTTTTCTAAAAATAAACTAATTTAGGAAAATAAACTATGTACTTTGAAAAAAATGGAAAGTAAAAATCAAAAGCTCTTAGGATCACCAAATCTAATGTTTTTGTTCTTTTTTAAGCACTTAACGAAATGTGAAGTGAAGTTTGGCCCTTTGTGTCTGAACTTATAACTTTTAAAAATAAAAAGTAAAGTTTTTTTTAAAGTGATTTCTAAGCACCAAAAGACAAGAGTGAATGAATTTTAAATTGATTAAAACATCCTCTTATTGACCTCATTTCTTGAAAAAAGTGTGAGAGGATTTACTTGTGTTTTTTTAAAATGGTTAGTCAAAAACAACTTTCACTTTTGACTCTCTCAGGTTTTGGTCTCAGGGCAAAGTAATCATTTATTAGATAAGGCAAAGTTGCCATTTTCTTGAAAAACTAGCACATACAAAACATAGTTTTGGCAAATTTTCCCTTTAGCAAGCATGAAGTCACTAATTATATTAGTCAAATTAATTATTTTCTAATTTAAAATGGTGAAGTCATAAAATTCAAAAAGGAACATTACTTGGAGAAATCACTTTTTGGGTTAAAGTTAATGATGTCTTTCTTAGAAGTCATCAATACACAAAGGATGAAACTTTTAGGTGAAAGTCAATGAAACACAGTGGCAAAGTTGTCATTTCCTGAAAAACATAGTAAAAATAGAACATAGGAAAATTGGTGAAGTCACCAATTAGTAGGCATGAATTCTCTTATTAGTAGTCAAACAAAAACATGAGTTTTCAAGGTAAAATATCTAAAAACTAAGCTTTTAAGTGAGTTTTTCTTGGATTTTAAATGTCTAATATCACTCCTTTAGTGCATATGGGGTGTGTGGTTCCACCAGGTGTGTTATTATGTATTATAATATTATGAATGATATCATTAGTTTTCTATTGTTATTGGAATACAAACCCCAAATCAAACAACTGAATAAAAACAACAACTACCTTTCGTAAGTACTTGGGTGAGCAATGATATAACTAGTTCAAATACAAGTAGAAGATAAAGAAAAGAATATCTTTACCTTCCTTGTCAAATGGTGCTTGTCTGTTAGCATATAAGAGTGTTCATGCTCAACTTTGTGTCCAATGGATTCCTTTGTCAATGCATTTTCTTTGTGGGTAACACCTCTCCTTCTTCACTTGTGGCTTGGCTTGGAAAGTGATAACAAAGTAAAGCTTTTCAGAGATAATTTGGCATTACTTCTTTGCATAAAAAACTTTTGTCTCTCAAAAATTTAACATTATAATTTTGACTTGAGATATTCTTAAAACAACGGTAATGGCACTTGTATTTATAGGTTTTAAGTGTAGTTAGGTTAGATTTAACCATGGTTAGGTTAGGAGGGGGACAAGTAATTAATATTTGGGATAGAGGTCCCATTCATTAAGCATGGTTTACTACTTCTAAATTTAAGGCATTTATGAATATATTTCTAATTATTTGACTTTGAGGATGATGACATCATCATAACCTCATTTTTATTAAAATATACATTTTAGAAAATAGATATTCACTAATTGAACATGAAATTTTCACTTAAGTGGTTAATTGGATTTTTTTAGTTAATTAATTCTGTTTAGGGTTTTGGAATTTTAGGAATTAGTTAAGTGCCCTACTTAAAGGGTTAAAAGTCTAATTTTTCAATTTGTAAGGTCACAATTTGATTGGGGATGAATCTATGGGAGGTTATCATTTCATATAGGATGATACCCCAAATAGGGATGTTTCAACATGATTTTTGGTAGTTATAGCCCATGTGAAAATGAAATTAGGACATCTAGTGAATTATAGGCTTAATTTATGTTATTTGATATAAATCAATCTAAAGTCTGGTTTAGATATGGTTGTGTCTAAAATGGGGTGTCTGCATATACCATTAGTGTCCATTTGAAATCTTAACTTTCCTTTCATATTTTTTGAGATGTTCTTTGGTCTTAACCTTAGGATCATAGTATCTGAATGGGGCCCTCTTCAAACCTTCATGCATTCTAATTTTTCCAAAAAATTTGAGGTGTTTCCATTTTATGTACTATATGTGGCTTATAATGAGAGGAGTTATATGAAAAGCTCCTTGTCTAACACCCTTGAGTTATACATCCACAATATTATCCAACTGTGCAACAATCTCTTACTAAACCACCTTATCTAGAACATTTGTGGTAAGAGGTAGTGTTATATTGCCATCAATTATGATTATGGTGTACTTAGGGTATTATCAATAGTCATACATTATCTTTATTCTTCTCTTGATATGGTATGATAATATAGTCATATTTTACCCATAGATAACCCTATATACCATAAGATAAAATGTCTATGTGATCCTTTAAATTTTATTTCTAAATCTATATATGTGATTAATGTTAAACTCATCACACACTCTATTATTAAAATATTTAGTGGAGGGAACTCAAGGTTTTTCATAAGGATGGTGCACTATAGTAGTTATGATGTCATAAGACATCATGTAGAAATTACCATCATGCAGGTTGGCTAGGTTACCAATATGATGCATTAAATTGAAACTCATGATTTCTTTGAGGGAAATGATCTTGTCTAAAATCAAAATAATATCTAAAAATGGGATCCATATTTTATGGATGTAATAAATGTTAGGAAAACCATGTAACCAATTAAATAGAGCCATAACAATTATTATCCCTAGTCTAAAAGTGACTATAAGAAGATAATAGATTAGGCCTTTCATTACAAAGTTTATTAGGTTGTTGGATCATTGTTTTAATTTACTATGGATTGTATTTGAATACAAACATGAATTTATAATATCTTGGCCATAGTTTATCTCTTAGACACGGATCCTATGATATATTTAGAAGGCACTGCCACTAATGTAGGTCATAGGGGTATTACTAAGCCTAAAGTGTAATATCTTACCATAAATTTGCCTATTTACAAATAAATCATGAAGTAAGTCAATGTAGGGTATTACCATATATTTTTCTACCATGTTGTGTAGACCTAGAACCTTGATATCCAAAATGTCAATTTGTATTATTATGTGATCATGGACAATTTATCCCTTGTTGTGTGTGGCTAAGTATCATTGATATCTTCCCATATGGCTGAATAATGCTTAAATTTGAGTTGTAATGTTGTTGAATCAAATATTTTATCCATGTATCATGTCATGCCTATAATATAATAAGTGTAGGGACAAGGAGTGCAAGATGATGATGCCATTAAAACTATGTAAATGATTTATGTGTTCTTTGAAAAACTTGAAGTTTCTTAATCATTTTGGAGCTCAAATCCCTAATTTGCATAAATATTTAGAGGGTAATGGAATCAAATCAAGTTTTGAAAACCAAATATTTATTTGATATTTATTGGATCTAAAAATTTAATAAATTTATTCTCCAATTAGTATGGATTAAATGAAATAATGACTTTCACTATGTTCAAAAGTGTTGTCATTAATGCCATTTAATGTCAAGGTTGATATCATTGATGTCAAAGTACATCTAGTGAATATGTATAGTGAGTGGTCTATGAGATATGAGCCATGCGAAAGAAGAAAATTTGAAGGAAAACTAATGTATCTCTATTAAAAGATAATTTGAAGGAAACCTAATGATTCTTTTGAGGTTGATTCAGGTTAAGGTAAGCATGTTTTGAGTACTAGTCCTTGAGTATAAGGTGTCTTGAAGCCTAGTCGTAAAAAACATAGTCATATCATGATCATGTGCATGATAAGCATGAAGAGGTATGTGCAAAGGAATGATATTTTTTGAGGAGTATGTAAGGCTTGTGATTAGGGTATAATATCATCAAAAAGTGTTTTAAGGTCAGTTGTTAAATTTAAAGTGCTTGAGAATCCTAGTCATAACATGAAGAGACCTTATGAGATAGTTTGAGCATGATGGCTTGGTGATATGGATGCATATAGTTATAAGAGGATGTATTAGGATTCTTGATCATGAATTTTATGCATTGAATCACTCAAGAGAGTTTCAAGGTGATCCTATAAGATTAATACCTTAGTCCAAGTATGCAACTAGACTAGTTCTAGACCCTAAATGATTTAATCAGGTGTCATGAGGCATTTTCAAGACCTATAAAGGATGTAAATTAGTTTTTTATCATGAGATATATTATACGATCATGTATATGATGTATTGAGATCTTGGTTGGTGATAAGGTAAGTTTTAAGGTGTAATGTGACTTGCAGGTCAAGGCCTAAGCAAACAAAGAGAGAGATGGTGGCCAAATGAGGTAGGAGATTCAAATTTAAAGATAAGAATAAAAATTTGAGATTTATTAGTGGTGTCATAGGTTTTTATAGGTGTGTTTCCTAAGTATGATGTCAAACTTTGAATTTTTAGGCTTGAAAAAATGTTTTAAGGTCTCTCAAGTGCATAAAATAGAGGGTTCTCAACCCAAAAAGGACTATCAGGTGTTCATTGGCATGTGTAACATATATATGGTAAAATAATATATTTAGGAGAGATGGGTAAGGGTCTTAGATAACATCTTTAGGAATTAGTTTTGGAAATGAGGGGTAGTCCTTTATGAACAATCGTTAACACCAAAAATAGTATTAACCCTCTTTAAAACCCTAACAATAAACCAATGTGAAATATATTGTTTTAAAGTGACAAAAATGGATTAGTATGAAAATTTTAGTGATTATAGGTTATATTAAACTCTCCCATGCATCTCCAAGTGTGATTTGTTTGTTAGGTAAACGAGTAGATCCTATAAGAAAGACTTTATTTCTTGAATATTTATTGTAGCAGTCAGAGTTGACCATGTCAAATTTACTAAATGGATTGAGGAAATTTTTTGAGACTTTTATTTAATTTAAATGTTGGCTTATGATCAGGTTTTATATCTCAATTTTTATAAACTATTCACCCAAGACAACCTATCACTAACAGGCCTAATGGTGTAAATAGTGAGAAACATGGTAAAAGTGAGAAGGTGATTAAATATGTGTTATCATGGATTAGGGATGAATCCAAGTGCATGGAGACATTTTTAAATACTTTTAAGAAATTTTAATTCTAGATATAATTTTTAGAGGTTAGTAGATATGATTTATATTGTTGCTTACAAGTTGACTTATCTATCTCTGTGAAGTCGTGTATAATGAGGTTATGATATTGGTCTGTAAGACCAATATTTCCATTTTACCATATTATATATCTATATAAGGATGTAATAATTATATAATAGGATCATCCACATGAATTATTATTCTTTGAAATTATTCATACATGTGTTGATGGTCAAAGTCATCATGACTATGCTTCAAGGCAAACTGGCAGTTCTAGGTAAGCAAGTTGAAGTGATGAATTTGAAACTCTATGACCTATGTTGAAGAATATAGTATACATTATTTTTATATTTCAGAATTTTATGAAATATTAATTATTTTTATAATATTTTATTTTAATTAAATTGGTTGAAATGTTAAAGCCAAAATGGCTTGTTTGGCTGAGTGAGGTCTATGAGAAATAAGGTAAACAAATTGGTCTGCAAAACCAATAATTGCCATTAGAGATTATGATATTTTTTTTGGAAGTTTTTATGATGAATTTTTAGGATAATTTTTATACATTTTAATCCATTTATTATGTTCTTTCATGTGTCATAAGTTTAATTTTCTATGGTTGTGTTTTGAAGCTAGTTGGTAGTTTTGAGTGGGCTATTTACAGAGAAGGGTTTGAGTACTTTTGCCTTGAGTTATGAAGTTTAAATAATATGTTGATGACCATAAGGTCATGTATAATATTTATATGTTATTTTTTACATGTTTTTTTTGTAAAAAATATGTTTATGCTTCATTTTTTCAAAACAAACTTTCTATGTATGAGAAAGCCTAATTATAAACAATACAAATAGTGTGCTTCAAGTAGTGGTTAGAGATAAAATGTGTTATGGAGCCTATATGAGATTATAAGAGGTATATTTGATTGTAATATGATATTTTCCTTCCATGTGAAGTTTTTTAATGTGTTCCAAGGAAGACAAATTGTAATGTGTCCTAAATGGACCTAATGGGATTAGGTCTCTATGAGACCTAAAGGTGAGATAAGGCCTAATTGAGATATGATAAAACTAAAGGGAATAAAATAACATTTTATTCATGTTTATGATGTGTTATAATATCTACTATATGACTGACCTAATAATTTAAGGGTGTTTGGCTGACCAAGAAGGATATGAATAAAAGGCTTGTATATATAATATAATTTTAAGCCTATTTGTGAGTGTAGAGTGAATGCAAAAAAAATAACATATTGTAGAGTAGAAGGAAGTATTGTATACCATCTTAGGATTTTAGTGAATATATTATTAATATTGGATAGAGGTTATGGATATAAAAATTAGGTTCATATGACCTAATCAAGTCAAAATGAGGACTAGTTAAGCGAAGAAGCCTAGAAGGCAGTTTAAGAGGGATAGAAGAGAGATAAGAGATACATAAGGAAATCATCATATGCCTTATGAGAAATAAATTTTTATAAATTTTATCAAGGGTTTAAATTAGTTGAGTTAGTTCTGAGTCATCTAGGGGGTTGGTGCCTCTTTGCAAGTTGGTGCTTACTAAAGCCTAGCTAAGTTGGTGTTAAACTAGTTAAGGTTGGTGCTCCATATGATATGGGTGTTTCACTAAAATTGGTGTTCATAATATAAGACTATAGTCCATTTTAATATATCATTAGGTTTTCTTCCTCTTGAGGGTTACCCATATATGTGATGTGTTCATGTATTTCATGCTTATGTGTATAGATGCTTGTGATTACTAGATATATGTGTTTGATTGAATGGTTCATGATTGTTTAAGTGAAATCGATAAGAAAGGTTTTGATAAATGATTCACCCTCCCTCTCAATAATTTTTATTCCAACATTTGGTATCAGATCTCAATCCTTTGAATCAAGTCTAAAAGCCTAAAGCCGATCCTAGAAACAAGGATGACTAGTTAGCAAGCTCAAGATGGTTTCTCTACCAGTAAGTCTCTATTATTTAATGGATATAATTATGCCTTTTGGAACATCAGTATGAATATATATTTTATGTCTCAAGGTAATGATATTTGGAAATTCACTATGGATGGATATAGTGCTCCTCTTATTCCACTAACTAATGTACTAGGTAATAAAGATAGTGAAAATAACTCCAAGGCAATGAATGCCATTATTTGTGACCTATCAGAGGTAGATATTATGAAGGTGATGCACTATGTATCATAAAAAAATATATGGTAAAAATTTAAGACTATATATGATGGATACACCAAGATGAGGATGGCCAAGTTACAGACCCACTGAAGATAATTTGAAAGTCTAGATATGAATGAATATGAAACCATTGCATCTTACCTGTTGAATGTTGATAAAGTTATCAATATCATTAGAGGATCAGGATAATAAGTGAGAGAGTCTAAATTTGTTCAAAATATATTGAGACCACTAACTCCTAGGTTTGATTCTAAGGTATCTATAGTAGAAGAGATGCAAGATTTGGACAAGCTTGAAATGGATGGGCTTCATGGCATCTTGACTACCTATGAGATGAGAAAAAATGAAGAAAGACCTCCCAAGAAGGAATTAAATTTAAAAGTTGAGAAGAAGTCAAAATAAGGACAAGGATGAGGTATGTTTAGATGTTGATGATGATTAAATCATAGCAATATTTTCTAGAAAATTAAGGTTTGGATCTGGTAAGTATAAAGGAAATTTTCCCTTCAAAGTTTTCAATTGTGGAAAAATTGGTCAATTTGCTTCTAAGTATCCTAACAAGGTAAAAACTAAGCATGATGATGAACATGATTAACATCATGAAGGTGACAAGAAGGTCTATAATCCTGATAATAATAAGAAAGATTTTAGGAAGTATGAAGGTAGGAAAGGGTCATTCAAGAATAAGAGAAGTTTCTAGACCAAAGAAGATAATAACTCATCTGATGTAAGTGACTCAAGTACATTTTATGGTGATGATGGAAGTAATAAACTTGAAAATGACAATAATGAAACCTTATTCATGGACATAGAATCATATAATGAGGGTTGCTCTAATGGAAAAGGCCTTATGGTTGATGTAGAATTAGATGAAGAAGAAGTTGAAGTAAACATTGAGGTATAATTGGTGAGTTCCAAAAATAAATTGAAGTTAAAATGAAGAAATAATCACAAAATAAGATCATTAGTTAAGGAATATGAGGATAATAATGGAATGTTTGAGGAGAGACTGCGTAACACTTCCAAATATTATGATTAGATTGTCAATCAAATTAAAGCACATATGGAGATTGTCAATGAAATCCTAAAGGCTAAAGAAGAAGAATGCATCAAGTATATAAATAAAGTGGAATCCTTGAAATCTAAGTTTGATCAAGCATATAACAAGGTGAAGACCTTTGTGAAGTTTTAAAAGAGCACTGAGGCTCTATGTAACATCTTGAGTAGTCAAAATTTTGCAAGTGATAAGATAGGTCTTAGTTTAAAAGAAGACCAAAAGGTGGAACCTCAAGTCAAGGAGAAGGTTATTGAAGATAAGAAGGTCAAAATGAAAATACCTATCAAGAAACCTAATGATATAAGGTATGTTATTTAATTCAATGGTTACTATTTTGTATGTAGTTAGTTTGGTCATAGAGCAGGAGAGTGTAAAAGACCCTCCAAGAATGAGTACTCATGGGACTATGGAAGGCGTCATAGTTCACATCAGTCAAATGGTATGCATAAGATGTTTTTATATAATTATCATAATATAAGACACATTGAAAAATTATATCTTAATAAATTTAGAAGATCATCAAGTCAAAATAGGAGTTTTGAAGCCCCTAGAGTGTAAGAAAGAAGGAAAATGAATGTATAGAAACCAAAGATAGTAAAGATGAATCATGATCAGTCTACAAGCTCAAGTGGATTAATTATTGTGATAGAGAATAATTTAGATGTTAAATCAAGTTAGGAATTTTTATTTACAACTCATATTGATGATCAAATGGGTGATGAAGAGGTCAAGACTATATTGTCAATCAAGCCTAAAAGGATATTGAAGGATATTCAGTCTTGTGAGAACATGGAGATATGGGAATATCCTAAGCTTGTGTTGTTTTAGATACCTATGTAAATGGTTGACTCCATTATTCATCATGGAGACACACTTCAAGTTATCAAAAGCATGGTGGATGCCTAGTTTGAAGGGTGATTTATTTAAGTTGTTTACTAAGATTGATCTATGTTGAGAAAAGATCTTGTAATCTAAGTTCATTTATAAGAGATATGCATGGATTAAGGGGAATAATGTTCCTATAATACTTCATATTATGTGTTTTTATCTTTTGTTCCAAGGTTTGGTTCCAAAAGTTGTAATATGTATGACCCTTTGTCATTAATGTCAAAGGGGGAGAAAGTTCAAGAAGGAAGATTGACCAAACTAGGGGAGATGAGAGTGATTAGATTTAACAAATTTTTGCTATAAATGAAAAAGGGGGAGTTTTTTGAGAATTTTTTCCAATGGTTTCAAGGTTGATGTCATTTGATGTCAAGGTTGATATCATTGATGTCAAGGTGCATCTAGTGAAGATGCATGGTGAGTGGTCTGTGAGATATGAGCCATGTGAAAAGAGAGAATTTGAAGAAAACCTAATGTATCTTTATTGAAATAAAATTTTAAGGTAACGTAATGATTCTTTTGAGTTTGATCCAGGTCAAGGTAATCATGTTTTGAGTACTAGTCCTTGAGTACAAGGTGTCTTAAGAAGCCTAGTCATAACAAGCATAGTCATATCATGAGCATGTGAATGATGAGAATGAAGAGGTATGTGAAAAGGAATGATATTATTTGAGGATCATGAAATTATTGTGAGAAAGGTATAAGATAATCAAGAATTTTTTCAAGGCTATTTGTCAAGTTTCAAATGCCTGAAAAGCCTAGTCATAACACTAGGCATAACATGAAGAGACCTTGTGAAACAATTTGAGAATGGCGTCTTGGTGAGATAGATGAACATAGGAATAATAGGATATATTAGGGTTCTTGAGAATGTATTTGATGCATTGGATCACTCAAGATATTTTTAAGGTAAACCTACATGGGTAAGACCTTAAGTCTAAGTCTACAACTAGACTAGTGTTAGACTCTACCTAACCTAATAAAGTGTCATGTGGTGTTATCAAGACTATGAAGGATGTAAATTAGTGTTTGAGCATGAGATATGTTGTGTGATAAATTATATGAGGTGTTTAGAGATTGGTCAGTGGTTAGAAGGTCAGTTTTATGGCCTAATGTGCCTTATAAGTCAAGGTCTAAGAAAAAAAGAGAAAGATGGTGGCCAAATGAGGTATGAGATTCATATTTCAAGATAATAATGAGAATGTGAGAATTTTAAGTGGTTTTATATGTTTTCTTAGGTGTGTTGACCAAATTTGAGGTTAGAGTTTGAAGGTTTAAGCTTGAAAAAGTGTTTTAAGGTCTCTCAAGTGCACAAAATAGAGGGTTCTCAACCTGAGAAGGAATTTTAGGTGTTCATCGGCACTTGTAACCTCTACATGGGAACTTGACCTATTGAAGAGAGATGGTGAAGGGTCATAGCTAAGATCTCCAAGTAGTCCATTATGAACAATCATTAACACCAAAAATAATGTTAACCCTCTCTAAAACCCTAATAATGACCCAATATGAAAGATATTATTTTAAAGTGATTATAATGGATTGGTATGTCCATTTAAGTTATTTTAGGTTTTATTAAACTCTATTATTCATCTCCAAGTTTGATTATTTTGTCAGGTGAGTGATTGGAACCTATAAGAAAGGCCTTGTTTGTCAAAGATTTATTATAGCAATCAAATTTGACCAAGTGAAAGTTGATAAATAGATGGAGAACAAATATTGATAATTTTATTTGATGCAAATGGTGGTTTATAAGAATTTTATATCCCTCAGGTATTCTAAACTATTCTTCCAAGATAACCTATCTCTAATAGGCCTAATGGTGTAAAGAGTGAGAAACCTAGCCAAAAGTGAGAAGGTGATTAGGTATGTGCTATCATGGATTAGGGATGAATCCAATTGAATGGAGAAAATTTTCAATAATTTTAAGACATGTTTATGTTGGATATAATTTTTTTAGGTCAAGAGATATGATGAAAATGTTTTTCACAAGTTGACTTGTCTATCTCTATGAGGTTTGTGTGCAGTGAGATTATGAGATTGGTATGCAAGACAAATATTAAAAATTAAAAATATTATCTATATATTTTATAATAGAATAATTATCTCATAGGATCATACAAATTCATTAGGATTTTTTTAAAGTGGTCATATAGGTGTTGAATTTCAAAGTCAACATGACTATGCTTTAAGGCAAACTGGTAGTTTTGGGTAAGCAAGTTAAGTGATGAGTTTGAGACTCTATTACCTAAGTTTAAGAATCCAATATATGTTATGTTTATATTTTGTATTTTTTATTACCTATTTATGATTTTTATAATATTTTAATTTAGTGAAAGTGGTTGAGATGTTGAATCCAAAATGGTTTATCTAGCTAAGTGAGGTCTGTGAGAAAGAAGGTAAACAAATTGGTCTACAAGACCAATAGTTGCCATTAGATATTATGATATTTTTATTGTGATTTTTTATGATTAAGTTTTAGTATTATTTTTATACATTTTAATCCTTTTTTTTGTTCTTTTAGGTGTCATAATTTCAATTTTTCATGATTATGTTTTGAGGCTAGTTGGCAGTTCTAAGTGGGCTACTTGTAGAGAAGGGTTTGAGTACTTTTGCCTTGAGTTATGAAGTATAAAAATATTTTGAATACCCTAAGGTCATTTATATATTTTTTGTTATTTTTTTCCTGTGGTTGTTTGGAAAAAATTTATTTATGCTTCAGTTGTTCAAAATAAACTTTCTGTGTATGAGAAGGCCTAATTGTGAATGGTACAAATGGTGTGCTTCAAGTAGTGGTTGGAGCTAAAATGTGTTATGGATGTTATAAGAGGTATATTTGAGTGTAATATGATATTTTCCTTCCATTTTAAGAATTTTAATGTGTTACAAGGAAGACAAAGTGTAACATGTCCTAAATAGACCTAATGGGATTAGGTCTCCATGAGACCTAAAGGTGAGATAAGGCCTAATTGAGATATGAAAGACCTAAAGGGACTCAAATAAAATTTTATGTATGTTTATGATATGTCATAAGATATATTTTAAGTTTGAACTATGAGTTTAAAGGTGTTTGGCTGACCAAGAAGGATATGAACAAAAGGCTTGTATATATACAAAATAATTTTAGGCCTATTTGTGAGTGTAGAGTGAAAGTAAAAACAATAACATATTATAGAGTATAATGAGGTATTTAAAAACATAATATTATTGTATTTTATCTATTGTTAATATTTTATAGAGGCTCTGGACATGAAAATCAAGGTCATATGACCTAATCAAGTCAAGAAGAGGACTAGTTCAATGAAGAAGCCTAGAAGGTAGTTTGAGAGGGATAGAAGATAGATAAGAGCTAATAAAGGAGATCATCATTTATTGTATGAAAAATAAAGTGTATTTAAGGTTATCAAGGGTTTTAAATGGATGAGTTGGTACTGAGTCATCTAGGGGGTTGGTGCCTCCTTGCAAGTTGGTACTTGTTAAAGCCTATCTGAGTTGGTGCTTAGTTAGTTGGGGTTGGTGTTCCATATAAATTGGGTAATTAAATAAAATTAGTGTTTTTATTATAGGAATATATTCCATTTATATATATTATTGGGTTTTTCCCCCTTGAGGGTTTCTTACATATGTGATGTGTTCATGGGTTTCATGTTTATCTAAATAGGTGCTTATGTTTGCTATATATATGTGCTTGATTGAATGGTTCATGATTGTTTAAGTGAAAATGATAAGAAAGGTTTTTATAATTGATTTATCCCCCCTCTCAACCATTTTTATTCCAACGCACTTTACCCCATATACTCTTTTTACCATTTCAAATTTGATTTTAGATTGTTAGCTTCTACATATTGAATTGCCATATGTCCTATTTTCATTGATTTTAGGTGTCTCATAATCTTAGTGTGAAAAATGTCTCATTTTCATGTTTTAAAATATTTAATTTAATGTTTAAAAATTATTTTTATTAGTATTAAACATGTGGCTATAGATCACTTATATGTTGGGTATTAATTTCTATTCCTTTGTACTTTACTTCTTCAATCGTGGGTTCTTAGGTACCCAGAATGTAAATATATATTTTTTATGTTATGTAGTTAACATATTATTGGAATTATGACAAGTGGATAAATTTTGGTGATATAGAGGGTCTTCAAACTCTGAATTTTTCCCCACTATACTAGACCATGGGTTATCAATATGATTCCATGTGGATAACTCTCACTGCTCAGCTCACCCAAATAACTGTATAATATAATTTATTGATGTCATCCATGGGGTATCATGATTTTGATGTGTGGATCAATCTCAATGACTCAAAGGATCATTTAAATTTGTAAACTATGTAAATATCCTTTAGATGGGATGAGTGGGATGATGACACTTGGCATGATCTTATCAATTTATTACCTAGACGACTTCATAATGTGTTCTTGCTCTTTAGGATATGGATTATAAGGATAGTGACACTTCACATAATACTGATGACTTGGAGGTAGGATAATAAAGACTTTCTCAATCATTAAAGGCTATGGGTGAATGGAATAATAACACTTGGTAAAAGAAAATGAGTTTAAAGACATTCTAGAGATGAAATGAAAAAAACTTGATCACTAAATAACCTACATAACCTCAAACTAAAATATGATGTGGTTAGTATCATTAGTCACTAAAAATATTCATTTTAAATTTGAAAATCTTGAGAAATAATATAACAATGTTTCAACTTTGAATTTTAATAAAGCAACATAACACTCCAAAATGACAAGTTAACCTTAACATTTATTAAATATGTCCATACTTGGACTCTAAGTTTATGTTCTCAAAGGATCATGTCTTTATACTTTATCATTGATAAATTTTCAAAATCAATTGGGTCATTATTTGAAAATTTTAAAAATGGGGGTGTGTTGGGGCACAAAAAATCCCAATCTAGTAATGTCCTTGAATGAGCAAAATCATGACAATATTTATTGTTTTCATCACAATTTTCCAACCATAAAGATCTAATTTTCAATCTCCACTATGATTAAAAATTCCCCAAAAGTTTCATATTTTAAATCTCTAAAACATTAATCCTATTTTAGTAGATTCATCAAAAACTAATTAAAAATAGCCTCATTAAAAAACAATTAAAAATATTAGCCATAAAAATCAATGATCAATTATTCTATAATATTTAATTCTTATTCAACTTCTTTACGCTTGATGTGAGCCCATTTCACCACTACTTTATTGAGTATTTTAATATTTACTACAAATGTTTAACCCTAAATTGGATTCTATGTTTGGGTTATCTAGGGGTTAAGTACATGATCACAAAGTGAAAGATATGGAAAAAGGACAAAAAGTTAAGCCCACTTGCATTTTAGTTGGACACTCACATGATGCTAATGTCCAAAATCAGATGTAGGTGTCTAAGAGATAAAAACATAGTGAAATAGTAAACACCATATAGGGATCCTTAGCATACATCAAATTAAGAGTAATAAAATAACATACAAGCCCAAGGGGTAGGTAAATCAAGTGAAATAAGATGGAATGAAGAGGTCCATAAGAGGTTGTATCACTAGATATCTAATCCTTAGTCAAGAGATGTATACATGCAAAGAGGCTATAAAAACATGTTGATAAATTATTCTTGTACCAAATATGGTGTCTACATCCCCCCTCCCCTCCCCGCCCCTAATTTAATCTATCAATGTATCAAAACTAAAATTACTAGTTTAAAGGAAGATAAAAAAGCATACCATGGTGTGGACAACACACCTTGTCTTTTTTTGAGCTTTCCTTAAATATTTATTTTGAACATTAAATAAAACTAATATCATGCCAAAAATTAATAAACATATATAATATGAATGTAATAAATAATAAAAATTAGCATGAAGAAAAAACATGGATAGAATACCCTTGTGTATGTGTCATGTAGTAATGGTTCTAAAGTGCTAAAAACTGGCAAAGTAGACAAGGTGATTACAACCTCATCCATCTTCTAGTTAGGAAGATGAATGAAATTAAATGTGGTCAAATAGATTTCACCATGGTGGTGTTGTACTTAGAATAGGGAGAGTTGGGAGGTGATCATGCCCCAACCCAAAATAATAAGAGTGGTGATTTGGCTACCAAGAGTATCATTTCCTGACTAATACAACTCGAGTGAAAACATATGTAACTTGATCTAGGATTAGTGATGTAATTAATCTAACCAAATTTTTTTGGTGAGACTAGATGATTTAATCACTCCAATCTAATCAAGAGAGCCAACTATTACAAATGGGTAAGGCTCAATGTAGTATGTAAAAGTACATCCTAGTGGGTAATGATAGTCCCTAAGAGTGTTTTTAAATCTTAAATTGATTTTTATTTTTTAATACTAGGTACAAATTGCATAGAATATGTACCTTACATATGTCTAATGTTGAAAGTGTATGTAATAAAGGTACCAATGTATAGAATTCTACCATAACTATGAATCTAAATTATATAAATATGTGTTTTAACCAATTTATAAACTATGTAAGTGTGGATAACATGATTCCAAAGCATACCCCCACTACATTTGGAGAAATTTGAAAATTTATATAAGTACCAATGTAGAGGACATGTTTCCAAAAAATGCTCCCACTAAATTTGGGTATGTCAGATACAAAATAAGTGTGGAGAACATGCTTCTAAAGTATAACCCTAATGAATATGAATAAAGTGAAAATTGTAATTAACTATAAAGAACATGTTTATAAACATTCCCCTAATAATATTCCCCCCATTTTGGGAAGATGGAATATAGTACCTGTTAGTCATCTCCTCACAAAAATAAAAAGTGATAATTTGCTTGATGTAGGGACCAAGTTGTATGTTGGTAGTATTAGTGCTGGCAATTTGTAATATTAGTTTTATAATACTTAGAATCTATTATAATATTTGTGTCTAGTAAAATTTTAGTGATTTATAGTAATGGTTGAAAATTAAAAAATTTGGTGTAATACGCAAGGGATCATTGTCTAGAGCCCAATACAACTCATGGTTTTGATTTTAGACCACCAAAGCTCAAGATATGCATGATTGAAGTTTGTGTACAAAGTGTATATTGGGTAATTTAAATAAAAAATTGAAGTCATTTACATATTAAAACTTTTATAAATTTTAGATCTGAGTAAAAGATAACCATGCCAAATGGTATATCCCCTTGACTAATGTGATTTGATGTACTCTAGACAGCTCTAGCTAGCCAGGATTTTACTGAGTTGGTAACCAGGTTTGGTTGTCAATTTACTAGTATTTTTTAATTTTTGAAATATTTTCATTTTAGGATTGATTTTTTATTTGTAAATGGATCTATTTAAACATACATCAAGGTTTGGGACACTTATATCGGTAATATGATGCTAGTTTTTGAGCTTAGTTGTAAGTGTCTGACATTACAATTCTGCATCATCAACATTTGACATTATTATCCCATGTTGATACTATGTTGGATGTTACTATATTTGCATCAATGATAGTGTCTAATGCTACTATATTTTTATTTTTTGAATATTTTATTATAACATCTATATTTTTGAACTAAAATTTTCTTGTTAATGAGTATTCATTATTGTGTTTTTAGTTACAAAAGGATATGCATATTCAGGAGTTTTAACATGATACACATTTTTATACCCTAATAAAGCTGGGTCTATATGTGATTGACTAGGCCATGTTAAATTAGGAATAGTTGGGTCACATGGCCCATTTGGGATAGATTCCATATGATATACACCTCCTCACATACCTAGCTAATAGGGGGAAACTAGACACATGCACTTTCTAGCTCCCTATGGGGGAGATGATAGTGACATTCGAGGATGTGTATTGGACTTTCTATCTTCCTATTATAGGTGAGAGGGTTAAAGTTAATATAGATTCCATATGATATCCACCTCCTCACCACCTTAACTAAGAGGTAGAACCCAAACATATGCACTTTTTATCTCCCTACAAGGGAGATGATGGTCACATTGGAGGATGTGTATCAGATTTTATAGATTCCTATTAGAGGTGAGAGAGTTCAAGTTGTTATACATGGTATCTCTAGTTAAATTCAACATTGTCACATATATTTTCATGTCTAGAGGGCTCCATACATAGAGCTAGGAACCATTATTCATTTGGATAACATTTTTAGACGTGTTGTTCTATAGTTGTGGAAGTTTATTTATGTTTTAATAGAGTCATTCATAGTAGTATAGGGTGGAACAATGGCTATCTAATATTTTATGTACCATGTAGTTTGTAATATTGATCTTTATCATACCATATATTCTTAGGGTCATAGTATTTGGATCATTTAGATAGGGATCTTTATAGATTTGCATTATAGATCCATAATGAAGGGATTGGAGTAATGACTCTTTTGTGTGTTTGGGCATATGAGCACATTATAATGGTATGGCTAGTTTGTAGACCCCTATTTGGGTGGACCCATCCAAAGATATTTTTAGAGTGGTGGGTATTTACCAATGGGAGACTACACACCATGATGGAATACCATGATATTTTAGATAGATTAAATTCAAATCAGATCATATGGCATATGTATAGGTATTTTTTTGGATGGCTCAAGGATGGAAATGAGTTTTAGAGGGTCTAAATCAACATGTGATTAGTTTATCAATTTCTTAGTGTGTATGAGTTATTTTATTATGACCATATTTTATGAAAGTTTGGTATGGATCAGGGAGTGCCATTGACACCTACCCCTAGCATCAGATAATATAGAATGGGCATAAGCACCATAATAGGCCAACACCTATAGTTATAAATCTAACACTAAATCTTACTAATAAGAGAGATATTATAGTTACCCTGGATGTATGGGATGATGTTGGATGCATAGATGATTCTATGTAATGGTGGGCAAGATCTTGATGGCCATTATTATTTCCTATTGTAGTTTTCCCTAGGTTCTAGTCTTGTAACACAAGGGGATGCAGAAGGAGAGATAGGTAGATATGTAGGTGATGGTGAGATTGTAGGACCAACACTAGTAGATGAGGCAATAATTAGATCCATATATGAGCACTATAGTTTTTAAATTTGGCATTTTATTTAGGTATTGTTGACACTTGGATTTGCACCCCTGAGGAGATGCCTAGATCTCCTCATCCAAGTGGCACAATGGAAACATCCCTCTTGTTATGGGTGATAATGTTGAGAGATGAATATCTAGTAGGGCTAGTTCCCTTAATGCACTCTTTGAAGTAATTACTTACATATCAACTTGTGGATGAAAAGGGTTAAGGAAAAAATTAAGAAAACCAAAAAAATGGTGATGCACCAATGTTTAATCTCCTCCTATTTGATTAAATATTTACTACTTAATGACCAACAAAGTCTCTCTCACACAAAACTCAAAACTCTAAATGCATTGTCACATCTATATTTCATATGTTAGATTCAAGAAGGTATTTGATACTTATGAGAGTAATGGATGATTCTATAAGGGAATATAGTCATAAACCACTTCTAAGACACCTATACACTTAGGAAAGAATACTAACAAAGACCTAAAATGACACTCTTTCTACAGACTTGGTAGATAGTCAAGGATAACATGCTAGAAAATAAGATCTTTTACTAGATCAGATGAATAAGATTGAAATCAATACTTAATATTACAATATGCGAGTGGTAAAATCACTTGTTTATTTCTTCAATAGTCCTTCAAGTAAAAATTAGGCTAGAGTTTCCCCATTAACCAATGGAGGCTACTCAAAAGAGCTAAAAGAATACATATTTATATCTTTTGAGAGAGACACAAAGTAAAGGAAGTCCAAAGGTCACTTGGACACGTGTCAATTTAAGAAAATAAGTTATAAATGCATGGAAAATAGGTATGAAATGAGCCATGCAATATTAGGAAGTCTAAAAGGCCATCTACAAGCTATTAATGATGTCAAGCTGATGTATGAAGAGGTGAATAGGCACTCAAATTACCTAGCATTGCCAAATATACATTGGCATACCCAAGGTAAGTCTATAGGTTTCACATCCATACAAGTTCCATCTTGTTCACAATACAACTCATTATGGTACAACATGTAACCACCTATAAGTAGTATTATAGGAAGGTCAAAAGATATTTCATGGTGTTTGGATAAGCATTTTATCCTTTTTGGGGTCATAACATGTTTTGTGAAGCATGACTGGTCTGTTTGGTTTCTTAGTTGGCAAGGTAAGGGTATAAAACACTTCTAATGATGAGTGGATAAACTCAGGCCTTTTGTCCCAAAATTTCCAAAATAGAGTCCCAAGAGGTTTTGCTAGGCCTTCCAAATTACACTTGAAAAAGGTTTCAATGCCTAAATTTTAGTGTATGTATAGCCCCTAGTACAAGTAATGACCCTACCAATTTTGGGGAAGAAAGGATAAGGGGAAGGTGATTTTGTGAGGTCTCAAAAGTGTCTCAGAACACACTAAGAAACCTTAGTGATGTCTATAGGCCTGTGAGAACAAATAATTTTTTTGTCACCTTGAATGGGCACTTGCAAGCATAGCCTAATGGATATTACTTTTAGATGTTTTTAAAGGATCGAACAAGGTGAAAATCCATCTTGAAGAGCTGAGAAGAGACATGGTAAAATTTTGTTATGTTTCTAATGTGTTCAATGGCAGTAATAAGACCCTCTCCACTAAAAGATGGAACACTCTTAAGGGTTGCTCCTAGAATTTGGTCATATTGGAAATATTAAAAGGAGACGATCTGGTGAAGCCTATAAAAGGTTGGTTTCTATCCATCTTGGAATGTGCTTATGAGTATTAGGGATTGAACTAAATAAGAACTTAGACTTATTAAGCATCAACTCTCTTTAATAATGATGGGTATTCAAAAACCTAAACCTTTTATCAAAATATAGAAGTAATTACATAAACTCAAAGGGTATACCTTTAGTAAACAGACCTAATAGTCACCTTTGGCATGGAAACTAGGAATTGATCAGTAACTAAAGAGTTAAAAATTTTAGTGGAGTTTCCAGGTACTAAATATAGATTCTCTTGTAGCTACAACTATGCCAAGACCAGCACCAATCTTGGATAATCTTCTAGGACTTAGAGTCCAATTAGGCATGATAAAAATTGTGCCACTTGGATGAGGATACTAGGCATCTCTTTAGGGGTGCAAATCCAAGTGTCAATAGTTTTTAGCATGCTTGGTGGGACTCTAAGTCTTAGAAGATTGTCCAATATTAGTGTTAGTCTTGGTATAATTATAGGTACAAGAGCATCTACATTTAGTACCTGATAAATCCACTAAATTTTTAAACTCTTTGGTTTCTAATCAATTCCTAATTTCCATGCCAAAGGTGACCACTAGGTCTACTACTAAAGGTATACCCTTTGAGTTTATGCAATTACCTTTATATTCTACCAAAAGGTTTAGGTTTATGAATACCCATCCTTATTCAAGAGAGTTGGTGTTTAAGAAGTCTAAGTTCTTGTTTAGTTCAATCCATAATACTCATAATTAACATTTGATTATGGCTGAAAACAAACCTTTTGTAGCATTCACCGGATCATCCCCTTTGAACCTTACCCAATACAACCAAATTCTAGGATCAACCCTTAAGAGTGTTCCATATTTTAGTGGAGATGGTCTTATTACTACCATTGAACATATTAGAAACATAGAAAACTTTTTAAATATACATAATATCATTAAAAAAATGTGGCTATTAGGTTGTTGGCATTGTCTTTCAAAGGGAAATCTTTGGATTGGTATGGGACTCTACCTAAAAATTCTATTGACTCAGGATGAAATAGGAAACCTATTGACTAAGAGGTTTGGAGAGAAGAGTGTTCATCTATCCCTAGCTAATCAATTGGCCACTATCAAGAGGGCACCACAAGATTTTATGCAATATTTCAACACTATATTTCAAAAAACCATGGGATATGATCTTAGCTCTTTTGAGACCTACTCCAAATTATGCATTCTTTTACTATTTAAAAGTATTGAATAGTGATGTAGCCATGATGATCCAATCCATGGGTGGGAATACACATTATGCTACATATGAGATAGTTATTAATGTTAAGAATTGTCTTGTTCAAGTAGGGAAGATTGTTCTTAAGCCTTCAATGCCATTGTTCCCTATTTTGTAGCCTTCTAGTTAAGTTGCATTACCTACCTTGGCTCCTTTGCCTGGCCATGAAAAGTCTTCCTTTGTCCAAAATAATGAGATTCATGAGGTCAAGAGTTTAATCCAAATTGTTACCAATGAATTGGTTGATCTTGAAAAAAACAAGCTCAAATTTATAGGCCATACCAATCCTATAATTAGTTTGGACAAACCAATAGACCTCCTTTTCAAGGTAATGCTCAAGGACAAGGTTAAATCACCTAAGTTAGGCCTTATAAAAGATACAATCCTAATGTTCCCTCATAATCTAAATATATTGTTCCCACTCAAAATAACTTGGTTCAAGAATAGCCATGGTATCTACCCTTTGAGTAAAATCAAGACAAGTTGCTTATGCAAATGAAATGCACAACCAAACCATGGCAATGCAATGCAATGAATCTTTCCAAGTTTCATGTTTTAAAGGACCAATAAAAAGTGGGGTGGATAATGGTCAACCACAATCTGATTCTACCCTCATAAATAATTTAGAGGGAGAGTTTTGTGCTATTAATCACTTGGGTAATCTAAGTAATATGAATACTGGTGTTGCCTCTAACATTAGGTCCAAAAAAAGGGTTGTTAAAGAGAAACAAGGAGTAACTCAAGGACCTATTTTGGTTCCTAGCTCATCTCTAATGGTAAGTGTGTCAAATTCAACTCCTAGAGTGTAAGAATGTCAAAAATTTAGAATATGAAGACAACTCCTATTCACCCTCCTTTTTAATCTATACCGCAAGGAGCTAGTTCTCCTAAGGATCCCCCAAAGGTGATAAATTATTTCATTAATGTTATAGACCAGATGAAGAATCTACACATGAACATATCATTATGAGATTGTTTGACAATACCAGGGTAGAAATATATGTTCCAAAAAGAATTTAAAGGATTTGGTAAGTTGGATCATCTAGGAATGAAAATGTTGTCCTAGTTAATGGAACTCAACCTATAGATGGTCAAGTGAAAAATAATGAAAAAACTCCTCATTTTTACCTATATTTAGTCATTTTTTATTTCTTCATTCATAATTTCATCATAGATAGTGGGGCTAGTACTTCAATTATGACCAAGTATATAATGGATAAACTAGGCCTCAAATATAATCCAATGATTAAGGGAGTCTTACAATTTGAAGGATCACCATCATAGAATTTGGGAGTAGTTAAAGATTTGAATTTGACCTACATGATTATCATAAATTATATATTCCTCATGATGTGGTTGTGGTATATTTACCTCCATACTTTTCCCTATGCTTGTCAAGAGAGTTTACAGCTAATATAGGTGGATACTTGGCAGACAATTGGTCCTACATGGTGTTTAAGACAAAGTATGGTACTAAGGTGAAGATTGAATCAGAACCTATTCATCATAATCACTTAGAGAATTACACACGTAAAGTGGCAAATTTTAAATATGCCATCATTGATGAAGAGGAACTTCACATTGACCAATCTCCAACATCTTCCCTTGAAAGAGTTTTTGATTCATACTTAGATGAATGGGGAGATGAACATTATGAACATGATCCTTAAAAATTCATGGAAGAATCTAGTCTTGGGGTGTATTATATTCATGAGGAAGACTCCTTAATTCCAAATTTAATGAAACCAAGTGAAGATATATATGGTTTATGGTAGCTTTTCTTTGATGGGTCAAGGAGCAAGATTGGGGTAGGTGGTGGAGTAATGTCGGTTTCACCTTCTAAAGAAAGGTATTATTCAAATTTTAGATTTAAATTCTCATGTACTTGTAATGTGGTAGAATATGAGCCCTCATTCATGGCCTTGAATGGGATAGGATAAGAGGTCTCAAGGAATTGTAAGTGTTTGGTGATAGTGAGTTAGTTGTGAATCATGTGAGAGGGTAGAATTTGACTAAGAAATATTTGATTAAGTCCTATAAGCATAGAGTGTGGGATCTTGTGGAAACTTTCAAAGCTTTCAACATCAAATATATTTCAAGAGAGGATAAAAATCATGTTGATAGATTGGAATCAATTGGAGCTCAATTTGATTTTCCAAAATAGATAAAATAGGATAGGAACCAACCACATCTCAAGGTGATTGTAAGGCCCTCCATACTAGATAATTTCATTAATTGGAAAGTATTTGATAGTGACCAAAAAATATAAATTTTTATACATGAAGAGGCTAAGTTTTTTTCCAAGAATCAGTCCAAACTAAAATAAGAATATGGAGGGTAGATTATCTAATTAAAATCCAACAAGCTTCCTAAAGACCTAGTTACTCTTGAGAGAATATTCAATGAGGATGACCGGCTAAACAAGAGAAGGTAAGTATGTCTACCAAGAAAGATAACTATGAGAAGGTAGAAATATTTAAGGATAATTTACTTGCACTTGGAAAAGTATGTACTAGTTAAAAGAAGCATGCTTTCATTGAGTTATGCAAGGAGTTTTTTGATGTCTTTACATGGGAATATAGTGATTTGAAGGGTTTTGATACAAACCTAGCCCAACACACCATAGAGATATATGAGAGTGCAAAACCTATTAATCAAAAACAAAGGCCAATAAATCCTAAGATTCAACCCCTCATGAATAAAGAGCTCACTAAGTTGATAGAGTCTAGAATCATCTTTCCTATCAAGCATTCATCTTGGTTGGCCAACTTAGTTCCTATTAGGAAGAAGAATGTGGAGATCAGGTTGTGTGTTGACTTTAGGGACTTAAATATAGTTTCTTTGATATATCATTATCACCTTCCTTCTATGGAACAAATTATATAAGTTGTGGTAGGTAGTGAGAGGTTTTCTCTCCTTCATGGTTATTCTGGATACAATTAGATTTTGGTGAAGGAAAGTGACCAATATAAGACAACCTTACTACTAAATGGGGTACATATTCTTGTATTAAAATGCCTTTTGGATTGTCTAATTCTAGAGATACATTTCAACTTGTAATGTATATGGCTTTTCAAGGACTAATCAATGACATTATGTTGGTGTATCTTGATGATGTAACAATTTTTTCCAAGGATGAAAAGGATCAGTTGAATAACCTAAGATAGATTTTTGAAATGTGTAGATAATTTAGGATCTCTCTAAACCTAAAGAAATGTGTGTTTGTTTTCCATTAAGGTAAACTCTTAGGACACATTGTCTTGAAGAAGGGCTTATCCATTGATCCTAAAAGGATGAGTGACATCTTGGCATTGTCTTTGCCTAAACACAAGAAAGGATTACAAAGTTTATTTAGAAAAAAAAATTTCATAAGGAGATTAATTTTTTATTTTTATAACTTTGTCAAGCCTCTAACCTCAATTCTAAGGAAGGATGAAGTGTTCACTTAGACAAGAAGGATGAAGGAAAGTTTTAAAGAGATCAAATAAGCCATTGCCCAAGCTCTTACTCTTGAAAGTCATAATTCATTCAAAGATTTTGATTTTATACCTTTAGAAATGAAGAGGTAATATTTTCCATGCTTACTCAAGAAAATTATGAAAATTTGGAACATCCTATTGCCTTCTTTAGCCAAGGTTTAGAAGGCTATGAGGTAAGATACAATTATGTTGATAAATAAGTGATTTCAATTATTAGAGCCTAAATAAATTTAGGAATATTTTATTAAATAAAAATATTCACATATTTATACCTCATCCTAGTGTCAAGGGCTTTCTCTATGAGCAAGGATTTGAATTTTAAGAGGGTAGGTTGGATTACAATAGTGATGGAATATGATGTGGAAATCAAGATAACCAAGCCAGTGAAGGGAAAAGGGTTATGTGAGAATCTTAATTTATAATTGAAAGATAAAAAATAGGTTGTTTTGGAATGATGACCCTATGGTAGCTTTATCATCATCCATGAGGAGTTGGACACAAGACATGATTCATTTTCTTCAAACTGGTGAGTGTCCACAAGGTCTTCATAGAGATAGAAGGTACTTTAGATTAGAATCCGTTCCTTATGTACTTATTGATAGAGTGATATTTAATAAGGAATTTTTAGGTGTGTTATTGATGTGTATTGACTTAGATCAGATTGATCAAGTACTATTTGAGTTTTATGATGGACTAGCTGGTGGTCACTTTGCTCCAAGAACCACAACTACTAGGATTATGAGGGATAGATACTTTTGGCCTAGCTTGTTCAAGGAAACCCATGCTTGGGAAAGAAAATGTCAAAAGTATTCTTTTTTTTTTTACGTTAAATAAAATCTTTCTACCTTGCCTCTTCATCCAATCCAAGTTGAGCAACCCTTCATGCAATGGGTTTTGGATTTCATAGGCTTAATCAATCCACCTTCTATTACTGGTCACAAGTGGGTGTTGACTACTACATATTACTTTAAAATATGGGTGGAGGTTTTAGCTCTTAAAGAGTTAAATGAAAACTCATTTATAGACTTCTATGAAGGTATAGTAATAAGGCTTGGGGCTCCTTCAGTAATAATTTTAGATAATACATTAGATTTTCTTGGAACAAGGACAAGTGAATGGGATTTGAAGTATGGCATATATCTTAGCACCTCCTCTAACTATTATCCCCAAGGGAATGGACTAGCTGAGTCCAAAAACAAGAATATAATTAGGATCATAAAGAGGACAATGGAGGAGAATCAAAGGACTTAGCATTCCAAGTTAAAGACAACCCTTTGGGGTAATAAGATTACCCCAAATAGAGCAATTGGAAACTCACCATACACACTTGTTTATTGGAGAGAAGGTATACTACCTATTTCACTTGAGTTACCAGCTTTGGACCTCACCTATTAACTGTGATTGATGGAGAATAAAAGCATGGAAGTCAGGTTATGTGAATTTTATGTGAGAGAGACTTTGTTGGTATTTAAGTAGTAAATATTCAGTCAAATAGGAGGAGATTAAACATTGGTGCATCACCTTTTTTTTGATTTTCTTATTTTTTTATTAATATTTTTCATCCATAGGTTGATAGGTAAGGAAGTGCTTCAAAGAGTGCATCAAGGGAACTAACCCTTTTAGAGATTCATCTCTCAACATTGTCATCCACAGCAAGAGGGATGTTTCCATTATTCCACTTGGATGAGGAGAGTTAGGTATCTCCACAGGGGTGAAATTACAAGTTTCAATAGGTAAAATATTAGATAAAGTATTTTATTTCATAGATGTATCTAATTGGTATTATATATTTTATGTCTATAGGTAATCATGAGTGAATGATAGTGGTAGACCATGCAATATAATCCCTCACACATAATGTGCCCATGGATATAGATGTAGATGGTTTTATCAAGAAGGTAGTTGATATTATAGGTTCCCATGACCTTTATTTTATCTTATTGTGAGATTTTTGGTAGTATATCATATTATGGTAGATGAACATGAGGAACTACATGTCAAGTTAGATAGATTGGACATCTAACAACATAATGACATGGAAATCATGTAGGATTTGATTCATCTATATAACAATATAATAATTGAGCATGAGGATATGTTTTGGCATTTAGGATCCTTTAAAGAGAGAGCACATGATTTATCATGTGCACGTGGGGCCCGGTTAGATCCCAATGCCTTAACATCGAGAGGTTTGAGGATCATGGATATAGAAAGCATGAATATTTATACTATTATAATTAGAAGGTGTTATTTTATTTAAAATATCATGAAATTCAATAGAATTAGATGAGAAAACTTCATTTGTAAACGTTTGGTCATTTGTATCAAATAATGCAAAGGAGGGAAGAATGCAACTTTCACTTTTGGTTTTACTTTTTAAATGGGGAAGAGAAGATGCAAGGATAGTTTTGATCTTATTTGACTTACATGAATTTATATTTGAAAAATATATCTGAAATATATTTGGTACTTTACTTGTGTCCCAAAAAATACATGTCTTGTATTCATTTCCTTATGATCATCATATGTACTTTCATTTTGTTCTTCAAGAAAGATAATGGGAGATTTACGACATGCATGTTTTTATCACAAATTAAAGGGGGAGAAAAAAATTTAATATTTCATCATCCAAATAAACCATATAATTTTCAACATGAATATTACTTGGAAAAGAAGGCACACACTTGATTTCTTCAATATTTTCATCATGAGAGATATAGGAGGAATAGTTAATGTTTTGGACATTTACATTATTGGAAAAGGAAGGAGCACACTCAATTTTTGAAGTAACTAAATTATGTATGCATGCAGCATTTTGATTTTCAATATTATGAATGATACCATTTTTCATATCTATTGTATTATAATAACTTTGGTGATTCTTGAAACCCTTCATCTTTGTAAATAAGAGGAATGAGATAAGTGTTATAGCTAAGAGGGATATCATCACACTCATAAGAAAAATTAGAAATGTCACTACCTTACTAATTTATATTTACATCTACATCATTGGTTCTTTCATTATCATAATTTTAATAAAAATTGGCTTTATCTTATTTTTATGTTTGATAAAATATTCAAAAGAAATATAATGATCATCAGGGGGAGTAAATAAAAGATCACAATAATGAAGTTTTCATGTATGGATTTCTATTAATGACTCCATAAATATTTTAACATTTAATAAAATTATAAAGCACATAACCACTATGGCCAAATTAGTGATGTAACTAATAATTCTTAAACTATACACATATAAGTAAGAGAGATAAAATTAGATCTAAAAACAACATCTAGAAATCTGAAATGAAATTATTTTGAAGAAGGAAAAACCCTACATGAAAACTAGGTTTTTGGCTCAATAATAGAAGATAGGTACACTAAACATTTAACCCTAAATTGGATTATATATTGGGGTTATCTAGGGTTTAAAAAATGATCACATAGTGAAGGATAACAAAAAAGGACAAAAAGATAACCCTGGGCACTTGCATCATAGTTGGAAATTAGCAATTGAGCCTAGTGTCCAAAAATGGATGTAGGTGTCAAGGGGATAAAAACATATCGATAAATAAGAAATAATAGATAGGTATCCCTAGCATACATCAAATGAAGAGTAATAAAATAACATATAGTTCTAATTGGCATGTGAATCAAGTTAAATAAGATGGAACTGAAGACATCCACAAGAGGCCATATTACTAGATATATAATCCTTAGTCAAGATATGTATACATAAAAAGAGGATATAAAAACATGCTGATAAATTATGCTTTTACTATATATGGGTGTCTACAACAAATTATAGACAATCTGACTCTATAGAGGTGTCATTAAAAACTATCCATGCATCATTAACCAACTTAATGAAGTCATCCTCCTTCAACCATGATGAATTAAATTTAAATGGGAGCAAAGGATTATAATTCTCTTTCTCAATCTATAGTAAAATGGGAATTTGATCATACTCTCCACCCATTGACACCTAAGATATAATTCTCTAAGATCCATTCACAAAATATTCATTTATTAAAAACCTATATAAATGTTAGGCTACTCTATCATTACCAACTCTCATGTTTATACAAGTGGAAACCACAATAATAGGTTCCATATCCACCAACCTAGCCTCTTAAAACTTGTGTAAAAATTATTTATCCAATGGGTTAGTTCTAGCAATATCCCCCCACACTTCCACTCTTTAAGTGGTTAAATTTAAATCTCCCCTAATAATCATATTAACAACTTCATAAAAGTTTTGAGCAAAAAGCTCTTCCCATTAGGTCACCCTCTCCTCATAAGGCCCATAAATATTAACCACTATTAAATATTTCCCTAAATTCATTTATTTAAGTTCCAACCCAATACCATAAACAAAATATTTAGAGTTTACCATCCTCATTGTATATTTCCTCTATCTTGAAACCAAACCCCTAGAGCTTCCAATTGAATCCATGGCCAAAAAATCCAAATATTTCAAAAGTTTGGATAAAAATCCAATAATATTTTCCCCTTGTCCCTTTGTTTTTAAAATCAAAACCACATTTGAGTTATGAATATTAACCAATCTATTAAGTGTATCTTTTTTTGAAGAGTTTCCCATCCCCCTAATTCAAATGGATAATATAATCATGGGTTACACCCCTTAAGGGATTTTTCCACTCTAAGGGGTCCTAAAAGTGTTTTATGTTTCCCTTTTAGAATTTCCCTTACCAATTTAAACTCAGCCTAATAAAAATGTGAGATTTTATCTCTACCTTAATGGAAGTGATCTAACCTCAACACTCTACCTATGCCACTTTTGATGCTAACATATTGCACAATTGCAATTTCTTTCCTATAATGTAAAGGAATCTTGGTTGATCTAATGCAACTTAAGATTCAATTGATTGCATATTTGATAAGCACCCATGTGAGCTAACCAATCTTCTAGGAATGTTCATTGCTCTGACCACTTCATCATCAACCAAAATGGCCTCCATATCTTATTGTGAAGTCAATTATTTACCAATAGTATTTCCATCACCACTTTTAATATTTCATGTATTTCTCTCCAAAATTTCCTTATGGACCTCCCTCTCTAGTCTCTAGTTAGTATAATCTAAAATAAGACCAACCTCCCCCATCATTTCCCTTACTATAGAGGTCGATCTATTATATTTATTATGAGGATTATGGATGATATTTGGATCCATTATCATCACATCCTAAATATATGCATTTAGAGAGTGATTCATATCTTCTAATAGTAAGTATAAGGAAGACTACAATATAATGTCTACCTCCCCCGTCTTGATATGTTAGTAGAGCTCACTATTTTTCATCTTCTTTTCCATGTAATTTAATACCACCATATTCATTGGGCTTATATCCATATTTTAACCTCCACCTAATAACCAACTATCACTTCACTAAAATCCTTGATACCCCCTTCCTCCCAATCCTAAAATATGTATGTGGCCTCCTTCATTATTTATGCATGAAGTGAAGAGTGAAATAATTTTCTAAGTGTCCATATACATGACATATAACACACCTAAAATAAATTCCCACACAATATAATCATGGTGTATGATTTTAGTTACCATATTAAAACTCTATTTCCTCTTATAATCCCTCCTTTGAATCTAATTCAACCATTATTATGGCCACCATCATAGAAGACATTTTCAAATAGATAACATCCACCTCAAGAAAATTCCCTTTGTTGCCCATAATGACCTTAAAGATCACCTCATTCCATAACTCCAATGGAAAATCTAAATGCTTAAACCAAATATATTGAGTCAAAGACATCTCCACCCAAGGATCAAGTCCCGATGACCATCTCTTTAAATTTAAGAGAGCAGCCCCCCAAAACCATCTGGTACGTAAAATTATTTTAACATATTATGTAGATTTTAAAATGAATGAAATACATCCACATACCAAACTATGGAATGTTGGAGTGTAACCAAGCACTTATTTCTAGTGAAGGGTCAACCATTGTTGTAAACTATTACCCAAGTTTCTTCTCCTATAAAAACACCTCATCAATGTAGTGTTCATCAAATCAACTAAATTATCCATATTGACATATTCCCCAGTATGAGTTTAAGTTTTTTACCCTAAATATTCACAAATCTTATACCTTTCATCCATTGAGTTGTCTTGGAATAAATTAATATATTCTCCTTTATATTTTTGGGAAGATAAATCTTGTGTACAATTGAATCAAGTAAACACCCCATTAGGCCTCCTTCAATACCCCTAGTTTTGTCTACATAATTAGAAAATAAACCATATACTTATTTACATATGCATCCTTATCATCTTGGAACAAAACATTACCCATGAGTTTTAAACATTCTTCAAAGGATGTCTTGGGCCCATTTGACCAAGGATCAACATAACCTATATTTTGAGGCACTGGAAAAATAATTTTTTGTTTTATTTTATCCCTATCCCCAACAAATCTAAATTCTAAAAAAAATTCCATCTTTGATACCCATTTAGTCCTTGCAGAACCTACAATGTCAAACCCATCATCTAATTATTAAATGGGATTTTCTTGAAAATATGCAAAGCCCTCTAAACCACTAGTATGTGGAAGACCTGATACAAATTTATTTTTGTTATTTTTCCAACCATACACTAAGAAAATAGCCATCCTTAATGTGTATCATATGAATAATCCACATGTTCTTAATACCTCTCAAAAATCTCTAGGTATTTAAAATTGTGACCTCTATCTTATACTACCTCCATCTAATTTCAAGCACTATGGACAACCTATGGGATGTAGAAAATGCCAATGTATAAGAAACAAAGAGAAGCTTAAAGATGTGGAACACCATTGAGCCAAAAGCACATTTTAAAGTATTGAAATGAGATGGTAATATAATGATACACCCTAAAAGCTTAACAACCAAACCCAATTAGGCTAATCTTCAAGTTGAGGGATAATAAAATGCTATGTTGATAACTCATCCTCTAGGGCATATACCTAATTAGTTATCCAAAGCCAAAAAAAATTGAATTAAAAATTAGTGAAACTTTATAGATTGTCAAAGTAAAAACCCTAACCAATAATAAAAATTTGACATTATGCACTGACAAGACCCAATCAGACTATAAATCCCAACTAACACTAAGTTAGAAAAAGTGAGCTAAAAATAGACCATATCAGGTAAAAAGACGTGACTCTTAAATAAAATTATTAAATAATAAATTTTAAAAATAAAGTAACTATTGGATCAAATTTTTAAAAAAATAGGGAAATGTCAAATTAAATAATTAATATGTTCAAAGACAAAATCAGAGAAAGAAGCTAGATTAAGACTCCTAGGCATGAAATAGACTTCAAATCAATATAACCAAAAAAATTAAGGAAAATATACCTTTGAAAAAGATAAAACCACATTATATTATTAGTGTTAGCTTTTTCCCACTATGTGGTTTTACTTTCACAGTCTAATTAGCCTAATTAAGTTAACAATAGGTCACTAGGGGAAATACACTTTAAGTCATTTTATAATTGTGAGTTGAGTTAATTGCCTATTTGGGTGACCTAATTCCTCACTATATAATTTAGATTCCTATGTAATTTTTAGCTAATTATGCTATAATAACTTTTTGGTTGCGAAGACAAGCTTCTTCTATTTTGAGTTATTCTTCTAATTTGACTACTCCATATAGATTTAACATCATGCATTCAATCTTATCAAGACTGATACTCAATTGTGGCGCACTTTGACATGGTTTCAAATATTTTCTAGTAGATGAATGTCATAACCTCTATTATGAGATATAAATTTCTATGTCATTCAATGTTTTTTCATTGATTTCAATTTTCTAGGATTTAATAGGGTTTCTAGAAAATTTATACAAATTTTCATATCTAGAGTCTCAAAGTGAAAAATGAATGACTCCATTCAATTTAGAAGATGACAAAACCCTAGTAATGACTATAAACATGATCTAGTTTTATGACAATATTTTTTTGACCATTTTGGAGGGTTTTAAGGCCATTTTTGAATTCTACAAAAATTGTACATCTATTGACTTTGAGGAAAATCTATTTTTGTGTTTTTTAGGTTTATCAAGAAACAAAGTGGGTATTCCTTAGTTTTTGGAGAATTTACACCAAATATGTATATTTTAGGTTTTTCTATTTTCAATGGAATTTCTAACCATCACAATAAATTTTGGTGGTTTTTAGTAGTTAATAAACTTTTACCCTTGCTCAATCTCTAACAAGATCTAAGCTTCTAATTGAAGTCATTGGTGGACCCATGACCCATGATTATACCATCAATAAACTTGACAAAAATATTTTCACCATCGGTGGACCCAATAATACATGTTTGTTCCATTATTAGAGTTTGACCTATTCAAAACATGCTATGAACTCTGTCATGTGAAAAACATTTTATAGAATCTGACACATGCAAATCACATTGTGGATCTGACCACCCTCTTTATACTATGTGATGTCCAAGAGATTT
Organism: Torreya grandis; assembly: GCA_037957365.1. NCBI lineage: Eukaryota > Viridiplantae > Streptophyta > Pinopsida > Cupressales > Taxaceae > Torreya > Torreya grandis. The sequence goes on along the minus strand of JARHVA010001826.1, from coordinate 2,217,608 downwards.
CCAAATTTAATTGAGTGGAAATTGGCAATATTCGTTTCAAAAGTGAAGCCATTTTTAAGGTGACATCACTCCCACATCAATCAAATCAATCAAAATGGAGAGGGGGATCACTCACTATAGCCCTTAGCTCTTTGGTCACATATAAAATTATCCCTTGGCCAAAAACAACCCAAGGGGGCTTAAATTTTCCTCACAAAATTTGGCCAAACAAATTTCACATCCAAAATTTATGTAAAGTGGATATCATTATTTTTGTGAGCAAGAAACATTCAAAATTCCATAACTTTTAGTTGACAACTCCTTTTCATGAATCACTTTTTTTAAAGTGCAAGTTTTTTTAATATTTTTACATTGGTAATATTTTTGTTCATTTTAAAATTGAATCTCTATATATTCATGGGGGTTACATATTCATAGTCTTCATCACACATAGTTTAACACATACTTCCTTTCTACACCATGGATCAGGTTCAAGTTTCACTTCTTATACCATTCAACTATCATGAGTGGAAATTCAAAGTTCAAATCCACTTTAAGAGAAAAGGCTTACACCATATCATTATAGGTAGTGAAAAATAACTGACACTTGATGCAAATAAGGTGAAGTGGTTTAATAGAAGTGACAAAGCCTATGGTCTACTATGCCTGTCTATGTCTCTTGACCTATTATTTCATATTGAATTTGTTATTACTCCTAGTAAAGTTTGGACCACACTTGAAAAAATATTTAGGAAGAAATAAATAATGAGGGGTCATGGAGAATGAGTTCATTAGTTTGAGCCTAGTTAACTTTAAAACTATACAGTACTTCACAAAGTTCAAATCAATTAAGTTATAGTTTAAAAAATATATATGACATTAAAAGAGGATGATCAATTGATTCATTCCATCCTTGTAAAATTAGGATCTATTTATTTTATCTTTATTTATACCTTCCACACCACCAAACATGCCCTTAGAGCTACATGGACCATGTCATCCTTAGATGACTTTGTTGATGACTTGACTTGAGAGCAAGACAAGCTTATTCAAATGCGTACACTCAATTCATATAAATTTCATGCTTTAATTATGTCATGACAAATATAAGGTTTATAAAAATAATGAGAAGAAATAGAACAAGAAAGACCCATAGTAGAGAAAGGGTCAAAAATATGATGCTAAGTCAAAATAATTAAAAGAGTACTCCTCTTCAGATGAGAAACCTAAGAAAGAGAGACTCATATTTTCCTATTGAAATAAATCTTGGCATTATGAATCCAAATGAATGAAGAGTAAAATTTACCAACTAAATAAAACAATCAAGAAGAGTAATATTAGTGTTCTTGATTCTTATAATCAAAGTTCACTAGAACAAGTCTTCTAAGGCTAAAGACAATAGAAAGAACAAAGATAAGGGCACAACACTTGTTGTATTTTTTCCTATCCTTCCACATGGGTAATTTATTCTAGTGCATTTCACCACATGGTTTCTTCACATGACATGTTCTCATCCTTAGAAACCTGTTCTATGCCTTACATCTTGTTGAGTGATGATACTTTCACAAAATTTAGTGGGGGGGGGGGGGTTTGAAGTGAATATGGGGAATTTCATAATATTCTATGAATTCCATCATTATCTACCAACCTATTATATATTTATCAAATCACTCACATCATTTTATGTAAGAGATTTGAATTCACACCTTATTCTATGGTTATTATGGAAGTAGATAGTACTCCATATTTTCATTTGGGAAATCAGATCACCAATCTAGGTCATATACTTTCTCACATTTTACTTTTGGTTAACCCTTTACTACACTACTCACTCATTCATATGGGGTGAATAAATTATGACATGAATGATTAGACCATATTAACTATCGCTACCTAGAGTAACTTAGTCATCATGACATAGTCTTAAGGTTGCCATGCATTCATTTATTTGCCACATTTGCTAAGGTTGCATACTTGGTAGGAATCATGAGGACAAGTATGGAAATGGAAAATTTTGGAGAGCTACACATATATTAGAGCTAGTTCATATGACATTGCTGGTCCATTTCTAAATCCATTCAATAAGACCAAATATATGTTTACCTTCAGTGATGAATTTTTGAGTTATACTTAGGTGTACTTTCTTAATTATAAATCTAAGGTCTTTAATCATTTTAAGGGATTTAAGTCACTTGTATAAAATAGTCAAGTAAATCCATAAACATTTTACGTACCAATAATGGTGGTGAGTATGTTAATAACTATTTTGAACAATTATACAATTTAAATAGGATTGAAATAAAACATATAGTACCATATAGTCCTTAGTAGAATGGTGTTTTAGAGTAAAATAATAGGTCCTTTAAGGAAAGGACCAATTGTATGCTAGACTCTAAGTCTCTTTCACCTCATTATTGGGATGAGACCATCAACTATGCTTATTATATAAAGAAATGGTTTTATCATAAAGCATTTAAGGAATCACTTATTTTAAAGCTTGAATGGGTTAGAAACCCACAATGAAGCAATTTTGAGTGTTTGGATCTTCTACTATGGCCTATATTTCAAATAAAAAACATAAGGCAATGCAACCTCAGAGTCAACCTTGCATATTAATTAGATATCATGAGGGTGTTAAGGGATACATGATTCTCCATACCACCACTCATGAATTTTTCATTAAGAAAGTGTTTGTTTTCAAGAGAGTCCTTTAGATTCCACACTCAATACCTCTCCCCCTTCCTTGGATGCATTAGGATTTGATGATAGTTTTGATGATTTATATTTGACTGAGTAGCTTCCTGATGATCCTAATTCTTCTTATAGTTTTTATAATGAGAGTAGTGATGAGGAATCACCTTCTCCTTCTCCCATAATGTATTCAAAGGATGAGGAATCTACTCCTGAATATCTAAGAATTGGTTATCTTTAGGCTATATAGACACTATAAAGTGTTGGCCAATAGGTTAGAGATCCTTTAGACACAAAACAAACCTGTTCATAATTTTAGGATGTCTCACATGCATTTATTTCATCTTATCTCAATCCATGGTCATTTCATGAGGCATGAGGCATGAGGCACTCCTGAGTGGGATAATGATATGAAAAAATAGTATGGCTCTTTACTAAGGAATAATGCTTTGTATTTAGTCCCTTTTCCTAAGGGAAGAAAATGTGTTTGATGTAGGTGGATCTATTGAAAAAAATTAGCATATGGATCCATACACAAGTTCAAAACATGTTTGGTAGAAAATGATTTTTATTAAGTACCTAGAATTGATTATATAGAGATGTTCTCCCCTATTTCTAAAATGAAATCAATTAGACTCACTCTCACCATTACCACAACACATTGATAGAATGTTCACCAGATGGATGTGAAGAGTGACTTTCTTCACAGTGATATCAAAGAGAAAAAATATATAGAGAAACCATAAGGATTTATGAAAGATTATTCCTTATTTTCAAAACTTTACAAATCTATCTATGGCCTCAAACAAGCTCCTTGAACTTGGTATGCCAAGATGGACTCTTTTCTTCTTTGATTTGGGTTCACCTAATGGCATTATGATCCAAATGTTTACATTTTATGTTAGGATGATTCATTAGTGATATTGGTTCTATACATGGATGGCCTATTGATCACATTGATCTATTCATCCACCATCATGATTGTAACAACTACTTTATCTAACAAGTTCTCAATGACTAACTTGGGCTTATTTCACTACTTCTTTAGAATTAGAATTTCTCAATCTAACTTCAATATTTATATTACATATTCCAAGTATGTTATTGATTTGTTTGCATGGTTTAACATGGTTAACTATCATATAGATCAAACTCCCTTTCTATCTAATGTGAAACTTGAGGCTAATTATCTGTCTCCTTTGGTTGATGCTACCTCATATCAAAAACTTATTAGTAGTCTCATCCACCTTATGCACACTAGACCTAACATTTCATATATAGTGGGTATGGTCTCTATATTTATGTAAGATCTATATGAGATGCACTAGAATGTATATAAGCATATTATATACTATATTTAGGGCACTCATAGTTTTAAGATTCATAATGAAACATGCATTGACATTGAATTGATTGGTTATATAGATTCAGATTGGGATGGAGATATTTAGAATTGTAAGTCTAATTTAGGCTACAATTTCTCCCTTAGTTTAGGTCTTCTTAGTTGGTCAAGAAAGAAGTAGAATGTTATTTATTTATCTTTTAATGGGGTATAATATAAAGGAGATATTAATTCTACCACTAAGTCTATTTAGATTCAAAGGATTCTCACTAATTTTGGCATCTAGTTTTAATGACCAACAATCATCTTCTATGATAATCAAATCATAATCTAGATTTTTAAGAGTCTGATCCTCGATCAATGGAACAAGCATATCAAGATTCACATGCATTTAATTTGAGATATAATCCATGATAAAGTTATTATTCTTCTCTAAATCTAAAAAATGAAAAAAATTGATGATATATTCGCCAAACCATTCACTCAGATTAAGTAGCTTTATCTGCAAGCTCTTCTTAGGGTTCAAGCAACTCTAACTTCCTCCTCTAGGGGACCATGTTTATGTACATTATTAGATCATCAAGCCTTTGTATTGGTACCTAATTATTCTACCCACATAAGCTATGATTAAGTGGAGGGTTAACGTAGGTTTTTTACCACTATGTGGTTTTACCTGGATGGTCTGAATAGCTTTCTTAGGTTAATAATAGATCATTAGGGGAAATTTACTTTAATTGATTTTTTATTTATGAGTTGAGTTAATTACCTTTATGGGTGGCCTAATTCCTCACTATATAATGTACCTTCCTATGTAATTTTTGTCTAATAATGCTAATGAAACCTTTTAGTTGTGAAGATAAAGTTCTCTTATTTTGAGTTGTTCTGATTTGAATACTCCATATAATTTTAACTTCATGCATTTGATCCTATATAGATAGATCCTTGATTTTGGCCCACTATGATAGATATAAAATTGAAACAACATATTATAGATAAATGATGGAATCGAGGTGGTTTTAATAGGATATAAAGGTTTGTAAGTAATATATTAAGGAATAACTATCACAATGTTCTAGTGCATATCTGATCAGTTTCTCAAGCTTATCCTTAATCCAATGATGCAGTTGGATTGGAAATTCCTATACAATAAGGTTGGAAAATTCACCCTAATAGCACTCATATCTCTCTTATAAATATGTAGACTTCAATTCCCACTAAATCCCTCTCATCAAATGGTGTTATCTTCCCTAGATGGCCTATTAGCTCTTGTATTTGGCTTTAGATACCACCAAACTAGTTCTTCATTAAAGTACTCAAACTTAATATATTTATAAAGCCCACATTGACTAGTCAATCATGAGGTTATTTCCTAATGTCTTCAATGGACCAAAACTAGGCTTGTTACTCAATAATATATTCACCTCTATTTCCATGAGAATGGCAAGGATCTCCACCTGCATAGTCTTATTCATATCATCTAATAAATAGTACTTCTAGGATAACTCCTTCAATAAAATATATTATTTATTTATAATTATAATAATATTTATGTTATATATAATTATACTAACACATTATTATCATTCTTCTTCTTTTTTAAAATGTTTTCCCTTTCTTGGGAAGCTTAGGTCTTGTCAATTACATTACAATATCCATGACATATATTGGTAATATCAAACTTATTACACATACATGATTATTTTAAATATTTGAACATGTGGTTTATTTATTGAGTTAAGATGATATGATATAAAATTTATCCTTTGACCACAAATCTTGTTTATTCTTTAGATATAATATTTTGAAGAATCAAATCCACCCTATCAGTGTGATGTAATTAATGATGCTATAGATTACACTATATAGAGTAACATGTTTAAAATATTTAAAAGAAAAGTGGTGTTGATGATGGTTTTTTATACCATCTACTAAGGTATAAATTATTTTAGATGTGTGATATAGAGATTCAAATAGATATGGGTCATGATCATTCTCTAGGTGACCTTAAGAGATTATATACCCCTTGATCATGATTGTTTAACCAAAATAATGCTCTAATTTAATTATATGCTTACTCATAAATTTAAATTAGTTATATGTAATCTAAAACATTCCCATATATATTCATATCTATGTGATTTAACACTTTTCAACTTAGAAAAAAAGAACTCTTTTTTTCTCAATGAAATTAAAGAATGTATTATTAATACCCAAAATAATCCTTTGATAAGACTCTTCAAACACATCAAGAAAATCATATTTAATAATTTCACAATAATTTTGATAAAATTAGATATAAATTCCCCCAATCCCACCATTTTTCAATTTACTCATATAAAAAACAACCACTACAAGCTTGACCATAGTTATCGATTTAAGCAATTGGGCATTTTAGGTCTGTGTAATTTATCAAAGAGAATAAATGATCTGATAAATTTTTTATCCTTTTAATATTTTGAGAATGATGATAGAATAAAGTCTTTATTAAAGGATATAATATAATTAATTATTACATTCCATATTAATATATTACTTTTAAAATTGTTCTACCTTAAAATAAGATTATTTTATAGTAATATTTTGAGAATGATGTCGAAATAATATCTATTGAATGAGAAAAGAAAAGTATTGATTCTCTTATATCTCAATATCTTACTCTTAAAATTTTAAGTTAATATTTCTCTATTAATAAAGGTGGTTAATCTTTAGGCTAGAATTGATTAATGAATGAACTTGGTATTATATTCACCTTATTTTCTCCATTTAATTTTTCTCATAATATTTATCTCTTACTAATTTTATCATCAAAATTATGTTCAAGTGTTTCTAATTCTACAAAAAATATCAAATTATAAAGTGAGTTCAATTCTCATCACAATACAATTTGATAATATTTGGTAGTCCTTTCAACCTAAAGTAAGTAATTATTTAATTGCATTAATGTATCCATGTGTACCTTCATAACATTATTATTTACTCACACTTATATGCCATAAAATATTTCTCATTAATAGAATTACTTTAAAAAATCACTTCACCAATTAAAAATATTACTTTATGTTAAAATGGTTGTAGTTTGATTGGTGAGAATGATAGCTTATAAATATTGAGAGAGGGTTAGAATCAATCCCTATATGACTTTGATGAAATGGATTTCCATTTTGGTGATATATTAACCAAAATAGATTCTAATATAGGTTATTGCTAACTCAAATTGTTATAATCAACTACTTAAATACAAAGATGTTGATATCTAAGTACATGGATACTACTAAAAATGGTATTTGTTGCTTAGATTATTTTGAAAATATTATCCTAGGAATCATATTTTACTTAAAAAATAACTACTTAATATATAGTTTTGATAGTAGTATATTCACTTTCTATTAATTTTTTTTAATATTAATGTCTTCCTCTTATCTAGGATATTTGATTTATTAACCATAAGTTTCTTTCATTGCTTATGTAAATGTACATAACCCTTGTGGTGCATTTAATTGGTTATGTAAATTATTATTTTATTTCTACCTTATTATCATTAGGGAACATCTTAGGACATTTTTACAACTCAGTTTCATGGCTTACAAGTGCTTTGATTGATATAAGGTGTTGTGATTTGCTAAGGGATTTCAAACCTTGTTATGCTCTCCCAACATATCCCTAATTAAGTGTTAGATTGTATATAAAAGATGTTTTTAAAGTATAAATTAATGAGGTAAACCCCCAATGTAAAGTAATATCTAATCTAACATCCTATTCTTAAAATCTAATTATTTTAGGATACATAGGGATTGACTGCTAGATAGTACTATAAATGATAATTATTTATTTATTTCATTAATTTATAAAATAATTTTTTTTGTTGTTATTTATTTTTAAATTTACAAATAAGGATATTTTAGCTCTTATTAATTTTTCCACTATTTTTAAAATCATATCTTGTGTATTTATATGTTTTCAAATTTACCAATGTATACTAATATTTGTGATAATTTCATTTTTTAATTAGCTTCTATATTTTCATTAAGAACATTTAAATTAGTGTGAATATTACATTCTTGAATTACCTTATATATGTTAATCAACTATGATTAAATTCATGCATCATATTTAATTTTCCTTATTCTCATATTTTTAATTCATGTTACATATTTTTTGTTGTTAGATATATTTTAATACTATGATAACTAGACACCGAAAAAGTGCAATCATACCAAATGATACTCCAACATGGTCTTTGTTTATGAAACATATATAATTTAAAGAGTGATTTAATACAAAATAATTTTTTATTCACATTTTCCATCAAATGCCAAAACTTAGCATCTCTGATATAAAACAAAACTTGATGGAGCGCTTTTGTGTTGCATACCCTCATACATTTTTTTAATCTCAAGATTTAAAACCAACCAAACATAAACTAGAGGCTTTGATATTATTTATGATGTTATCAAACATGTAAAAAAATATAATCATGTACATATGTTAATCCACAATAGATCATGTTTTCAATCCCAATTCTTAAGTAAATAGAGAAAATAAGTTTCACAATATTAAACAATTTAAATCAGTTTGATATCTTTTTTGAACCCTTATTTCAATGCTTCAATGATGGCCATAAATATTATTAGGTTCAACATGCACTATATCAATATTATCTTAAAGTATCTATATTTTTATATGTCGTGATGAAAGGAGAGTTGTGCGTCTTATATGGTATAAATAATGGTTTTCCAACACAACTTTAATCTGGTTTAATAGTGATAAAGTAGGTCTATGGATATTACTAGCAATGATGGTATTAATTGTGTCTTAGATTATTTTGAAAATATTATCCAAGTAGTCATATTTTCCTTAAACACAAGTTACTTCATATATAATTTTGATAATAGTATAATCACTTTCTATTACTTTTATTTTAAATTAATTTTTTCCTCTTATCTGAGATAATTATGTTCTTAACCACAAATTTCTTTCATTACTTGTGTAAAAGTACATAATCCTTGTGGTTAATTTAATTGGTTATATACCTTATTATTCTATTCTTACTTTATTGTCATTGCGGAATAATTTAGGAAATTTTATCTACTCATTTTAAGGGCTTGCAATTACCTTGAACGATACAAGATGTTGAGAGTTGGTGAGGGATTTTAAACCCTGTGATGCTCTCCCAACATGTCCCTAGTTGGATATTAGAATTTTCATACAATAATTTTTTAAATTAAGTTCATGAGGGGACCCCTCCTTCCCCTTGCCCCCCATTGTATATTAATATATAGACTAACATCTTATTTTTGAAAGCCAACTACTTTAAGGATACAATGTAACCTGCCAATGTATAGTACCATCTAAGCTTGAATTCTATTACTAAAAGTGAACTAATATAGGGATACAAATGATAGTTATTTAAAAAAATTATTAGTTTTTTAATAAAAAATTATGTTGTATTTATTTTAAAATTTACTAATGTAACCTATTGTAGTTCTTTATAGTTATATGTTTAGTTTTTTTCACTAATTTTGAAATCTTAACTTGTGTATTTATATGTAATACATTTTTACATTTACTAATGTTTATTAATTTTTTAAATAATTTCATTCTTAAATTAACTTATTTACTTTTATCAACTAAAATTCAATTCATGAGATTATTTCGCTCTTAAATTAACTTTTATCTTTTAGTGAACTATGATTAAATTCCAACTACTTAAATTAGTTTGCTAGTTTTTTTAACACTTGCTTTAATGCTTCTACAATTGCCCTAAATATTAGTAAATTCAACATGCACTATTAGAATAACTATGCGATACTTACATTCACTTTATTCTATATTTTATTTACTTTTAATACAACATACATTCTTAAAATATGCACATTATCCTTTTATCTAATATAATTGATTTTAAAACCATAAATTCCTTTCTTTGCTTGTGAAATTATACATAATATTTGTGGTTCATTTAATTACCTATGTACATTCATATTCTTTTCTTTCAAATATTACAAAACTTTGAAAAATTACTTTATCATTGTAGAACCTAGTATGGGTAGATAATGATGTGACTTATTTTGTAGGTTCATCAAGGTTAGGTTACTTTCCTAGCAAACATCCTTTTTTATAGATTTTATTGGGGATATCTACATTGTATATAATAGAGAGAATAAAATGAGGTTAATAAGAATATAATAATTGTAAATGAAAAAAATATGGTGATGGGGCATGCCTATTGAAGATAGATAAATGTGCCTTCATTGATACCATGAATTGTAACTTTAAGAGATATTTTAATTGCTTCCATAGGTAAGTGCACCAAATTGAGGGAAAATAAAGGGCCTACCCATGGACATGATTTTTATAAAATTTTAAAAATGTGAAATTTTGCAGATAATTAGATATGGCTACACTCAAATTTTAAAGATAGTATACAAATATGAATTGTAGCATTTTGAGTCTAGTTTCCAAAAAACTATTTTTTTGAAAAATGGTTAAGTATAAATAGGTCAAACATCTAAAATTTGAAGAGGAAATTCTATTTTTTTAATAAAATTTTAATTGTACCATTCCGTGTGACCCACCATTTTTTAGCATCATTTAATATTGTTATAAACCCTTTGGTGAATATTTAGATTAGCTCTTCTAGTGTGTTCTGAACTTTTTAAATATTTTTTTATGGATATTTTCCTTTTATTAATTTTTCAATTAATTATATCTTGAAAAATGACAACAAAATGGATAGCCATCTGTGCGACCCACCCTAACTACCTCAAAAAAAATGAAAATTGATTTTTTTGAATGTGTGTAGAATTAAGCCTAGTTTGTTACCATATTTTGTTTTTTACAATTAGATAAAAGAAAAATAAACTAGATAAACATGAATAGGTAAGTGCACCAAATTGGGGGAAAATAAAGGGCCTACCCATGGACATGATTTTTCTAAAATTTTAGAAATGTGAACTTTTGCAGATAATTAGATATAGCTACACTCAAAATTTGAAGATAGTATAAAAACATGAATTGTAGCATTTTGAGTCTAGTTTCCAAAAAACTATTTTTTTGAAAAATGGTTAAGTATAAATAGGTCAAACATCTAAAATTTGAAGAGGATATTCTATTTTTTTAATAAAATTTTAATTGTACCATTCTGTGTGACCCACCATTTTTTTTAGCATCATTCAATATTGTTATAAACCCTTTGGTGAATATTTAGATTGGCTCTTCTAGTGTGTTATGAATTTTTTATATTTTTTTGATAGATATTTTTATTTTATTAATTTTTCAATTAATTATAACTTGAAAAATGACAACAAAATGGATAACCATCTGTGTGACCCACCCTAACTGCCCAAAATAAATGAAAATTGATTTTTTTTGAATGTGTGTAGAATTAAGCCTAGTTTGTTACCATATTTTGTTTTTTTGCATTTAGATAAAAGAAAAATAAACTAGATAAACATGAATAGGCATGTATGGGTGAGGCATGTAGTGGCCTAAAAAAGGTGTTACTAGAAATAAATATAGTTTGAACCCTTAAAATAGCCCAAAAAATATAAAAATCATACATTTAGAAAGAGGATAACATGCTCATCATAACGGTAATAATTTTTTTAATTTTGATGTTTAAATCCATAGCGTATATGATAATTAAATTTTAAATTTGTTGGTTTTCCTAAAACTCTCAGTCTCAGCTATAGATACACAGTCCCAAGTCTTTGGCTTAGAAATCTAAGCCATTTTTGAGCCTAAAGGCTTGGTTTAAAATTTAAATTTAAATAATGCATATGTATCATATAACACATATGTGCTTCTTAGAAATAAAATGAAACAAACAAATTTCATGTTTGTTATAGGGAAATGTCCCATTAGCCATTCATCCTAATTAGGGGAAATGTCAAATTTCATGTTTATTATAGGAGGAAGGTCTCATTAGCTCTGGACAATGAATTAAGGTGCCATAACATTGCATTAGACTTCAAATTTTTTACCCATTTAAATATGTCATCTAAAATACTTATAACTAATGCTTCAAGGTCTAACACATTATACATTTGATAATATAATTGATTTTATTACAAGAGGTCATAAAATGCATTTTTTAAACCTATGATCAAAACTTAACCTTTAGTGTACCAGTCTTTGTGCATTAGAGTATCAATACTTGACTCTTACTTGTCAAGATGTGATTGGTTACTTTTAATTTTATAGAATAAATGTTGAATAATTATTAGATATTACATGTTCAGCATTTGGTGCACTTTAATAAATAAATATATACACTAATATGTTTTATCAATAGAACACATGTTAACAAAAGCCTTGTTTGAAAATTGAAACATGCACAACTATTGGGAACTTTCCCCTAGTAGGACAAGGATATACCTTACCACCTTACTTGCATAAAATCCTACTTGCCCTTAAATTTTGTGTTTCTTATTGATATTATCTTACTTGCCTAAAATCCTATCATACCCTTTTGTTGTTTCTTTGATATCTTTGACCAAACCCCTTTATTTATAAATTTTGAACTAATTTGTTTAAGTGGCAAACTTGTTGAATTGGACTATGTAGTATAGATAATCTTGTGTAAGCAGAAATAAGAATTGATCCCTTGGTGTAACAATGTATCTCTTTGATATCTATTTCAAGTATGCTATCTAATGGAACCTAATACCCATGAATCATGCCTTGGATTATCTAAAAAACATTCCTAAATTGTGTTGAATAAAGTCACTTAAGTTTCCTCCAAGGTCACTTAGTGCATCTAATTCAATCGGTGCATTTTGAGGTCCCAATTGAATGTCTAATATTAGTCTTATATTGTTAGAATTATTCACTTGATTCCCATAATGTATTCAAATAAATTATTCAAAATTTTCTTAAAATTAAGATCTCTTATGAAAACATGGTTAATCCTCCATTCTATGCACATCCTTCATCTACCCCTCCATCACACATGGGATAACCATCAACCACTCCATCTATTCCCATGTCATCTAAAGAGTGTGTCTTTGACATGGGACTAGTCCTAGCCACACCATGGATGAAACAATTACAAGCTTAAAAATAAGCTAGACAACACTTGATGCTTATCAATACATAGAGTTTTATACCTTAATATGTAATTAAGATGGTTAGATATGAAAGTATGATGATGGACCTACAATGTATTTACATGTTAAATTCTTAAATATTTTGGTCAAGTTGGGTACACATTTTGTTTTTTTATAAGATGTGGTTTTGAGCTTAATAAACTTGAAATGGTCACATGTATCCATTAGTGATGATGTGGTAATTTATTAAGATGTTGTTTGAAGATGACATGCCTAGTGATAAATGTATAGCTTAGAAAATATCTATCTGCACTAGGGACTTTGTTCAAAACCATTAGGGGAGGGTGTAGACCTAGAATTGACTAAGTATGACATATGTATAAGATTTCCTGGCTTAAACTCTATTGAACTTATTCAAGATACATTACCTATGACCATGTCCCCTAAATATAAGACCCACTTCCCTTCAAAGATGATGTTGAGCAGAGAGACCCAATAATTATTCATGTGGATGATGAATTGTTCACCACATATAGATGGTTGATTAGAATTTAATAACAGTGTGTACCCCTTCACTGAAGGTCTCAATATTATATATATTTTGTACATATATCTTCAATCATCTTGTTTATATTTCATTGTAATGAGCTTAAACCTTATGATGTGGATTTAAATAAAGTAGTACATGTCTCATAATTCTTTCTCTAGCCTAGGATTTGAGGTTGAGGCTCATTCATTATTGAATTATGTTCACTCCTACGTGTAAGACTTAATATGAATGTAAGTTTTGGGATCTCTAGAGGTAGTTCAAGGCAGAGGGATATAAATAATCTAAATATGTATACATGTAGAAAATTGATATTGTTTGATTCTTGCTTCAAATTTGTATGGGACCTTAAAGGGCTCTACATGAAAATTTTCATACAATAATTGCAAGTTAGAGGCTTGCACCACATGTATGAATTATTTAATAGACATGAGTTGATTGGATCAATGCTAGTCTTTAAATATTATTGGCTTCTATGTATGTATGATGAATTTGTGAATAAGCCTTAGCTGGATTGGTTGTCTCAGTGATGGAACATGTCTAAGTATCAAAGATGTGCATATCTAACAACTCTAACACTTCTCTATGTGTACTAGATCTACACATATATGTGGAAATTTTTGGAAATTTTTGATTGGATTGGGCATCTTGAGGCTCTAAAAAATCTGATGCTTTTAGAACAAGTGATAGTTAGATCTTTAACACAAATATATGTGTTTAAAAGATACAAACATTCATATATATCTAATTAGATAGAGCCTTAAAAGGATATGATATCTATCTCTTTAAAGCTTATAGGACCTGATACCTCTAACAGTGTTGACACTCTCAAGCACGTACGAGGTATACATGGTGATATGTAATTAAATTTGGCCTCCCAAGGCATTATCAACTCTAAAACTTCTAGGACTTGATGCATCTCTGATAGATTTAACACAATTTTGGGTGTATGAGGTACACATATGGCACAAGAAGGTTCAATTATAGGGGCAATTCAATTGAGGCATGAGAGGCTAATTTGAACCCCTTCTTGACATAACTATAAGATCATGATATATATGATTTGGGTCAAAATTAAGTATGATTCTATGTATCATGAATTGAACCAATTACTTGATTACTTCAATTATGGATGTGATTTAGGCAAATTAAGCCCCTAAACCAAATTTATGGCCCAATCAATTATATAATCTAGATGCAACATGTATGAATTAACCAACCCTAATTTAATAAAAAATGTATATTCAAATGCAAATATGGCCAATTTCAAGCCATTCAACCTAAATTAGAGTCTACAATGTGATTAAAAGGGCTAAATTAAGTCATGTTTCATGACATGTTGATCATAAACCCTAATTTTATCACCTGAACATCTATGTAGTTCCCCTAAACCCTAATTTTATGACATATACACATGTACAAACCTGTTACACTAAACCCCTAACCCTAAATCCTAATTTTATAAAAAACATAAATCCTAAGTTTCTTGATTTCATCACAAATGAATAAATTCATTAATGTGATTAGTGCTAATTTGTGAATATATTATTCACCTA
This sequence comes from Torreya grandis, assembly GCA_037957365.1. Taxonomy (NCBI): domain Eukaryota; kingdom Viridiplantae; phylum Streptophyta; class Pinopsida; order Cupressales; family Taxaceae; genus Torreya; species Torreya grandis. The sequence continues at coordinate 2,202,446 of JARHVA010001826.1, read as the reverse complement.
GTTTTGTAAGGACTTTTGATGGGATTTTAGGCAAAATTAGCTCATTTTGTATTGCATATTGAGCCTTGTTACATCATTTATTAATATTATTACTTCATGGTCTTATCAAGAGTCTTATTGCATCATGTATTAAAGATTTATGCATCATATTTGGGTTTTATACATCATATTGAGCTTTATTGCATCATATTGAGCCTTATTACATCATACAATAGCTTAATTGAATCATATGATAACCTCAATGCATCATATTGGAGATTTATTATGTATGGTAGTCTTATTGAATCACATGATAGTGTTATTACATCACATGATAGTCTTATTGCATCGTATGATAGTATTATTACATCATATTGAGCCTTATTACATGATATGATAATGTTATAGTAACATCTAATAGTCTTATTTCATCATAGTAGGGATTTATGCATCATATTATAGTTTTATTGAGTGTTATTACATCATATTATAGTATTATAATGGAAAAAATAGTTGAATATGATAATTTTTTCTTGTTTGTATAGTATATGCCTATAATTCAAGGAACAAGTACGTGTTTCTTGAAAGAAAAATAAAAAATCCATTTTTAGCATCTATTTTTATCCCTAATCGAGATTGTTATCCCCACAGACATTCCCTGTGTACTTTGTGTACTTTCTTGGTTGCAGTTTTTTTTTGGATCCCACATTTGAAGTACTTTCTTAGTTGATTTTATCAAAATGGGATCCGGTTCATGTTTAGGGAGGAGGAAGAAGTTGAAGAATAAAACATAAAATCAATTAGAATAGTTGAGATTTAAAAACAAGCTACGAATGCAGGCTATTCATTTTAGATAAGGTATAGACACTAACCTTGATGAGCCAATTGCCTTAGCTAATGAGATAATTGACAATAATCAATTAAATAATGATGAAATTTATAATAATGAATTAAATTATGATGAAATTCACAACAGTGAATTGAACTATGATATGATTGAGAATATAAAATTAGATAATGTTGAAAATTCACATTCAAAGTTTAAAGTTTTTGATTATGTTGATGAAGAGCCTATGCATGATACTTTACCCACAAACAATGAAGAAAATTTAATGGACTCAAATAATGATGAAATTAACAATAAAAAAAATTCATGGAAACACATAATGAACAAATAAACACATTTGAAGAAAATTTTGTGGAAACATATAATGATTATGAAACACCCTTTGAATGGATTCCACAAATAACAACACCTCCAAGAATTGTGCATAGAAAAGATAAGTACTTAATTGAAGTTGATGAAAATATTTTGAAACCAATGCATAACAAAATATCTGACTGCTATTCAAGAAGATTGGTTTAAGAAATTTGGGATAATTTTTTTCATAAATTGGAGTATGATAGTCAAAGATGTCAATTATTTATTTCGTTGATGAAATTGCTTAAGATGGGACCTATAATGTACACATTAGGACTAAGAACATCTAACATAGATAATGAAAATGATGAAATTATTGAAAATATACATGATGCATATCATATTATAGGTTTGAAATCATGAAACAAAGATTGTAATGTTTCTCAACATATAATGACAACTTGTGTAGTAAGTGGTAAAATAGGGAAAAAATGATTAATTTCAAAAACAAGTCAAAAATTTCATATAAATAGAAAAATATTAATAAAAGTTATTGCAAGATGTGAAAGACTTAATGAACCTAATATGAAAGAGCTCGTAATTCTCTAGTAGACTTTCATGAAAGGACAAGGCTATAGCTGATGCTTTGAAAGAGTTGCTTGCATAATTTTGGAAAGATAATACAAGAGTTTTTCCCAATGAAAGACATGTAGTGAAAAGAAGAGTTGGTTCTCATAATCGTGAACCTCTTATGAAACATTTATTGGATATGACTCAAACACAATTGTACTCTAAGTTTTTAGAAAAACATCCATAAATTACTATTAGTTAAAGACTTTTTGAGATGGCCAAACCTTTTTATGTAAAAATAAACCACACACGTACCACTTGTTGTTGTAGGCAACATGTTAAATTTTTAATGAACTATGATGATTTTCACCATATTCATTGTACTTTGCATACTACTGACATTTTGTAGGAGTGTGGCATAGAAGTTCCACCAAAATCAACTAGGGAATTTATTTCAAATTTTTTTTGTGAAAGACTAGATAGACAGTTATTTTATAAGAAAGCATGTTTGGATGGAAATTGCAACATTGATGATGGATTGCTAAAATTGAAAAAATATATCCATGAGGAGTGTACAAGTGCAATTGGACAAGAATTAGTTGATTTGAGCAAATACAAATCTGACTTATCAAGTAAAATATGGAAAATAATCTAAAAGGTGTGAGCTTATTACAAAAGAGATACCTATTTCAAGTTTTATGATCGAATTCATGGAGAAAATTGTTTATGAGTATGTAAGGCACACACATAGGGATAAATGGTTGGATGAACATTCAATCTAAAAAAGGACACATTCCCACTTGATTCTATTATTTCAATAGTCATCTTTATATAAAATTACACATTTAAACCATAAATGGAAGTTCAATTGTAGTATTACAACTCAACACAAGTTGCCATATTAGTGCATATAACATTCATGCATGCACATGATAGTAAAAAGAAAGATAAAAAAATATTAAGGGAGTACCATTTATATATTAGTGATGATCAATCACATTGTACAGAGTATGTGTAAGATTGTTTTGATAAGTCTATGGATAGTTGACTCATAGGAACATTAATTTCAAACAGCATTACATTTGGTTAGACAATTGCACATCACAATTTAAGAATGCACAAATGTTTTATTGGTTGAGTAGGATGCATGTTACAATTGGTGTAGAACATATTTGGAGTTTCATTGAGCTTGGCCATGGAAAAGGAGAGCATGATGGTGTTGGAGTATGTATAAAAAGAACCATTGCAAGGGAGGAGTTAAAATATGACAATGTTGCCAATTTGATTGACATAAAAATTGTGGTTGACTGGTGTAATGAGAAAATATGTCATAGTGCTCAAGAAAATTATACTATTTTTAGACATTTTTAGTTAATGAAGTAAAAATACTTGGTAAACTATGAGGATTATATGACTCTAATAGGTTCAAGTGAGCTCCACTCATTTCATAATTCAAATGCATTTTCTTAGACTATTTGTACATGGCATTTGGCATGATTTTGTTCTACATGCATGAAATTTATTTGGAATGAGTGTGATTCACAAGAGTGGGTAAATGGCTATAGTTTCAAACCTCTAATTCTAATCAACACATATCAGGTTCCACCAGTATTTAAACTTACTGGCATGACATCCTCACATGACTTTGACCATATATCTGATCTAGTACAACCAGATAGAAGATTAATTTTTATGTACTATATATTCTCATAATCTATCTTCATAATGTTATTAAAAAATTATTTTTTATGATGTAGGACATGTTTTTATAGTTATTTTAGATGAGGAAAATGAAGAGGGAACAAATTAATACTTATGTCAGTGTGTAGATGGAAAGAAAAAATTGACTTCCCCGGTTGTAGATGGAGAAAACATTGATTATCCCACTGGGTCTATGGTAGTCACTAAAACTTGGCTTCGATGATATCCTATGAAAATTTCAAATGTATGGTTGTTTAAAGACTCTAAACCTCACAAATAAGATTCTACACTATTTAAATTTGGTTCTTACAAGGAATATTCAATTGCAAAAATATCATAGGAAGCCAAGAAATAAGAATCTATAGAAAGTTCATGAGTCAGACCATGAAGCTATTCTTGATACTATCAATATTAGAGTAGATCTAAGTGGTTCATTGGATTTGAATGCATAGGTATGTTAACTTGTAAAGTGTAGATGTAATTAATTTTACCAAATGTTTTTGATTTTGTAGGTAGTACATGCTTAAATTTCATCTTTAATTACTTACTAACATTTTTCTGTAGGTTAGTGGTGCCAAATCAACTTCTACCTTCACGTGGTTGGCATTGTTATTAAATAATTTCATATTCTTAAATCTAAGATAAGCTTAGTAAAATTATGTGGTGTTTCTACACTCTTGAACAATTACTCATGACAAGTTTATTTCTCCTTATAGCCTTTTAAACACATTTGTTGTTAGTGTTTCTGTGCTCCAGAACAATAATGAAAATTCACTTTTAGGTGGAAGTGGATGTCAAGGTTCATGAAACATGTTTAATTTGCCTATATAGATGTGCTCAAAGTGGTGGATTTGATCCTGCTAGTCCAAGAGGCAAAGTTGCTATTTGGAGGTCAAGAAGTTATTTCTTCACTACCAAAAATTTGTATTGTAGGACCCTTTACTGCAACTTCTGCCATAGATTTATCTTATATGTGATTCAAAATAGATTTAGCATGACATTAGAGTAATTTCCTATGGAAAAAATGTATCTTAAGGTTCTTCCATATGACTTAAAATTTTGGTTTTATGCATGTCTGAAGTTAGGTTAAAAATTAGCCCTTTTCTTGTATTGGAAAGGGCATTCTTGAGCTCAGAATGGGTGGTGGGTTTGTTGACTGGGCCAGATGGGAGGTCAAGAACTTGTTCCTAGATGTTATTCTCCCCTTTGGAGATGTTGGAAATGCTAGTTTTCAGCCAACAAACACCAAAAATTGAGTTTTAAAACTGTAGCTTCAACTTTGACAACATTTATTGTCAATGTTTCTGTGCTCTGGAATAGTAGTGAAATTCACTTGCAGGTGGAAGTGGGTGTCAAGGTTATTGGAACACATATAATTTACCTATATATATGTGATAAAAGTGGTGGATTTTCATTTTCTAGTCCTAGAGACAAAGTTGCTAGTTGGAGGTTAAGAAGTTGTCTCTTCACTACTAAAAATTTACATTTTAAGATTTTTTTTTCCAATTTATGGCATGGATTGCTCTTAAAGGTGATTCAAACTAGATTCAAGGTGTAATTATAATAATTTCCCATGTAAATGAGGGATGTTATGGTTCATCCATATGACTTATATTTTTGGTTTTATGCATGCCTAAAGTTAGGCTAAATATTAGCCTCTTTCTTGTATTGGGAAGGGCATTCTTGAGCCTGAAATGGGTGGTGGGTTTATCATTCAGGATAGATGGGAGGTAAATAACCTAGTATTAAATGTTATTAAGACCTTTAGATGTGTTGGAAGTTCTATTTTTCAGCCAACAAGCACCAAAAATTGATTTTTTAGACCATAGCTTCATCTTTGACAATATTTGTTGTCAGTGTTTTCGTGCTTCAAAATAGTAGTGAAATTTTATTTATAAGTGGAAGTGGGTGTCAAGGTTATTGGAACACATAAAATTTTCCTATATAGACATGCTCTAAGTGGTGGATTTACACCTGCCAGTTTTGGAGGTAAAATTACTAGTTGGAAGTCAAGAAGTTGTCTCTTCACTACCAAACATTTACATTTTAGGACCCTTTACTGCAACTTTTGGCACATATTTATCTTAGAGGTGATTCCAAATAGATTTGCGTTAAAATTAGAGGAATTTTACATGCACATGAGGGATCTTTAAATTCTTCCATATGACTTACATTTTTGGTTTTATGCATGCCTAAAGTTAGGCTAAAAATTAGCTTCTTTCTTGTATTGGGGAGGGCATTCTTGAGCCCAAAACAGGTGGCGAGTTTGTTGTTCAGGCCAGACGGGAGGTCAAGAACCTAATCCTTGATGTTATTCACCCCTTAAGATGTGTTGGTAGTGCTGGTTTTCAGCCAAAAGTCCCCAAAAAATTGAGTTCTCAGACCATAGCTTTAATTTTGACAACATATGTTATCAGTGTTTTTGTGCTCTAAAACAATAGTGAAAATTCACTTACAGGTAGAAGTGGGTGTCAAGGTTCTTAGAACATGTATAATTTTACTATATATATATGTGTTCAAAGTAATGGATTTTCACCTATTAGTTTTAGAGGCAAAGTTTCTAGTTGGAGGTCAAGAAGTTGTCTCTTCACTACCAAAAATTTGCATTTTAGGACCCTTTACTGCAACTTCTAGCATAGATTGCTCTTATTGGTGCTTCAAACTAGATTTTGGGTGTAATTAGAGGGATTTACCATGCATAAGAGGGATCTTATGGTTCATCCATATGATTTACATTTTTTTTATGCATGCCTAAAGTTAGGTAAAGAATCATCCTCTTTCTTGTATTGGGAAGGGCGTTATTGAGCCCAGAATGGGTGGTGGGTTTGTCATCCATCTAGGCCAGATGGGAGGTCAAGAACCTGGTCCTAGATGTTATTCAGCCCTTTGGACATGTTGGAAATGCCAGTTTTCATCCAAAAAGCATAAATAATTAAGTTTTTAGACTATATCTTCAACTTTGACAACATTTATTGTTAGTGTTTTTGTGCTCCAAAATAGTAGTGAAAAATTTCCTGTGGGTGGAAATGGGTGTCAAGGTTATTGTAACATGTGTAATTTTCCTATAGAGATGTGCTCAAAGTGGTGGATTTACACCTGCCAATTATGGAGGTAAAGTCAATATTTATAGGTAGAGGATATTATGACAAAAATTTTGGTGAGGAGCAAAAAGATGGCTCAATTATGCCAAACCACCGCACTTGTACCCACAAACCCTCTTTTCACACAACATATAATTTTAACATAATACAATGAAAATTAAGATAACTAAATGTATGGATTCCCTACTTTAAGTGTTGAAGGTAGTTTGGAGGTTGGGGTAAGTCTATGAGAGGAAATATGGCCAAACGTCAGTATTATATGTGTGAGAGTGGGCTCAAGAGTGAGCAATAAGGTCACAGAGGAAAAATAATCTTTAAGAACATGAATTAGGCCTAGTAGGCCTTATAGTCCTACATGGGCAAACATGGAAAATAGGTACAAGGAAGACTTGAGGCCTTTAATTAAAAGGTTAAATTGGTATGTTTTAGATGTCATGAGTATGTTTTCAACAAAATAAGATTAGTGGGAAGGTTAAATTGGTCCTTTAGAGAGTATGTATAGGGCATGAAAAACCCTAGATTAGTGAGCTTCAAGAATTTTTGAGAGATTTAACCATGGGAATTTAATGAAAATATGTAATCTTGCTCCCCTATACATATACAAGGTGAATCAAAAAGTTTTAACCTAAGATTATATGAATGTGTATAGATTCTAGGACTGAGGGTTTGGATTAGGGCTAATTAGGCCTAAATGAGGGTAGGCCAATGAAGGAATTGATTGTTAGAGGTGGAGTTGGGATATGAAATTTGACATAAACATAAAAAATAATAGAGTATACCTATAAATTCCCTTATAATCTCTTAAGAAATCATAATGTTTCTGTGCAAGGCAAAATACAGTAAAAAAATGTTACAAGCCTTGAGAGAGCATTGTATCCATAAGGTGTGTAATGAAAACATGTTATTATTTGAGTAATTTAAGGGGGTTATGCCAGGTACGTAATGATCATATAAGACCATATGTGATAATAGGTTGAGATATTCAAACATAGACCAAGATTTGGTCCTTGAGACCCAAAGAAGGTGCCTAGGAAGAAACTAGAAAGAGATTGAGAGGAAATTTGTGAATGAGACATGAAAGGAATGAGGTAAAATATGTATGGATAGATATAAATGCGATTAATTAGGTGCTATTAAGAGTAAAAGGAATAAGTAATATGTGTAATAATCTAAATTAAGTTCAAAGAGTCAAAAGAGGAGCTAGCTTATGAAAGAAGATTCAAATCAAACCATAACAAGTGAATGTCTAATTTGAAACATTATCCTAACAAACTATAGCATTGTAAACCATATAATAACATATAAAACCATAGAAAATGAATGTTAGTTGGGTCTTAATTTATTATAAGGGTATGATTTGAAACATTATCCTAACAAGCTATTCTCAATCTCAAAACATTTGTAATCCTTAAGAAAAATTCAAAACCAATTATTTATAATACTCTAAACACAAGTGATTCAAAAAAAATTACTTCATTGGTTTTTTTAAATATTCATGTACAAAATAAGAATGTCATGTATGAATTCCATATATAGGCATACAATGTCAATAATACATGCATTGCCATATAGGCATACAAAAAATTATATCATGTCTAACAACATAGTATCTAATGTTGGGTGAATACATCATATATGCATGGACAATGCCAAAAATGCGTATATTTCCATATAGGCATATAAAAAAATACATCATCTACAACATTCTAATAATCAAATAGTCTCCCTCTCTTTTCCTTTTTTGAAGAAGACTCTTTGGAATGCCCTGCTTGTAGATGGAGATATCCCAAATGCCTTAGATTACTCCAAGGTTTGATTGCGGGTACTACGCTCATAGCTTGCTTAAAACCGAACCTGTTCAAATAAAAAATTTATTATAAAATTAACAAGTATACATGAAACAAAGTTAAGAACTCATGTTTTAAACTATAATAAAAAAAATCATTTAAACATGCACTTATCGCAATCTCATGGTCCTCCTCAATTTGTTTTTGATGCTTGACTGGGTCAATCCTAGGTTTAGCTACACAAAAAGGCATGTCAAATGATGAATAAACATGAGATGTCATAGTAGTCAACTAAATTAGATGATAAAATTTCATATGAAATCCTTGCATACACAATACATTCATGCATATAATTTATATTTGTCAAAATATATAGTAAAAATTATTAAAACAAAATTACTAAATTACAATTCAAAATTGCAAGTGAATATACACACCTCGGTGAGTGCCTATGTAGATGACATTGTAGAAACAATTCTTGAGTCTGTCTCAACTCATAATGATGGAGGAGTGTCCACCCTAGTTATCAGCTAAAAAAATAACCTAATAATTAATAACTTGGGAAATTCATTGATTAAACAAGTTGCTAACAAACTTAGTCATGCATACAGTCCAAGATTCAACTATAGTCTAAGAATTTTATTCTTTTGGTATAAATTTCTATGGAATGTTAATTAAGGAATGTGCGTAAGAGTGTTGAGAATAATCTTTTTAGAAATCTAACTAGTCAAGAAGTGGTAAAATCCTATTTGTCCACAATCCTTGTTCTTGGAAAACATATAGTTTGTAAACTAAGAAATTATGTGCCTTGTGTTTAGTCTTGTAACTTGTTATGGATTATAAATAGTTTATATAAGGACATTGAATGATCATATAAAGGGGGAGATCATCTGATATAGGTTTATAGTGATTTGACATTGAAAGAGGAAATAATCCCTAAGTACCCTACTTGTTAAAGGGCAATATACAGTCAAAGAACTAAGTTATATTATGTTAAAAATAGTTTGGGATTACATTGAAAATTTAAGGGGTATAACATAGTCAATGGAAGTGTATATAATCCCACATTAGGTTTTTAAGATATTGGGAGTTGAAGGAAAGGCAAAGTAACCCTGTACCCTTTTTTCCTATATGCATAGGTAGGGTTATAAACTAAGAGTTTTGAGTTTGTAATTGATTGTGGGATTTAATGACTTGATGTCTAAATTACAAATTTTTATAGGGTTAGTATATACCAGTGAATTTTTTTTGGGGTTTTGAAACCCACTAAGACAAAATTTATCCCCTTTAGTGTGCTCTCAGCCTTGGTAATGGCCTAAAAACCTTGATTCTAAGGTTTGGTGTATAGAATGGAATTTGACCCTTGAAAAATTCTAAAAAATTGTAATATTAAATTATTTTATGTCTTATCACTATGGTCATGGTTTTAGGGTTTTTAGGTATGGAAAAGTATGTAAATGAGACTATGATCTAGTGTTAAACCTAGAGAAGGGTTAAGGGAGAAGGGGTGATATAGAAACAAGAGAATTTATCCAAAGAAGGGGTCAAAAAATGATTGATTCAATGAAAAGATCCAAATGGGTATCTATAAAGGTTAATAGATTATAGATAAAGTTTTTACATGTTTCATACTAAGGAGGTTTGAAAAAATGGAGGGCTAATTGGTGAGAGGCCTAAAGAAAGAAGTACAATTTTTCTTGAGAGTTGTGTCAAAGGGTTATGTGGGAGTTTTATGGGCCAAATGGGTTCTTAAATATGTAATTAATTTTTGGTGAAGATCTATCAAATGCTCCCAACAAGGAGTTGTACCCAAAAAATAGAGATAGTAGAAAGTAAAGCTAGAAAGGCGTATGTGAGGGGTAAGTAGACATACAATTGAGTTAGTCACATGACCAAGGATGTAGAGAGAGAGTGATAAAAAGATAGAAGGATTTATTTGACTAATATTATCATTGTTATTTGATTACCCAAAGGACTAAGGGAATGAGTTATGAATGGATGAAGGAGAACCTTAAAAGGAAGGGATATAAGCAGAGTTTGGTATAGAAGTTGAGATAGCTCTACATTAATGGATATAGATAGAACCTCTCCCCCAACTATATATAGTAGGTATTTGGTCCCCCTAAGTAGGTTGTGGTAACAAACTACTCAAGCCCATCTATCTATATAGGGTTGAGGTCCCCTATTTGTATATGGTTGTAAGGCCTATGCCATATTCATATAAATTATAGTTTATAATCGACGCTCTCCCAAAAAACCAATGGGATATAATGGATACTCTCCCAACAAACTAATGGGATATAATGGACACTCTCCCAAAAAACCAATGGAATTGACTAGGTATAATGAGATTAAGAGTCTATGCCATCTAAATTTATAACTCCAAAGATATAGATGAAATTATTATGCTCAGATGGAATTAAGATGGGAATTGAATTTATATATATGACCATTTTAGATATCAATCATAGATATGGAACTTCTATATGTGATTAGGATAACAATGAATCAAGTGCCTATCTATGAGGCTAGTATTTAAAAGAAAGGAGTGGTATGCATATTGATGAAGACATGTTATGCTCAATTGGCAAATTGATAGAAATATATTGTACCAAACAAATTTTATCAAATGAATTTTATATATATATATATATATATATATATATACATCCAATCCTACTGATTAGGATTGACCCACTATGGAAACTACCTATAATGGGATATCAAGTAAATGTTCAACTCACTATTATGGTTATTGAAAACATAGTTGAGATTGAGGATGAGTTTCTAAAAAGTTACGCCAATCCATGTTAATACATCAAATAATAAAAAGTCTAACAAAATTATATTAGTTATTTTATATAAATTCTTACACAAAATCTATAAAGGATGCAATTAAGGTATATGAATGCGCATCTAGAGTATAATATTCACTTGAAATTTTACCTCTATAAATGTATATGGTGTCGTACTGACATGGATAGATGTAGTAGCCTGGGTTTGCCCACTATTTAGTTGTGATGTTGAAGGCAATGTCTCCTCCTGGAACACAAAAAAAATACATATATATATATTATCAGATTTAAATATGTAAATTATCTTTTACCTTTTTAAATTGCAAATATAGCTTAAAAATTTAACATTAACTTTATATAGAATATACCTACATGTGTGTAGAGACTCCCAATGTAACTAAACCAAATGTGTGTGCCAATAACTCATCAGTCAAGACCACATCCTCCAAACCCCTTTAAGTACCACAAACATCATCTAAAGGTATAGTGCATATAGAACCACAACATTTGCATTGGTGGGGTTGAGTATGACCACTAGTTAGAGTATTTCAAGCATCTGTCTCTGAAAGTCTACTTGTATGATGAATGAGTGTATCAGTAAATGCACTAAGTGCATGAAAAGTGTTTATCTCCATAACCTCTATCACCACAAAGTGAATATCTAGGTGAACTAGCTTTTGGGTAGGTATCCTTGTAGGCTTGTTAGGTGCATGATCTATACCTAGTCGATCTTGTGTGAAGCCTTTCCCTTGGCCGTGAAACTCACCATAGTCAAATTAGTTTATAATTTAATTAAGGACAAACTCAAAATAGAGTTTCATCAAAAATTACAAAGGAACCTCATGGTTATTACAAGTGGGATAGTCAAACACCATCCACCATCACTCCCAAAAATTGGCCTTAATCAAATCGTGTTGGCATTGATGGATTGGGAAATGTTTAGTTGTTATGGGAAATGGGGCATTGGTGGTTGGGTCGATAAATAAGACAAAAATTTGATCTTTTTTTATATTTTTGTTCTTCACCTTAGATGTTGATAATTTTTTATCATAATAAGCCATACAACTATCCCTATATGACCTCCATCTATTAATTTGACTCATTATCAAGTCAACTTGACTTAATACTAACTCTAGGTTATTGGCCAAATAGATGCGATGGGTGTTTATGGAAGTGGGCTCCCTCATTATCCTAATTATTTGCTCAATTTTGATTTTGTTCTCCACTATGTGAGAAACTAATTCCTCCTAGCTATTTGGGGGATCTAGGGGAACTACAGGAGGGTTAGGAAGGTTAGAAGGGTTGGGCAGAATGTTAAGTGGAGGGTTACATGAAGCATGTTAACCTATTGAAAAAAATAAAAAAAATAAATTTTCAATTCACATTAAAAAAATTCAAAAAAAATCAAAACAAATGATTTAATCTACAAAAAACATACCTCTTATTCATGATGGCATTGTCTATCTAGATAATGGAGGGAAAAATGTGAATCTTGCAGGCCAAAATGTGATCTTGTAGCCAAAATACAATCTTGTAGCTAAAACGTGAACAAGAATTAAGAAAACATGAATGGATAAAATGTATAGGATGAGTGTTTCTTTTTTGTTTTATAGTTTACATAATGCGTACATGTTATTAAAACATATAGAAATGCATATACGTTATTATGTGTACAGGTTACTACAATATGTATGCATTCTTATATGTTTCAATAACATGTACGAATTATTTTTATAATGTGTACGTGTTATGGATCAATAATGTCAAGATATGATGCATACGTATTATAACAATAATGCATACATGTTATGTTATAACACATACACGTTATTGGGTATGTCTACGAAATTATACCCCAACTCTGTGTGTAGACACCTAAAACCTGCACATAATAGTTTTTTTTGTGTCACACTACCTTTAGACCTTTATCTATATCCATTTATACCTTAACATTACCAAACCCATTGAAACGTATCATTTAATTCACCCCTTTTTCACTAGTTTTCCTTTAGGCCTATGACCATCAATGGTTAGGGTAACCATCAATGATTGGCCCAACCATCAACGGTTGGGTTCTCCACCTTACTTTAACAAACTTTAAAGCATTTCCATCTCTTTATGAGATATTAACAACTCCTAAAAATGGAAACTTATCTTTAAAATAGCTTTTACAATTGTGAAAATAGGCAGATTTATCCTCTATCAAATTGGTAACTTCCATTATTTCATTTAATAACTTTTGCCTATAAAAAGGAGCTAAAGAAGAATAGAAAAAAAGAGACCAATCAGTCATCAAGCATTCAAGCATCATCACTAGAGACCCAAAACTCCATAAAAATAACTCTGAAAGGCTTGAGGCACCATTACTCTAGCTGCATCACTACACAATTCCTCTATTTAGTTATAGGTATTTTGTGCTTGTATTCTTTGATTTATCTGGTTTCTAATCCCCTTTTATTTATTACATCCATCAACACCCAACTTTACACTTCCTAGGCCTATATCTAACCTCTATTTGACCAAAGTCCCATTCTATACTTCTCAAGCTATTCACCCCCAAATTTGCATAGGAAATTGTCGATGCTCATCTACAACCACTGATGGTTTAACTCAACCACCGGTGATAATCCTAACCACCAATAGTTTTTTGTGGCATCATTTTATAGCAAGATTTTTCCACCCTTTTATCTTCAATCAAGCTCCACTTTCTATGTTCCCTCTAACCATAGTCCCCTTTATTATTTTTTGAAATTGATCCTAACCACCCTAACATCCAAATTTTATCAGTTACTTTAATAAGTAAGTTATATTTTACTTTATAACATGCCTTCACTTTCTTATCAATGAATTCACATATCTTATTTTATCATTTCAAACTTTATTTTCATAAAAGTGGATTGACAACCTCTTAACAAGCATTATGCTTATTGGATCTAGCTTACGCTAGGCAGTCCACTCAACCAACCATATAACAACCCCATTTCAAGTGTTTGTGCTATTTGTAGGTTATTCCTTCCTAGCCAAAGAGGAGTTCCCACTTTCATCTAGATTCACACATTCATTTTACTAGGTATTCTTCTGCACACCCTATTACTAGATTTTTTAATATACTTTCAAAATTAAGAAAGTAGGAAAATAAACTAAAACATTTTGGCATGCCCAATGGGACGCAGTTCCATTTTTCTTCCTTTATTATTTGTTCATCGAATGAATCTAAAAATTTATTTTTAGGCATAAAATAAACCTTCTGCATTAATTGATTTCTTGATGATCTTAGTTCATATAGTAACTTAGGAGGCAAATTAATATATCTTAGATTTCACATTTTTTATCACACACTAAACCAAACAAAAAAATAATTAACACATCAAAACATACCTAAGACAAGGCCCAACTAGGATTTCATCACCCAATGGTAACCTTACCCCTACTTGGCTATCCTAATTAAATTTCATCACCAAGGGGAGAACCAACTCAGCTCTCTGGTTGAATATAAACTCTAAACCTAGTATATTTTGGCTAATCACATGACACTCTTATCATTGTTGGATTATGAAGTGAGGGGGTAGGCCCCAATATCAAACCATGTATCAAAGTTCAACACAAATTTTCTCTCTTTTAAGTGCCTAAACAACCTAAAACCAGCTATAGATTTCCACTTTAGTATGTGATTTACAAGCCAAACTCCCTCTTCACACTCTCTAAAGAATAAGCCAAAAGTGATTTAAAATGAATCCTAGGATAAATGAACTTTAGTGTATGCATTGATTCTTTTATTTTCTCTTTGATTAAGGTGTGAGTTTCATCATAATATCCCCCAATTTCTCATATAGTCTTTACTAGACAATAACTGAGAAATCAAACCAACTAACCACCACCATCCTCTTCTTCCACAATGGAGTACAATTCTAATGATGTGGGGTCACCTTATTTTCCCCCCTCCTGCCCAAATTCTGATTATATCTAAAGGTGATGCTAACTTCACTACCTTCTTTGACAATAATCAGGTAGCTCTTCAACACTACCTTAACACCATGCTCACCATACCTCCATTGCTTCAGTTTCCCCTACCAACCTTTCTTATGGAATAACATCCCATATTATGGTGGGTACTACCTCAACCCAACCTTTGCTAACCTAAGCCTCATCTTCTTCCAACATTCAATCCACCAACACTACCTAAACCCAATATAATATCTCAACCTCCAACAAAACACCTCCTACCATAACCCATACTTCACATGTAGGTTCAACTCAGCCTCTAGTTACCTATACTCCACTTATTGTGGGATTGTCTTCTACCCCTACTTCTACCCTTCCTTTAGTGGTAACCAGTCTTTTAACCACTACCCCATTTTATAATCTAGTGATTTATATACCACAAACACTTCCAACTATGAGCACTAGAGTAACCACCCAACCTTAACCATACCTTTTATCCAACCTACATCCATTCCCCAACAAGTACCTATGACAACCTATCACTATGGGTACATACCACCTTCCACTCAACCATTTGTGCCTATCATCTCTTATGTAGCACCATATCAACCACTTGTCACCACTTAGAAATATATTACCTCTTCAATTCCTTCTACCACCTATCCTTATATAGTTGCCACCCAACCCCAATAGAATATACCCCTCAATTATGCATCTTCCCAACCTCAGTTGGATTTGATCAAGATGCTAATGGAAAAATTGACTAACTTGAAATCATCTATTTTTAGATCTCATACACTCTTATCCTATGACCAAATTTATAATGAACCTAATCATCCATTCATTCCCATCTACTCTTATCCTCCCCAATGGGAATTTCCTAAATTTTCCAAATTCCAAGGCAAGCAGGATCCCCAACAACATTTGAGAGAATTCCATCATTCTTGTTACTTAATCATATATGATGATTCTCTCCTCCTCTAAAATTTCCCAATGTCTTTATCAACACCTGCCCTTGATTGGTATAGAACCCTCCCTATGCATTCCATCTTCTCCTTCTCTTAACTAGACCAAATATTTTAGAAAATTTCTCAGTAAATATAGCTAAAAAGGTTTCCATAACTAACCTCTATTTTATCAAACAATTTGATGATGAATCAATTGTTGATTTTGTGGTTAGATGGAGAGGCATCATCAATCAAATCTATTTCACCTTACCCTAACCTGAACTAATCAAAAAAATTCTCTAGGGGTTGTGCTAAGCATATTTCACCTACTTTTCAAGTTCAAACCTTCCAAACATTTGATGAGGCATTCACCATGGCATGAAAAATCAAAAATCATGTCATTGATAAAGGGAAACTAAAATTAGAGAATAAGAATTCTACTTTCAAACCTAATGACCCTCCCCTAATAAAACCACTAGCTAATCCAATACTAAGGCAAATTCATCGACAAATTCGATGGTTCTAAAAACTACCCCACCTCCAACTGTTAACCAATCACATCAAAATAATTATTCCAAACCTCCTTATCAATAAAATCAAACCCAAAATCAAGCACCTCAAAGATAATATACTCCCATTAGGGAGTCATATGCATTTATTTTTGATAAATTTCTCAAGGCCAACCTTATCCAACTTCCACTAATTAAACCACCCCAATAATTTGATTCTTCTCACCCTATACCCTGGGGGTATAATGAAAATGACCATTGTACCTTTCACTAAATTGTTGGACATGACATTGATAGATGTAATACCTTCAAAAATCTTGTCCAAAATCTAATTGATAGTGGGGAGCTCACATTTGATAACCCCAATAAACCCATCAAACAATTGAGGTTTGATGGAGTTAATTTTTCTATTAGCCTTTGCAAAATCATGCTCCTTCCACCTAACATCATGATAGTAAACCCAAATCTTCTAACTAACATGAGGCACATACAATCAATGTTACCAATAATGTTCCCATCATTGAAGAGATATTACTACTATTACCCAAATAGAGGAAGCTAGCCTACCATTTATTCCTTTAGAGACCCAAATGGAGGAATCATCTATCTCTATTTATGTACTTGACACAACCATGGCTTTATCTACCCCTCCTTTGGTAAGAACACCCAAGGAGACAACCATTGCTTCAACCACTTTCTCCACCCCTCCAACCCAAGAATCACCTACTCCTTTGAATGTCCAAGCTAGGGAAGAAACCATACCCATTTATTCCCTTGAGAATACCACACCTAACTCTCTTATCATAGAACCATCTTTGGAAATCATTCCCTAAAAGGAGGTCACCTCATCTACCCAATTGCTACCTTTGGAACCTTCCACCAAAGATAACAATACTAAAACAACTCCTTCTTCACATAGGGGCTTAATATTTGAGACCAAAGATCAAGGAATTACCCCCATTTATAAGCCCTTCTCTAGGTTGGTCCAAAGTTTAGATTTCACATCCTAGCTTAACTTTGATAGAGCCACCTTTTAGCATCAACTTGGACTTCCTTATCAAAACAAATATGACTCCTCAACTTCACTTTATTCCATGCTTAAACCCATTAGTACCATCCCACCAACTACCTCTTCTAAAGTCATATATGAACCATCTCAAATACCTCCACCTAAAATTACCAAGTTACCTCATACTTCTTTCACTAAACTAATCAAGAATCTATGGATCCTTCCCACACCCAATCACACTCACCCTCCTTTGAGATTTGACTTAACTCCATCAAACCCACTGAAGCCTAATCCCATTAAGTCCCTTATGAAGGGAGGCCTACCCAAACCTCCTCCACCAAAAAATAGACCTATTCCACCTCCTTTCAACCTACCTTCCATTTTAGGATCCCATCCTTCTGCCATACCCATTACCTATTCTTCTTCTAATAAACCATCTCCTTTTTCTCTACCTATAAAAACAAAACCATCTAGTGTTTCATCATTCCTAACCAACTTATCCCCATCTACATTCCCACCTATAAGCAAATCTTTTGCATAAGTCTTCAATGACCAAGCCAATCATATCCAAGTAAACCCAATCAAAACCCCCAATCAAGATCATTTCCCTAATCGCAACTTCCATAAAGAAGCTTATGCCTAGTAAATCTCCCACTCCTAAAAACAAAAACCCTCAAACTTCAACACCTTTGCTAGAGTCCTACAAAAATATTTTTTAAAGGTTGTTGTAAACCTCTTCCATGGGCTTGCCACCAATTAAATCTTTTGACCCTACCCATACTAAATTAACCTAGATTAATGATAATTTGATTTGTCTTTACCATAGGACTCCTGGACATGATACAAAGAATTGAAAAGCTCTCCAAAAACTTATCCATAATCTATTGGAAGAAGATGATCTATTAGAGGAGACATTTTCACCTCCACTACCAATTTTACCATCAAACTAACCTCTACCCACTATAACAATCCTACCTAAGATTAAAAAAGAGGAAATAAAGCAAATATCAAGTCCCCTTATCCACACCATTCATAGGGTTACCCATTCCTGGGCCCAATAGAAGGATAAGGTAAAATCCAATGTAACCATTCCCTGGACTTACCCTTCAGCCTCTCAACCTACCAACTAAACCCAAGTATTTCCATCTCCACCCTTGTAAACATCAAAAACAAAAGTCTCCATTTTAGGAGCTTCACCTCCCAACTCAACTTCATTCATCCAACAGCTCGCATTGAAACAACTTCACCACACACTAGTGAAAATGAGCCTTTATGATTTAATCATCACCTCACCTCAACATCATCAAGCATCAAAGTCTCTACATTCTATAGAGGTTCAACTAGATGATTCACAACCTCTTACATCCTTTATTAGATCCATCCACCAAGAGGCCCTTGTCACTTTTTAGGATTTAAAAATCCCACATTTTTGTACTGATGATCCGGATCCTCCCCTCTTCATTACAACATACATTAATTAATGATTGATGAAGGATTTAGCATAAAAAACATCTCCTGCAATACATATGATCAAATGTAATTTCCAAAAAACATCATTTTTGAGAGTACAATGATCCTTCACTCTTTTAATGATGTTATGGCCACTACCTTAGGGACCGTGGTCCTTCACATCTGATTGGGGCCATGAACCATTATTGAACTATTTTACATTTTCAAGGGTGAGTTTAAATATAATGTATTACTCAGATGCCCTTAGATCCATGTAATAGGTTGTGTACATTGTACTTTATACTGATGTGTCAAATTTGAGCATGAGGGATAAGTTATTACAATTTAAGATGATCTTAGTCCCTTTTCTTCCTACAATATGACATATTAGCCTAATCATGTTCTTATTCATCCATCATCTACCTCACAACTTGCTTCTAATCAAACCACCACACTACCTACCCTCAGTAACATTTACCCTCACCATAATGATGAGGTATCCACTAGCTCATCTATTCCCTCATCACAAATTCTGGTAGAAGACTCCTTGTAATCAACATTTCAATGACTCTCACTGGGGGAATATCACTTTCTCACATTAGATGCCTTCCCAACTCTACAAGAATAAAATAATATTTAAAATGACCCTTCCTATAACCTCAACATTGAAACCATTGTCCCCTTTGGGCTCCCCAATAATCGAACAAATTTTTTCTATGGGGGGCTTGATCGACCACTTCTTTCTCCCACCACCACTCCATATATCCAATCATTCACCTCTGAATTACCTAAGTAACCCAACTTTTGCCAAAACTTACCTTTACTAGTACACTTGGAAGGGGTTTGGTCTTGACCTCTATGAACAAGGACCTTATGCATTCCCCATTATTAAAAACTAGAAACCTCATGAATTCTTTGGACTAGGGTTTGAACCACTAGAAGAACCCACATCACCAAAACCTATCACTATGACTACTGAAGAAATTCCATCCTCACCAACCCCATCTTCCTAATCTAAAGAGTCTGACATCATCCCCTCTAACCTTTTTTTTAATAAATACTATTAGTTTAGGCCCCTTAACATATCAAAAAGAGGGCCAAACCAAAACCATTCCTCTCATCGACCTTGAAATGATTGAACATGACTCACCCACTATTAACACCATTCACCATGAAGATGATAGTGCCATTCCCACCTATCTCAATGTGGGGGATTATTCTATCCATAAATAGCTCCCTCTTAAGAACCAAACCATGTTAAATGAATCAACCATTGGTATTAATTTGGGTACTCAGGAGGACCCTCACATCATCAAAATAGGCCAATCTTTAAGCCCTGAAGAGCAGCATGACTACCCTTCTTTCCTTCATAACCATAGCATAACATTTTTTTGGTTCTATCAAGATATGCCTAGAATTTATCCTTCCATTTCTCTCCATAACGTCATCACTTGTCCAAAAGTTAAGTTAGTTTGGAAAAAACTTCATCATATGCATCCCCACATAATTCTTCTCATTAAAGAATAACTTCAATGCTTCATATCTATTAACTTTATCTAGGCTATTGACTATCCACAATGGGTTTCCAACATCCTCCCCATTACCAAACCTATAGGGGGCTTTTCCTCTACATTAACTTTCATGACCTTAATCTTTCTTGACCTAAAGATGAATTTCCCCTACCTAACATAAACTAACTTGTTGATCTCATGGATAGCCATGAAATGATATCTCTTATGGACTATTTATTGAGATACAATCAAATATGGATTGCCCCTAAAGATCAACATAAAATTATCACCCCATGGGGAAATTTTTGCTATTAGGTTATGTCCTTTGGACTAAAGAATGTAGGGACAACCTATCAGTGGGCCATAACCTATATCTTTCATGACCTCATTCATAAAATTATTAAGGATTATGTGGATGATCTCTTGGGGAAATCCAAACATCACTAGGACCATCTGGCTATTCTCACCATCATATTAAAATCATTAATCCATTACAATGTCAGGCTCAATCCCAAAAAGTGTGTCTTTGGAGTCCTATCAGGTAAACTCCTTGGCTTTATTATTTCTATTCATGGAATTGAAATAGACCCTCCCAAGTCAAAGCCATTTTGGAGATGCCACCTCCTACCAATCTTACCCAACTTTTTAACCTACAAGGCAAACTTCAGTTAATATGATGCTTTATTTCCCAACTATTTGATAAATGCCAACCCTTCCACTACCTCCTAAAGAAAGATGTCTCCTTCAAATAGACCAAAGAATGACAAAAAGCCTTTGATGAAATCAAGGAGTATCTTATTTCTCCACTTGTCCTCATTCCTCCTAAAGAGGACCAACCCTTTTATCTATATATATCAACCACTAATAATTCCTTGGGGGGCATGCTCACTCATTGTGATGAACAAAATAAAGAGAAGGCCATCTACTATATCAGTCGTACCCTAATCAAATATGAAACCTAGTATACACATCCTAAAAAGCATTGCCTTTCCTTAGTTTTTTTAGCCTCTAAGCTCAATCATTATCTTCTTAATCATAAAACTTATGTCATCACTAATATCGACCCCCTCAAGTATATGTACTCTAAGCCATATCAAAATTAATGTACGACTAAGTGGTTCATGCTTCTAGATGAGTTTGATATTAAGTTTATACCACAAAAATACATTAAAGGATAGGTCATATCTAACTAATTAGCTAAATCCCCTCTACTTGATAACTAACCTCTTCCTCTTACCTTTCCAAATGAGTCTATTATAACCCTTTCTCTAGAAAAACCTACCTACCAAATGACCTTGTTTTTTGATGAATCTAAATGCCAAAATGGTGGAGGTTATAGAGTAATCCTCATTATCCTTAATGGATAATCTCTTCCCCTTTCCTTTAAACTTGACTTAGAATGCACCAATAATGTAGCCAAATATAAAGCCTTAGTCATAGGTTTTCAAACTGCCTTGGCTTTAGGGATCAAAATAATCAGTGTCTTTAGAGACTCCCAACTCATCATAAACCAAGTCACATGATTTTATCAATGCAAAAATGATGTACTTTTGAAGTACAAATAACTTGTATATGTACTCTTAGCATTGTTTGATCATTACACCATCCAATTGGTTCCTCGATCCACCAACAAATTTGTAAACACCATGACATCTCTCACTTCCTAAATTCTAGCCCAACTGGCCAAATCTAAACTATTTATTACCATTCATCATTTTATCACACCTTCATATATCAGTTTGGACCTTCCCACCATTTTTAATGTGGAAACATCACCTCCTAATTTTTGGTATGATCAAACTTTCAATTATCTTAACCTTGGCATTCTCCCCCTGATCTTTCAAAGAATGTTCATAGAACCTTTATCTAGAGTACCTCTCATTACAATATTATAGGATTAATCCTTTATAAATGAGGTTTTGATGGAATTTGTATCCATTGTCTCCATCACGATGAATTTTCTCAAGCCATCAAATAAGTTTATGGTAGCATCTGTGGGGGACACTTTAGTGGCCTAGATGTTGCTAAACATATCCTTCACCTAGACTACTATTGGCCCACACTTAATCAATATTATTGTGACTATGTCAAGAAATGTGTCAAGTGTCAACAACATGCTAACCTTCATCATGCACCCCCCCACAGTCTTCAAGTATTACAAGATTACTAGCCCTTCTCACAATGGGGTCTTAACCTTATTGGAGAAATCAATTGTCATTATTCCAAACAATATCAATAAATCATGCTAAATATTTCACTAAATGGGTGAAATCCATCCCACTTATATCAACCAAAGCTAAAAATATCATTGACTTCATTAACCACCACATCATCTATCACTTCGGTGTCCCCCATAAAATCATCACAGATAATGGCAAGTCCTTCAAAAACAAGAAAGTCCAAGAGTTTTGGTATGATTTTGGCATCAATTTAAGATTTTCCTCACCTTATCATCCAAAATACAATGGATAAATAGACGATTCCAATAAAACCCTCACCAAAATGATCAAAAAGGTGGTTAGTGCTTTTGGTTAGGATTGGCACATCCATATCCCCTTTGATTTATGGGCTTACCAAACTAGTATCCAAACCACTATGAGTACAATATATTTTTCTCTCATCTTTAGAGCTGAGGTGGTCTTGCCTCTATAAGTCCAAATCCCATCACTTCATATATCCTTGCATGAAATCCTCTCTGAAAGTGACTATCATCAAGAACATCTCACATGCCTAGAGTTTATTGATGAGGATCACTTTGCTATGCTGAATCATCTTTGTGTCTATCAAGAGAGAATCACACGTACATATAATAAACATTTGAAAAATCATGAATTCAACATCAGAGACCTCATCCTTATATAAAATCAACATGTAACTAAATGTAAAAGCCCAAGAAAGGCAAGTTTGCTTTTAACTAGCTAAGACCCTACATTGTAACCCATAAGTATAGATCTAATGCTTACCATTTATCCTCTCTCAAAGGTAAACTACAACCCAATCCAATAAATGATTCACATCTAGGTCCTTTCTATTTTTAAAAGGATCAAACTCACTTATATATCTAACTTAAACTCATCCCTTGGTTCACAAGACCTTTTACCCCCTCTCACATACACCTTCTTTTTAGGAATAATGATTACAACTTGGAATAATGTGATTCATCCATCACAGATAAAACCTAATACTAAGTATGGGTACCCCAATTCTACCCATAACATGGTTCTCATGGATAATTTTCATCTTTCTATAGATGGAATATTATGATTAGTTGTTTCTTAACCCATTCCTTTTATTTACCAAATAACCTTTTATGCTAAAGTCTTGCCATTGTATAGGTGGATCTTTACACCTAAGTAGACTTGTCCATGTTTGAATTCACATTCAAAAGTATAGTGTTGCAAACTAATCCATTCAAGGATAGCTACCCCACAATTCAAAATTGCTTAAAATAAATTGCTCCCTTGAAGGATAGATATAAAATTCAAAATTTTAGACCATTCCCTTGAAGGATGGCTAGGCAAAAATCATTTGAAGCTTCTTGCATTGATCAGCTTCAGTAACTTACTCTAATAATAAAAGCAATGTACATAATTATGTCAAAATAAAAACAAGTAAGCTAAAATTGACTCTTATAAATGCTATTGGTAGACTTCTCACATCGATCAGTCTACCTAATATGCCATCTACCTGCAATTATCTCTTATTCATGGCACTAGTAGACTTCCCACATTGATCATTTTGCATGTTACTATAAGGCATGGACTTGTCTATTATGGCCTTTTAGTCACCTTTAGAAGGGGAAAATCTGACCCCACATTAGGTTACTACTTCCCATTCATTCTACTACCTATCATCTTTGTTGCCTTCATACTTCTCTAAACTTGACAGAATACAAACTTACTTGATACGAAATGATCGCAACAACCTTGTTTTCAATCTAGGCATGCTCTTATGAAGCACTCAATAGGCTCATGTTCACTAAGTTGATCTGACTATAGTTTCCTATTATTGGGTTCTTACTAATCCAAGCAACATGCCTCTTCCTTATCCATTTCTTGGGACATGTGGACATATGTGTTTCTCTATGTTTTCCTTCCACACAGTCAAACATTCTCATGACCAACACAATTATTCACCCTCTCAATGCAATAAATACCAATCCCAATCACATTTATACAATAACATCATACCAATACAATATGAAGAATATTATCATGTCAAACCTATCCACCACGTTATTACATCATACTAATAAAACATTTTTTTCAAATATCATCACATTCATTGTCTAAACTAACTAAAATTAAACTAACCCAATCACCACATCTTCATCATCATGTTTCAACTAACTAATCACATAAACATAATCATAACCAAAACTACTCATGACATAATCATAATTGTATATCAACATCACATTATAATCCTCATAATCATAATCACAAGAATAATCATAAACATCATCATAATCATAACATGCATAATCATAAATAACATCAACATTCTAATCCACATGATCAACATGAACATGATTATCATCATAAATATAACATCATCATAATGTGAAATAATACATATGTCTCTCTTACAAATATATCTTGCCTCATCAGTATGTAGGCTGGTATCAAAATATACATATAAAAAAATATACATCATTGATCTAAGCACAAGTGGAAATAGTTGTCAATGTCTCAAATACCATGATGGATTGTGTGGCACATGTCTAGTGTGCTTATGGAAATAAATGAGAAACTAACCACCTTGAAATAGGTGTGGGCCTGGATGCCCTAATCAAGCTAAACACATAACAAATACATAAATTCCTCACTGTTTACTTCATATTTTCACTTACTCACCCTCCCCCCTCATTTTTCACCTATAACTACACCTAGGGCATCTGGGCCTATGCTTGGGGTTTCCCTAACCTATTTTTACTTTCCCCAATCTTCTCTACCCTTTTCCTATACCTAAATTATTACCCTTCTATAAATTTTCAAATAAACCCTACCTCATTCCATGATTGATGGCATGGTTGGAGCCCTCTCACCACTATTTGGCCATGTCCTCATCCTCCCTCAATCTCACTCAAACACATGAACTCAATAACTTGAGACCTTCTACCTAAAAAAAGATCACAAAAAAATTAACAAAACACATAAAATGCACAAACTCACTAGAGAGCAAACTACCAAAAGTCAATGAGTGAAAATTAATTTCTTGTTTTTACTTTTGACAATCAAATTTATAAGGTTTCACCTTAATCACTTATGGTTAGGGTAACCATCAATGGTTTCCCCTTGAGATACCCTAACCATTGATGGTTAGGATCCCTCACCTTCTCTCAATGCTCTTCCACCCTGACCTTTCATCATCAACCTACCTCCTACCTAGAATTACATTTGGCCTAAAGTTCATATCTATGGAACTATGTAGGTAATGTTCACTCACCTTGTGTAATTACAGTTAGATCAACCACCCTATATCACACTATGTCCACCTTGATGTTGGTTATTTTTGAGCTAATCTCTTTACATTGTTCACATCAAATTTACATTATCTTCTGGCCATACCAACCAAATTTGTCAAGATGACTATTAAAATTTTGCACCACCTCATGCTTGACCCAACCACCTAGTTTGTTTTGTAGGAACACTTCTTGTAGACATCCAATTCCTAACACCATTTATGTTGAAATTATCAATCTTACTTGAATTGCACTCAAACATATATTTTAGGTCAAAATATATAAAACATCCTAAATGGTTCAAACTTATCACTTACAAGTGCCAATTCAGGTAAAAGTATCCCTAAATAGGGAAACATAATTTATGGGTCAGCTAACTTTGATCAATTCATTTTGAGTCAAAATGAAGATTTTTCCTTTTGTGCTCTAGATCACTCTTTTCTATTAATTCATTGGTATACTCCATATACCTTTATTATGTTGTGTTGGAAACATCCTAAATGGGAATACTATTTCAATGCATCTAACGTCACCTTCTAATTCTTCCCAAGTCAAATTATAACTCAGTAATATGACTTTATGACCATTTTGATTAATTAAGGACCAATTTTAAAATAATTGCACAAAATGTTGATTAACCTTGTTTAAGGCTAATTAATCTAAATCAAGAGCTTAAGTGGATTTTCCATGAGAGTTGTTGAATATTTATTTTTTAAAATTGATTCCTATTAACTGCATCATCAAGTGACATCATTTCCTGGGAAGACATCCTTAGGCCATAAATACCACAAATATCAGGATTATGGGTCACCCATGCCTAGTTAATGCCTCCCATGCCTCTTCAATGCCCCTTCTTCCAAGGTCATGATGAAGATAATTATGGATTTAATTCTAAATATTAGGATTATCCATGGCCACACAACTCAATCTTGAGATAGACAGTCATGGTTTATCCTGACCAATCTCAAAAATCTATAAATAGAGAGGCCATAAACATCATTTCTAGGCTATTTTAGTGAAAGTTTATTATGCTCAAATATCTTTAAAACTTCAATATTGCAAAGTTATAATGCTAAATTATTTCCAAAGGCTTTGTATTTGATCATAGTTTTTATTTGCAAGCTTCATTGATAGGTTAGTTTAGTGATTTACAATCAAGAGCCTAGGTTTTATGGAGTGTTCTTGAGTATTAGAGGATATTACCACCATTGTCGATAAAGAAAAGGATTCTTTATCAAGGGAAAGCATGCTTTTCAGCCACATGGGTATGGTGAATCCATTTGGGAAGGTAATATGGTGATGTTTCTTTTATTTGTTTCTTGTTATCCTTTATAATTCTCATAGGAATAGATAGGCTTGGTTAGTTAGTTATTTATGCATGTTTCATTATTTATGGACTAATGATTGACTAACTTGCTTTTTAGTCCTCTCTACATCTTGGCACACCCAGTGGGCCAAAATGTAAAGAGGATTAAAAATCAAGTTAGTCAAGCATTAGTCCATAAATAATGAAACATTCATAAAGAAATAACTAACCAAGCCCATCTAATCCTATGGGAATTATAAAGGATAGAAAGAAACAAATGAAAGAAAGCACCACCATATTACCTTCTCAAATGGATTCACCATACCCATGTGGCTCAAAAATATGTTCTCCCTTGATCAAGCATCCTTGTCTTTGTCAACAATGGTGGTAAGCTCCTCTAATGCCTCAAGAACACTACATAAAACCTAGGCTCTTGATTTCAAATCGTTAAACTAACCTATCAATGAATCTTGCAAATAAAAACTATGATCAAATACAAAGCCTTGTGGAAATAATTTAGCATTCTAACTTTGCAATATTAAAGTTTTGAATATATCTGAACATAATAACCTTGCACCAAAATAGCTTATAAATGATGTTCATGGCTTCTCTATTTATATATTTTTGAGATTGGTCATGATCAACCATGACCTATCTTAGAAATGATGTTCAGGCTTCTCTATTTATATATTTTTGAGATTGGTCATGATCAACCATGACCACCCATCTCAAGATTGAGATGTGTGGTTATGGATAATCCTAATATTTGGAATTAAATCCATAAATATCCTCAAGATAAATAAGCATTAAAGAGGCATGGGAGGCATTAACTAGGCTAGGTGACCCATAATCTTGATATTTGTGGCAATTATAGCCTAGGGATGTCTTTCCAAGAAATGATGTCACTTGATGATGTAGTTAATAGAATTCAAATTTCAAAAGGAAATATTCAACAACTCTTCTAGAAAATACACTTAAGCTCTTGATTTGGATTAATTAGCCTTAAATAAGGTTAATCAACATTAATGCAATTATTTGAAAATTGGCCATTAATTAATCAAAATGGTCAAAAAGTCATATTACTGAGTTGTAATTTGACTCAAGAAGAATTAGAAGGAAATGTTAGATATGTTAAAACTGTATTCTCATTTAGTATGTATATAACACAAAATAACAAAGGTACGTGGTGTGTACCAATGAATTTAGAATAAAATAGTGATGTAGAGCATAAAAGGTGAAATCATCATTTTGACTCAAAATGAATTGATCAAAGTTGGCTGACCCATAAATTACATTGCCCCATTTAGGAATACTTTGACCTAAATTAGAAGTTGTAAATGACAAGTTTGAACCATTTAATATGTTTTATAGATTTTGACCTAAAATGTGCATTTGAGTACAATTCGAATAAGATTGATAATTTCAACACAAATGGTGTTAGGAATTGGATGTCTACACTTCCTACCATGGATACCTACCACCTACCCTGACCTTGCCTAAATGGATTGATAAACATAACTTGATTAGCTATGACCAATGCTGTGGAATAATTACCCTCTCTCATCTTTCTAGAGTTTGACCTTATTTTACAACATTGGCAATTTTCATCATTGCGTGTTTTGGATATCACTCTTCATCATTTTTTATACATGCAATCATGTCTCCACTACCTAACCTATTTCATGTCATCTAACTTATACCAACTATCAAACCCTAACCCACTTTTATATATTCCTCAATCATCTCCCAATTTGAGGGGGAATACCTCCTCTCCTACTTGAAGTAACCAGACCTAGACATTGACCAGCTTCTTATTTTTTCTACATCTTGCCTAAACCTACACAAAAAGGGGCAAAATTTAGACACCTAAAACCTACACATGATAGTTTTTTGTGTCACACTACCTTTAGAACTTTATCTAGACCCCTTTATAACTTAACATCACCAAACCCCCTTGAAACACACCATCTAATTCACCCATTTTCACCAATTTTCTTCTAGGCCTATGACTGCTAATGGTTAGGGTAACCATAAATAGTTTGCCTAACCATCGATGGTTTGGTTATCCACATTGGTATAATAAACATTAAATCATTTCTAGCTCTTTGTGTGAGATTAGAAACTCCTAAAAATGGCAACTTGTCTTTAAAACAAGATTTTAAAGCTATGAAAATAAGTAGCTTTATCCTCTATCGAATTGGCAACTTCCTTTATTTTATTTAGTAACTTCTGCCTATAAAAGGAGTTGAGGAGGAAGAGAAAAAAGAGAGAAATTAGTCATCCAACATTCAATATTTCCTATAGATATTCAATATCCATACCAATGAGTAAGAATCATCACTAGAGACTCAAAACTCTGTCGAAATCACTCTAAAATGCCTAAGGCACCATCACTCTGGTTGCATCACTACAGGATTCCTCCATTCAGTTACAGGTATTTTTTTTTCTTGCATTATTTGAGTTATCTAGTTTATAATCCCCTTTTCTTTATCAGATCCATCAATACCCCACTTTACACTTCCTAGCCCTATATCCAACCTCTATTTGACCAAAGTCCCATTGTGTACTTTCTAAGCTATTTACCCCTAAATTTGCATAAGCAACCACCGATGGTTACTTAACCACTGACGGTCATTTTCAACTACCGATGGTTGACCAACCATTGATGGTTTACCTCAACCACTAATGGTTCTCCTAACTGCTAATGGTTCTCTATGGCATTATTTTACAGTAAGCCTTTTTCACCCTTCTAACTTGAATCAAACTTCACTTTATGTGTTTCCCTCTAACCACAGTCCCCTTTTTAATCTTTTAACCCTGACCTTGAGCACCCTAGCATCCAAATTTTATAATTTTATTTAATAAGCAAGTTATCTTTTACATTCTAGCATGTCTTCACTTTCTTATCATTGAATGCACATATCTTCTTTTATCATTTCAGACTTGATTGTCACAAAAGTGGACTAATAGCCTCCTAGCAAGCATTGTGCTTCTTAGATCTAGCTTACGCTAGGAAATCCACTCAACCAACCATCTAACAACCCCATTTCAAGTGTCTGTTATTTCTAGGTTATTCCTTCCTAGCCAAAGAAAAGTTCCCACTTTCATCTAGATTCACATGTGTATTTTACCAGGTATTCTTCTACACACCCTACTATTAGATTTCTTTTATTTACTTTAAAAATTAAGAAATGAGGAAAATAAACTAAAACATCATTCACATAACCCCATTCTTTTCTAAATCATCCCTAGTTTGATGTTACAATTTATTTACACAAGGTTTTTAAATTAAGCTAATAAGGGAACCCCTCACTATATAGTGTATCTTGGCTAACATCCTATTATTGAAATCCTAATATTTGAGGGATACAAATCATAGTTTTTTATTTAACTTAAAATATTGTACACATGTATATTAGAATTTGTTGGTTGAATATTTTGTCAATCAGCATACTGATAAATAAAATAGGTCTAATCAGCCAAAGTAGGAAGATTAGTCATCCAAATGTGTAGTTTTACCACATCAGAAAGACACTGATCTCTCATCTCATCAAGGGGAGGTTCCCTGTAGGTATGCTATATATATAAATAGAAAATAATACTCATGGGTGGGACAAACCATCCATCTCTCTTCTTTCAGAGATGATGCACTCGGATCAAAGGAAAAACTCAGGGGAAATGATAGACAGTACCTCTCTTCTTTCAGAAATACTATTCAGCAAACCACAAGAATACTCCTGGTAGTAACAACAAAATGTAGCAAAGGATGCAATAATTGGCAAATCGAGATGCAGCTCAATGTCTTCACCTAAATTGCTCAAGAGTAAGATACGAAGGACAATGAGGGCACAAAGTCATCTCAAGGTCCTTTAAATAGAAATGAAAAGAAAACAAACTAAAGGCGATTATGGGGGCACAAAGTCTCTCCACAGTCAACTCTTTAGGACACCTTTTTTAACTGTTGTCACTAATTCTACTTTTTGAATTAAAGGAATAGAAGATATATTGAAGAAAAAGACATAAGAATGATTTCTTCAATAACAAAGATATTACAGCACAAAGTCTGAAAAACCAATTGCTTTCTTATTCTAGTAATAAAATATGGTCAGCAATCTAAGCTCAAAGTCTCAGCAATGCCTTACAATTTGGGCAGAGTTTTGTTCTAATTGTCAAAAAAGAGATCCTTATTACAATAGAATAAAATCCCTTATATAGCCTCTTCAAGAAGGACTTGGGAACAATCAATACATCATTTTGCATTGCAATCTATTAAAAAGACACACTGGAACTTTACCCATTTGATTTTATCAATGCAAGGAAATAAGTTGCGCTTATTGAAATTTTATAACTTCTAATGTTCCACCTAGTGATCTAATCTTATCTTCATCATTCCTCCTTGTCTGGCTAATTGAATCAGGTCTTGGATTTAATTTACTGTTCTGTTCTTTCTCTGCTTTCTATTGGTCTTAGCCTTGAGATCTGTGATTGTATTTTGGTCTATATGTTTAAAAGATCAACGGCAAATTCACTGAGTTTAATTTGAAATTTTAAGGTGTGTCATTCCTTTATCTTCTTTTGAATTTCCTATTTGGCACTTTTTTGGATTGAACTTGTCCTTTCAGGCCTTAAGCAAGGACTTGTTTTGAGTCAGGAAGAGTCTCCTACAAGGGTATCTATCCTTCGGGTAATCTTTGAATGGCCTTTCAGGCTTCTTTGAAAATGACCCTTTGAACTTTGGTGATGAACCATTCCAGTGAACCAAGACATTGAACCAATCAGTTGAACCAAACATTGAACCTGCTGCTAATGCTTGCCGATGGAAATTCCTGTAAAAGTCGTGAAGCCCATTAAACTTGTAGAAATGAGCATGTTTGTTGAGTCTGTAGATACCAAGTCTATAATTTATCTAACCTTGAAAGAGTCCATAGATTTCAACCTATAGAAGCCCATTGAACTTGACCTGTTGAGTCTGTAGATTTTTGAGAAGCTTGAAAAATGAGAAATTTGAATGTCCAGGACAAATTTTGGAAAGGGAAGAGATAATTTTGGTTTGTAGGACCAAAATAATTCAAATGTTGTCCCAAAAATGAGTGATATTTTTGGGGGACAATAGCTGGCTCCAGTTGGGGAACTTCTGTCAATTGTAAAATGAATTGAAAGGAGTAAAATCTAGAATCTCCAGTGTCTTCACGTATGCCATTGGGTTACAGAGTCATGCTACCCAAAAATGAAAGACATCAAAAATGGAAACAAACAAAACATAATAGAATTAAAAACTATATAAATATACATATATACATATGCAATGATCTAATACTTCAAGAATTAAAGTATTTTAGATGCTGCTTCTTGAGAGATAGTGAAAATAGTGTGCCATCTTGGTAAACCAACAAGAAGACATTTTGTCCCTAGAAACAGTGAAGGGCAAATGGAGCTCTCCACCAGGAAACCAATTTTTTACATCTTCCTCTTGGTCTTTCCTTCTTTTTGCTTTGTGGTAGGACGTGGTCTTCAAACTGAAAACCATAACTCTTTGTTCTCCCTGCGAAGGGTTCCTTTACCTGATTTTGATTTGTAGCAGCATGGTCCATTACCATAATTGGTTATTCTTCTAGTTTAGTCTAGCACATGATTGGATTGTCCACATCAAACTCCTGACAAACTATCAGCTTAACATCTCCTTTGATGTGAAGGAGTTTGACTTCTTCATCTTGAGCAACGTTTAATTCGAGCAACAGAGGTCTATATCCAGCTGTGGAAAAAATGCTAACTTGTAAATTGCATGAAGGAAGAATATCTCCTTGAGGAGATATCAACACAGTCCCAACTTCATCATTGGTGCAAGAATTGCTATCATCATCAGAAGCTGATCTCCTATTAGATTTCCCTTCTTTAGAGATGGAAGATCCTTCCTTATTTATACTACATCCCACCAATTCTCCTAAAATCTTGTTTGGATCAATTCCTAGATTGTCAGCTACAAGACTTTCATTTGAAAAAACATGAACATCCTCTATGGTCAAGAAGTAATTACCCCTACCTGAAGGCTCAAATAGAATTTGAGCTACAGGGGCCATTTGGGTGACCACAATTTTTACCTCAGACAGGTCTGCACCTGGTTCTCCATCAATGTCCAATTGCTCAGGATTGGATTGCAAGGATTCAAACTCAGTCATCTAAATTTTGGATTTCTTGACATGATTAATCATGTCAAATGATTGGACTAGTCTTGGAAGAGAAGATGGGAGTTCATCCTTTTGATTTTCAAGAGGGGGAGAACTAGTTTGTGAATTTGAAGTAGAAGGTGTAGAGATGTTTGATGTACTTACTTCTTTGGTAATCATTAGGTCCTTTGATTGAAAAGGAAGATGGGTTCTTTGCTCAACAATTGAAATTTATGGTTGGGGTCACTCCTTTGTCTTCTCTTTATCAGCCTGCTTGGCTAACTGATTCTGGGACTAGGTGAATACTGCATATGATCCTTTGATTGCTTCACCTTCACTTCTGGATTCATCCTTGTAATTCAAGAAACCAATGTGGGAGTCACCAGCTAATTCTTCTAGATCCTCCCTGAAGAGATTAATGCCATTTTCTTACTCTAACTCAGGTTGGAAATAGGAAACATGCTCTATTTCTAGATATCCAACTATCGAGTTTGTTGGAGGTGCTTCAAGGGCAGGATTCCTCTATGGAGGAACAAGACAATTTTGTTGCCCTTGACTTTTGATGGCATTGCCTTGATATGGCTAATTAGGGAATGTCCTCCTTGGTATATCTTTATATAGAGGAGCAGAAGACATACTTTGTGCCATTTGCCTTTTCAAGGCTAGAAATTCATTTTCCAGCTTTTGCACCATTGGATCAGTGGTGCTTGTAGATGAATATTTAGAAGATGATGAAGCTCTAATTCTGTTAGGATCTCTCCTTATCTTTCCTACCAAGATAAGGTCATCTTCTAGCTCAATAGCCAAGTCTTGAGCAGCCTTAAGGTCTATGTGTCTAGCCCATCTCAATAGAAAACTCACTTGAGGCAACTGTGAATTGATGAAGAAACACATGAGATTCTGAGGTGTCAGCTGGCCGATCATGGGAATCCTATGCCTCAGCTTGTTGAACCTGGCAATGAAGTCTCTCATAGGTTCATGGGGCTCCTTCTTCATCTGTGTGAGCTGGGCCAGCAAGGCATGTACATCTTTTACAGGCTTGAATCTTGCTTCGAACTTGACTTTAAGTGTATCCCAGTCAGTCTCTGATCCAGCCTACAGATGGTAAAACCAGTCTACAGTAGCACCTTGTAATGTTTCCATGAAATGCCTAACTGTGATGTCTTCAAATTTCACCCCTATCACACCACAAGCTATGGTGAAGGCTACAATGTGTTCATTAGGGTGGACTCTTCCATCACCAAAGAATTTGGAGAAGTTCTTCCTTGAACTGAGTGGTAGCTCATGTAGGGGTGGAGTTAGATTAAGTGGGCCAAATGAGTTACCCCAGGGGCCTCGAACTGCCATGATTAGATTATGAACAATAGGGATAACACATCTTAGTGGAGTTACCAGATTATAGGACAAAATGGAAAAGAAACTAGCCCTGCTTCAGCATAAAGCTTGAGACTTCAAACTGTGCTTTCTTTCCCAGCAACTCTGGTTTTATAGACCAGATAATATAATGGAGATGGATGAAAATGGAGATGGATGAAAAATGGTAAGGCTATAAATAGATAATGGGTAAGACCCAGATGGGAGTCACCAGACTGTTTAATGGACAAGGTGATAATGATAATGGGTAAGACACAGGTGATGTTTCAATCTGAAACTTGAGGTTCCAAATTGCAAAAATTACTGTGTCCCCAATGGAATCACCAAAAATTGTTGGTTGAATATTTTGTTGATCAGCGTACTGATAAACAAAATAGGTCTGATTAGCCAAAGTAGGAAGATTATTCATCCAAATGTGTAGTTTTACCACATCATAAAGACACTGATCTCTCCTCTCATCAAGGGGAGGTTCCCTGTAGGTATGTTATATATATATATATATATATATATATATATATATATATATATATATATATATATATATATATATATATATATATATATATATATAAACAAAAAATAATACTCATGGGTGGGACAAACCATCCATCTCTCTTCTTTCAGAGATGATGCACTTGAATCAAAGGAAAAACTCAGGGGAAATGATAGACAATACTTCTCTTCTTTCAGAAATACTATTTATAAAACCACAAGAATACTCCTGGTAGTAACAACAAAATGTAGCAAAGGATGCAATAACTGGCAAATTGAGATGCAGCTCAAAGTCTTGACCTGGATTGCTCAAGAGTAAGATACGAAGGACAATGAGGGAACAAAGTTGCCTCAAGGTCCTTTAAACATAAATGAAAAGAAAAAAACTAAAGGCGATTATGGGGGCACAAAGTCTCTCCATAGTCAACTCTTTAGGACACCTTTTTTAACTATTGTCACTAATTTTGCTTGTTGAATTAAAGGAACAAAAGATATATTGAAGAAAAATACATAATAATGATTTCTTTAATAACAAAGATATTACAACACAAAGTCTAAAAAACCAATTGCTTTCTTATTCTAGTAACAAAATATGGTCAGCAATCTGAGATCAAAGTCTCAACAATGCCTTACAATTTGGGCAGAGTTTCATTTTAATTGTCAAAAAAGAGATCCTTATTACAATAGAAGAAAGTCCCTTATATAGCCTCTTCAAGAAGGACTTGGGAACAATCAATACATCATTTTGCATTGGAATCTATTAAGAAGACACGTTGGAACTTAGGGGCACTTTACCCATTTGATTTTATCAATGCAAGGAAATAAGTCGTGCTTTTTGAAAGTTTGTAACTTCCAATGTTCTACCTGGCAATCTGATCTTATCTTCATCGTTCCTCCATGTCCAGCTAATTAAATCGGGTTTCGGATTTAATTTACTATTCTATTCTTTCTCCACTTTCTGCTGGTCTTGGCCTTGAGATTTGTGATTTTATTTTGGTCTGTATGTTTAAAAGATCAACAGCTAATTCACTAAGTTAAATTTGACATTTTTGGGTGCATCATTCCTTTATCTTCTTTTGGCTTTCCTCTTTGGCACTTTTCTGGATTGAACTTGTCCTTTTGAGCCTTAAGCAAGGACCTATTTTGAGTCGGGAAGAGTCTCTCACAAGGGTATCTATCCTTTAGGTAGTCTTTGAATGGCCTTTTGGGCTTCTTTGAAAATGACCCTTTGAACTTTGGCAATGAACCATTCTGTTGAGCCAAGACATTGAACCAATCGGTTGAACCAAACATTGAACCTTCTGCTGATGCTTGCCGATGGAAATTCCTATAGAAGTCATGAAGCCCGTTGAACTTGTAGAAATGAGCCTGTTTGCAGAGTCCATAGATACCAAGTCCATAATTTCTCTAACCTTGAAAGAGTCTGTAGATTTCAACCTATAGAAGCCCATTGAACTTAACCTGCTGAGTCCGTAGATTTCTGAGAAGCTTGAAAAATGAGAAATTTGAATGTCCATGACAAATTTTGGAAAGGGAAGAGATAATTTTGGTTTGTAGGACCAAAATAATTCAAATGTTGTCCCAAAAATGAGTGATATTTTTGGGGGATAATAGACTTCATATATGTATATAATATATATTTCTTAAAAACTTTACTATTTTTTATTTATAACATTAACCCAGTAGAGAATTATAATGAATTAATTATTATATTAGATACAATGCCCACTAATTTAGTTTTTAGCCCCCTCAATGAGACAAATATTTTTGGGTCATTTGAAACTACTACAATAGAGAGCGATGATATTTCTATGACTCCAAACTAATTTAATCAATACAAGTCTTGCTTTGGTGCACCCCATTTTCTAATGCATAAATTTACACAAATCCACTTATGTTTTTAATTACAAACAAAAATAATAACAATATTTAATTTCCTACCACAAAAAATATACGTATTCATTTTGTATCTCAAGTACAATTACTTGCAATAAATGTATTTATTGCATGTACAAACATTCTAGGTTCACATCAATGAATATATTCCAATAAAATTTTGTTAAGAATGAAGAAGTTTATGTCATGATTGACCTTATGAATAATGTCCATGCAACACATATGGAGCTCAAGAGTATGTACAAGTTCCTTCATGAAAAAGCATATGAACAATATGTTAAAAGGACCTAACAACCCTAAAATTATACCTTGAAATAAGTTTTGTAATATATATCCTAATTTTTTTTCAAGTCTATAAATTATTGTATTTTTTTTACATTAATGCATTTTGAATTTAATAGCATATTATTCATACCAATATATTCTTGTTTGTGATTTTTTATGATTTAAAATGTCATATTTCATATAAAATGTATTTTAATTCTCACATAGATCATTAACATGTTATATATCTCATTGAAATCAGTATCTTCCACTACACTAGTTTAATCATCCAATATAGAACTACAAAAGTAAATTAGTTTTTGTGTGTACATTATATAGTATCATTTTATAGTAACACACACACACACACACACACATTATGTTAGTAAAATATTATATTTAATTATGTATGTTATATTTTAATATATTATATTATAATTATATATATGTTAGTAAAATATTATATTTAATTATGTATGTTATATTTTAATATACTATATTATAATTATATATACTATTTTCATCTTAATGTACTTTACTAAATAAATGAAACATATTTATATAAAATAAAAAAACACTAAAGATTAGATTTTAAATTAAATAAAATAGTTATTTTATTATCACTTAAATAGATACTCTAAAAAAGTTAAAAGAAGAGTGATGGTTAATAACCAATAATAGAAATTAGTATTTTTTATTGATATCATAGATAATAGAATATATTTCAATGGCAAGGTTGTTTAACCATGTGAACATTTGCATTCATATACCCTAAGACTATCTATGCAATGCCTAGGGACACCTAGAGGAAATGTTGGAAGGTTTAGGATACTTCCCCAACATAAATTTGGTGGTGATTATCTTATTGAGTGCAATAATTGGTTGGAAATCATATTATAATATCCTTACTTGTGGTATTACACTATATTAAAATTAATACATTTCATATAGAATGTATTTTAACATCATTGAAGTTCATATGCAAATATTTTAAACAAAAAAATTCTTAACGCATAAATACTACACAACAAAGTACCCTT
The DNA here is from genome assembly GCA_037957365.1 of Torreya grandis. Classification (NCBI taxonomy): domain Eukaryota; kingdom Viridiplantae; phylum Streptophyta; class Pinopsida; order Cupressales; family Taxaceae; genus Torreya; species Torreya grandis. The sequence goes on along the minus strand of JARHVA010001826.1, from coordinate 2,164,005 downwards.
AAATCAATAAATATAATAACAAATATGTTATTATACTTTCACATTAAATTTTGATGCAATAATTTTTATTAATTATACTTAATACAAATTCAAACTAATTATTTTTTCAATTCTATAGGAAACTATCCATACCCAAAAAAATCTAATATCTCCTTTGCACATGTATATCAAATTTACATTTTGAAAAAATGGGAAGCCATGGGAAATATATTACTATAGATAATGTATTATGATCAATGTGTGAAATAACATGCACAAAAATAGTACCACACACTGGAATTAGAAATTTAAATCCTTACAAACACAACTGAACTATAGAGTGTAGAATTCATAATAAGGGAATTTATGTAATAACTAAAATGACAGTGGTTCCATGTAGGTTTTAAACTTTTACATCATTGACAATTAATAATATTACATCATTATTACTTCTTTCAACCAAACAATAGCTATATTGTTCAACTAAATGCAAATTGACAAAATATATTCAATTTTAATTGAATCATGAAATATGCAAACAAAAAATAAAATCACTAAAAAAATCCATAGGAGATCATCTTCAACATGATATCCTTTGTTAAACATTGTATTGAAGAAGATCACACTATACCATTATACCAATTCTACTTAAAAATAATTAAAGAGATTAAAGATGCAACTTTCAACAAAATTATTGACACTATTAGCATTATTATATCTATTACTATTCCTCCACTTTCACAAATCTATATGGAACTTCAAACTTGAAAATAATGTTGATACCACAAGACAACTCTAGATACAATATGAAAGTATCCATTTGGGGAATTTTCTATGATGAAGATGGGAATATTTTAGGTGATTAGTGTGCATCCAAGACATTGTTGTTTCCAATTCTTGCCATCAAAAAATCCAAGATTCAATATTCTAATGGAAAAATAATAGGGACCAATTCAAATAATTAATTATTAGTCAATTCAAATATACTTGAGGCACATCAAATGAAGAGATAGTATGAATAAGATGGTGTGAATGTGTGAATATAATCACTAATTACAAGTATTATTGAACAAAAAGTAATTATAGATATCCATATTTTAGGGGCTATAGGGAAATAAATTTTAGTTACATTAGATGCAATAGTCATTCAAATTATATATATATATATATATATATATATATATATATATATATATATATATATATATATATATATATATATATATATATATATTGTTATCTTATTTGAATTGCTTTAATCAACAACAGAAAATGTAAAAAAAATGATTTAGAAGACTTGTGCGTCTTGGCATCGTCAAAATGTAACATTGATGTAAAAGAATGTGAATATGAATATGCATTGAATTTCATATTAGAAGATGCCACACGTACAATATGGACCAAATTTTTTGAATATGTTTCTACTACAATTATGGGTATCACAACACACAAAATATATCATCATCACTTGATGAGTTTTGGGAAATTATCAAAAGAGTGATCTTTTGGAAGTACCATTTCACACTAGTAGAAAAATGGAGGTGTACAATGACAAAGAATAGATCTAATTTACCTTATTGAATACAAGTAAAGATGAAACAACACCACAAGATGCATATTTAGTTGATGCATTCAATGTAATTTAGTACATATATGTACTTATGTATGTCAAATAATTACAACTTGCATGTGCTTACATAAATGCATTTTGTAGATGACATAATCACTTTTACTATATTATATTTTCATAAAATGTTTTCAAAGCTACGCTTCTAATGTTGCTTATAGTTTCAAATTTACACCCATAATGCTATTCACCTATGCCCTCAACTTTTTCATGTTGATATCTATATAAACAACCTTGTTATCATCTATTTATTACACACGTATAATTTTTATTTTACACTTGTTGTGTAAATGTAATGTTGTTTTTCACTTTAAAAATAGTTACATCTTTACACAATCTAATTATTTTCATATGAAAAATATTAGACTCTGTATATCACTTGAAATAATTTGGCATCTAATTTTTTCTTCATGGTCATTGTAGACATCCTTGGAAAATCAAAAATAGAATAAAAGAGCTCATTTAAGTTATACAATACTTAAATATAAAATAAATGAATGTTTTAAACTTAATTACCATGAAAAATACTAAAATCACCCCCCCCCCCCCCCACTATGTGATCCTACCATTAAACAATCCATATTCTATGAAATGATAGATATCAACCCCTCACTCTATGATCCTATTATTAAACAATCACACAATAAATGATGTGAAAGGATAGATGGTCTTTACTCAATACATGTGTAATTAATTTTCAATGAATTATATCTAGGCATTTAAACAAATATTTCCCATGGTAAAAAAATGTTGCAGATGTATCGTAAAAATAAATAATCATCCCATCTTTACTTTTAATAACATGGACCCAAGTATACAACCTAAAATTTTATCTAATCTCACTCAAGTTGAAGAAATGTACATCACACAAATTAATCTAATACTGAAAGTAATGCATGCATGTGGTGGGAAATACAAGTATAGTGGCCACACTATTAGATTTTCCAAAGATATATCTTCTATTATTGGGTAGCTACCTCATCAAACCAAGTATCTAGACATCTTAGTGTTACAAAAAATTATCTTAGAAAATAAACCATATGAATATTTTTAAGTATATCACATGTCATGTATTCCTTAAATATAAAACATTCAACAAACCCTGTTACAAATACATCCAACTTGATATCACACACTTGATGCACTACCATATGAACCCACTAATATATGTTCTTATCTTCACCATATTACTATGGATATTACAAACATGCAAATTAAAAAAATAGGATTGGATGGAGACATAAATTCACCTACATTTTTTATTTTGTTTTTATAAAACATCATCTTTTGTAGAATTTCTTCCAAATTCATGAAGAGAAGTAGACCAAATAATAAATTATGTAAACAATGCCAATAATAGACTACCATTTATGATTAATTGGTCAAATATTAGTAGTTCACTCATGAATAAATATAACACATAGGGTTTGTTTTCTATGGCATTTCCTTTTTTTTTTTCTAACAAGAAATGCCATATACCAACAACCCAATATTAGGAAATTCCAACTACATGAGTATGTTATGCACTTACTTAGGTATCAGAAGAACTATTTTGGAAGCCATACATAATTTTGATACTTTTTAAAAACCTAATGACATATCATGAAATGCAAGTAACATCTACATTATTTTAAAAAAAACATTGAGGAAAACTTACCAACCAACATCTAACACACTTACTTTATGTAGTTATTATGGATCAACTAATGAATTTTTTTCAATGCTTAGAGATACACACTCATTTTAGTCCAAGTGCAAGCAATACATCTAATCACATAATTGGGATACACAACATTATTCTTCACCTTGAGTGTAACAAACACTAAGTGAAGGAGTAAACTATAATTATAGGATTCAAAACCTCATTACAAACCCACATATTGCATCTTCATATATGGATAAAATATTTTCAATATTTCATGAATAAATCCTAGAAATAGGTATTGATATTCAAACTATCTCTCATTACTCTCAATACATAAAAAATCCTTAACAATAATAATTATTGATTTTATTTTTTGTAAATAGAGATAGATGGAAAAATAGAAGATGTGCACACATCCATTGATTTATATGGATAAAAAATGCACCTAACATGAACACATTAGACTAGGAAGACCCCCTTCAAGTAAATTCTATAAGGACATTCTTTGATCACTACCTAATAGAATGGAACCCATGCAACACTAATATAATAAATGATATAATACACCAATCCAACCTTGATTATCCATGAATATTTAATGAAAATTAAATATTTAATTATAATATCTAAAATATTATGAGGATCTTGTAAACTAGGTTCAATGTCACACCAAATGTAGTTAGTCTACATTCTTGTGCAAAAGGTACACTATTCTAAAATGTAGATATAAATACCCATGTCCATTAAAAGTGATGTGAAGAGTTCTCATCAATGATGAAGGGTAAAAAAATTACTCCAAACCATAATGATGAAAGAGTGAACAAACACAAAACTAGCATGCCTCTAATATGTCCTACAAATGTTGATTGCCAATTAGTTATCTCCCACCACACTATGTTAAAATATATATAAAAGTATGCAAAAAAATTTAAAAAAATGAAAGCTACCACCATATGCTAATTAAAATATCAACTAAAATTTAAGTTCAAATCCTTGCAATGTTTACACACAACAATTTCCTCATAGAAACTATTATTGATTGTGACATAGGTGCATAGGAGACATGCCACATGATGCAAAATCTCCCTCTAATAGTTTGTAACCAAAATTTTTTTATCCTATTTATTGGAAATAAAATATTAAAAAATGTTTTCCAAAGAACTTATGAGGAAGGAAAACTACCATCCTTCAATGATGCACATATAAACCACCATTATTGTCTAAACACATTACTGCTCATTAAGGTTGCATGAACATGATTTTTAAACATTAAGAGGAAAAATAATTAGTGGTGAAATAGAATAATTGAATCTATTTTTATCATATTACATTATTTAATTTTATTACTAATATTGATTAATCATTATATGATGATTTATATTGGGTAGAGCTCTTACTTTACAAACCATTCCAAAACATTACAATGGACATTGATTTTACTATGTAAGACATTGTTACACATTGAGAATAAATAAAATATTCCTAAATTTGATGGCATATTGAGTAAGTAACTATAAAATAAAACAACATTGTTAAATTAAGTAGTGATGATGATGACATAAAAGAAGATTTATGAGTGGAAATGGAAATGCATGAATGGGAAATCTTGTCCCACATGCACCCATCAGGAAAGACTACAATAGATTACTTCAAATTATTTGGGATTCATGATAATTAGAACCATTAAAATGTATTAATAAACCTAAAACAAACAACAACAAAATTTATATATTCTCAAATCATAATCACCCAAATTATAGATGATGATTTCTTAAGTTATCCATTGCCAAATGAGTTATCAATTAATCAACAAATAACCTTTAGAATTATTCTAAACCTTGCCCAAAAAATAACATAGACTTGACCACTCAAGATTATTATTCAAGCAACATTAGGTATAGGGAAATCATACTTTATTAGTAACATCAAATGTGATCGATATTGACTTGAAGGTAAAATCTATTCTCAGATAATTCTCCTTGCTCAAACTAGTGTCACAATATTTAACATAAATACATAAATGATACATTCAGGTCTTCACATTATTATCCAATAAATGAAGGCACTTGATGGACATATAGTGATAATTTTCCAAGAGAAAATGAAATTCACTATGTGCTCATTAATTAAATGAGATTCATAGGCCAAATATGCTTATGAATAAATAGACTCTTGCATGAGGCTTTCCCTCAAAATAAAAACAAATATTTTGGTGATTCCTCAATTATACTTTTTGGGGACCTAGGATAACTTGACCCCATAAATTACATACCAAAGTATGTGAGGAAGTCATTAGGTCACACATTCTGGAAAACCTTTTAACATAGTTGTAACATTACACACACATTTCAATTAGTAAGGATGCATTGTAAATCAACTACTATTCAATAATTTAATTACCAACACCAAAAAAATTCACACCCAACAAAAAAAGAGTGGAATATGCTCATTTCAATAACAAAGGCATTCATGCATCTAAGAAATAAGACTATTTTACAATATTGATGCATTGTATACAACTGATAAATTAGATACAATGCATAACAAGCAAATGCTAAAGTCAGTAAACATTCCAATTGTAATATGTAAATAAAAATAAAGTACAAAATAAGACACACCTATCCACATCAACACTCAACTCGATCCAAACATGCTTATATGTAAAGTAAAAAAGATAATGTCTACATCCAATCTATGGGTGAAAGCATGTTAGTTAATGGATCCATTGGGAAAATTATTCACATTTTTTAAAATTTAGATTCAAAACCACCTTCCTTACCCATGTATGTTTTTTTTGCCTTAAAAATAGATTGATCCTCCATGGGTTATTTAAAATCTAACACACCTTTTGATTGATCCTATTATATGAGTTATTCATCACTAAATGCCTATCAAAATGGCATGAGATCTAGCCATTCATAAAGCATAAGGAATGACTCAAATAAGGTAAACATTGATATTGGTAACAATGATCATCAAGGGTTAACCTTCACTATTGTATCAATACTACACATAATTTATCACATGGATATCTCCCCTATATTTACATTCAATCACTATGTAATAATCAAGGATAGTAAATATATAAACCTTAGCAAAGCAAATGAAATAAGGCTCAATATAATACCTCTTCCACAAAATTTACAACAAATGTATATTTTATCAAGAAACATAAAAAAAAGCATTTCAAAAAATTCATTTCATTCATTACTACTACTCCACCACTTCATACTCATAATCACTTAAACAAAAATCCCAAAAATTAAAGAGGCATTCCTTATAGTGTCAATGAAACTACTAGTTTAAATAATTAACTAATTGATTAATATACTACCATCCTCATGAGTTAAAGTTGGATGGGGAAGACTTGATTTAGTCCTAAATATAGAGCTTAAAGAGAATGGCATGTTTTTTAGTAAACAATATTTTTTAATGTATTTTAAGGTTTGAAAGGAAGTACACATAGACACATAAACATTCCCTTCACCACACACTGACCCTACCCCATTCAACCCCTCACTCTCACCTCTCCAGCTCCTCCTCCTCCACAAAAAAATGATTTATTAGTTGTTAAATTTCATGATTCTAAAACACCCTTGTAATTATTGGTTATTGGTCTAAATTACATGTTATTGATGCATTTTTCATTTATTTTTATCTCCCCCTTATTTTCTCTCTTCTTGATTTTTATGTCTTTTATGAGTCCCCCTAAGAAACATACTTGGTACAATTTTGGGGCCTAGGAACACACTCAATATGTTTTTGGGGTTTTTAGTGTCTTGGTTGGTTAAGGTGCACATATGTTTTGTGGTCCCTTATTCTTCACTTTTTATATTAGTTGATGTCTCTTTACACACCAATAGAGTACCATAAGTCCTAATTTGAATTCAATTCATCTATAAATATAAAATCATCTCAGTGCATTTATACATCTAGAGCTCATCTTGAAAAATATCTAGTATGTATTTCTACAACGATCATTTAAGTATTTACAAAATTTTTAGAGAAATCAAGCAAGAAATTAGAGAGAATTCATTGTATCACTAAAGTTCATATTAGTGATATAATGCATTAGACTAGTTTTCATAGATATTAAATTAGTATAGCATTAGACAAATTAATGTGTAAGGTCCTAAACCACTACTCACCTAAAATTTGATCAAAACATTATTATAAGCACATTCAATTGAGATCCCTCTTCATATTGAATATAATATTGAATTTATATTATAAGTTGGATTTATTCACATGATTGTATCTCCCTAAATATCAAGTACATTACCCGAATCAATATATAAATTTAATTTATGATCTGAACACATGATTGATCCCTTAAAATTACCTTATCATTTATGATATTCTTTTAGAATTTTGATTACATATAGAGTAATAAGTGACACACTTATGTAGTCTAATAAGGATCCCTTAGATCAAACTGACAACTATGAGTGTAGTGGTAGTTAGTGTGAGGATATTGTATGCACCCAAAATTTGTATGGTGAAACATTAAAGCATAATGTCTAATGATGATAGATTGATGTCATAATGTATGCTCAAAATGGGTTCTCGTTAACACTCTCCCCATTTTACCTCACATTTTCTCTCCTAGGCCTTCATCTCCCTTTTTATTGGACTTTTTAGGTTTAATTTGGATAATTTTAAAAAACATATTCAAGGGTAGAACTATCATTCTCCAAGATTAAACCACCATAGTTCATTATATAACTATCATGGTTTATTATAGAACCACCACATGAATTATGAAACCACCATGATGGTTCCATAAACTGCACTGACATAAATATTCCTAGTAGGGTAGATCCAACTTATTATGTGGTGGTTCTATTGTTACAACCCCTCAAGTTGTACTTAAGAAAATGAAATAATTTTTTTTTTAAATTTTAAAATAATTAACTTAACATTCCATCCAAATAATTAAATAGTACAACATATCCAAACTAAAACCTAGAACACAACTACCTTAGATTCAAATACTGCATAGAATATTTATCTTATACAATTATGTTGTTCCCAAAATTTGTCATTTATTTTTGTGGACAATAGGTTGACCATTTCAGTCCCACAAGCTAAAATGGTCTCTTTATTTCTCAAAATGTTCTAAGCAGTCAAGATATTCAATTGCACAAGCCTTTTCAGCTAAGGAAATCACAGGTTCAAAAGGTGGGCTTTTGCAAGGAGAAATCTCAAAACACGTAAGGCATTTCCTAAAAAATTGCAAGGATGGTTCAACGCCAAGGTTCAATCAAAAAGGTTCAATGGCAGGGTCTAATGATATGGAATGAACCATTGAACTCCACCTCTAAAAGAGTTCAAAGGTTTAAAGAGTTCAAAGGTTCAAAGAGTTCAAAGGTCAAAACTTCAACGCATTCAATGAGAAAAAGGTTTGAGAAAATGGTTCAAGTAGAAGATTCCATAAAAAGGTTCAACCAAATGGTGCAAATAATTGGTTCAATGACACCTTGAACTCATAAAGAAGACTAAGTGACCACAGTTCTTTACAAAACATTAAACCGCCAAACTGCCGAACTGATTGAACTTTAAATTGTTGAACCTTGAACCATTGAAATCTAAAAGGTTAAAGGTTCAAAGTGTTTCAAGAGACCAGTGACATCTCCATGGATGTTAAATTTAGGGTAATGGAATAACCATTGATTTTCAAATAACATAGACTTGAAGACAAACTCAGCTATCTGCTAAGAAAAAAGATGAGAAGATAGCCCTGAGAGCTCAGATCAGCAGAAAGAGACAAGATATAACAAAGAAAGAGGAAATCAAATAAATAATCTAGAAATATTTGTAGAAGAGTTATTCCAGTAGGTGGAATACTCCACCAGGTGGATATAAGAGAGCACAAGCATTCAATGGTGTGGCCTATTTTTCTTCCTTTGAGTAAAGATGAGTGGACAGTCATGTAAGTATCATAAAGAGGAGTGGCCTTACCTTTCATAAGATCAGGTGACCCATGATTTGGAGAAGATATTTGAGATGATTTAGAATGCCAAAAGTTAAGGCTGATAATTTGTTCTAGCATGGCCCCTTCACAGAATTTCTAATGCATTCAATGCAACATGGGCCATTTTGTGAAAAAAAGTGCCAAAGTCTTTCCTGGGATGCTCTATATTGTAATCTTTCAGTTTGTAAAAGGGGGATCTCTCTATTATTAGAAGCAGAGTTCTAGCCAAATTGAAGGCATTCCTAAGATTTTGAGCTCAGACTGTTAATCATATTTTATCAAGTGAATGAGAAAGCAAGTGACCTTTTAGACTTTGTGTTGAAATAGCTTATGTTATCTAGGAAAATGTTCTTATGTCTTTTTCCTAAATATAGTCTTATCCATTTAATAAAATAAGTAGAATAAGTAGAAATAATCTAGAAGATGTCTTGAAGTCAACTGTGGGAGACTTTGTGCTGCCATAATTGTCTTTAGTCTATGTGTTTTATGTTCCAAGATATTGGAGAGACTTTGAGCTCCCATTAACCTTCATAATCTTTCACTCTTTTGTAGTTTTGGGTAGAGACTTTGTCCTAAATCAGTAGGAGAAATAACAAAAGACTTTGTGCTTTCATGGGTTTCTTGTGGATCCAGTTACTACCCAAAAAAAATCCCTATTGTTTGTTGAACATCATTTTTAAAAGAAGAGAAAAGCCTTCGGTAATTACACCAATATTCTCCTTTATTTTGTGAACATCATCTCTAAAAAAAGAGAGATGGATGGTATGATTTCACCCATGAGTCTATTTTCAATTTATATTAGTATATTATAGTTTATAGGGAACCTCCCCTTGTTGAGAGGAAAGATTTATCTCATTATGCTATGGTAACCACACCCATTTTTTTGTATAAATCTCATTGTGTTGTGGTTGACATACCTATTTTGACATCAGTTAGTTGATGACAAGATATTCACTCAACATTTTTTGGTGACTGTACTTGGGAAGAACGTGTAATATGAAGCCTCAAGCTTCAAATTGAAGCATTTCCAATTCCTTTCCATTCTACACTCTGGCAAATCCATGATACACATGAAGCCAGAGAGCTTAAGGTATTGTTGATCCTGTGTTTGAGTGTGTAGTGAAATAATTTTGACCTTTCTCCTCCAAAATCTTGCCTCCAGCGAACTAGGAGCTTTCCTCCTACCAACGTTAGGTCCCTAATACCAGGCAAAGCTTCTCTTTCCTCTACTAGATGAGCTTTGTTTATACATACTCCACAAAGGTTCATTATCCCTCCTTTCAATCGTCATATCATGACAGCCCAAGGCCCTTGGAGTAACACCTTTGGCCCTCTAAATCTAACCCCACCTTTACATGAACTACCCTGTAGTTCAAGAAATAATTTTCTCAAGTTCTACGGTGATGGGAGAGTTGATCTTGATGAGCATATTGTAGCTTTCTACATAGCCTATGGTGTGATAGGTGTTGAATTTGAAGATATAGTAGTCAGACTATATGTGGAAACATTGCAAGATGCTACTGTAGACTGATTTTATCATCTGCAAGCATAAATAATAACTGACTGGAACACTCTCAAGGCCAAGTTTGAGGCTAGGTTTAAACCCATAGAAGATGCACATGCCCTATTAGCCCAGCTTACTCAAATGAATAAAGAGCCTCACGAACCCATGTAAGACTTTATTGCTAAATTTGACAAGTTGAGGAATAGGATTCCTATAATTACTCAACCTACGCTAGAAAATCTTAAGTGCTTCTTCATCAATTCTCAGCTTCCTGAAGTGAGTTTTCTGTTGAGGCGGGCTGACCACATAGATCTTGTTACATCTTAGATTCTGGCCACTGAGGTTGAAGATGATCTTATCTTGGTAGGAAAGATAAGAAGAGATCCTAACATAAATAAATATTCTCCATCTTCTAAAATTTTTTCTACAGGCACCACTGATCCTATGGTGCAAAATCTAGCAAATGAATTGTTAGCTCTAAAAAAGCAAATGTCATAACGGATGTCTGCCCCTCATTATCAAGATATACCAAGGAGGACATTTCACAACCAATCATATCAAGGTAATGTTGCTAGGAATCAAGGGCAACCAAATCATCTCCCTCCCCCATAGGGGAAGCTTGTCATCGAAGCAGCACTAACTAACTCAGCAGTTGGTTATCATGAAGCTAAACATGATTTCTCTTTCCAACCTAAGTTAGAACAAGAAGATGACGTTGATCTCTTTGTATAAGTTGAAGAATAATTAGCTGGAAACTCTAACATTGGTTTCCTAAATTATCAAGATGAAGCTAGAAGTAAGAGAGAAGTGTTTGATGGATCATACGCTATTTTTACTAGGTTCTAGAACTAGTCAACTCAACAATGTGATAAGGGAAAAATAATGGAAGAATATTGACCAGTAATTTCAATTGCTAAATGGGGGACTTCACTGCCTTTCCAATCAAAGGACCTGGTGATCAATAAAAAAATAAGTACCTCAAACAACCCTGCACCTTCTACTTTAATTTCTCAGACCAGTACCACACCTAATAAAACCTAGAGTGATGGACTTCCTTCCTCTATTTCTAGTTCATTTCAATTATTTGACATAATTGATCATACTAGGAAGACCAAGATCCAAATGTCTGAGTTTGAATACTTACAAGCCAACCCTGAGCAGTTGGATAGGCTAGTTGAATGCATCAAGAACAAAACCATCCCTATAAGATAAGATGTTTCAAAGGTAACTCATGATTCCCCAAAGAATACATCCACCTAAAACAATCTTGTCATTACTCCTCCTATTGCCCCTGCGAAGATAGAAATTTTTAATGTTTTCTTATTGATAAATGGTCATAAGCTGAACAACTACGTAATAGACTCTGGTGCCTCTGACAATGTTATGCCCACCAAGATGGCAGACTCTCTCAGTCTCACTCTGACTAAAATTTTTGGGAGATGTTTCTCCATGGAAAACAAACAAGTGCCACTTTTAGGATAGATCAAAGATGCCCAATTTACATTCGTAGCCTTCCCAAAAAAAAGGGATTAAAATGACAGTCTTGGTGGTCGACGTTCCATCTTCCTATGGCATTCTACTTGGAATTTTTTTTTGCAAGGATGTTGGTGGGGAACTGAACATGGACCTGTCTGAGGCAAGGATACCTATCAAGGGTGTCATGCAAAGGCTACTTCCTGAGAAGGAATCAAAATATATTATCACTCAAACATCTGACCCTGAAGCTCAAATTATATTTGAATCCTCAAGAATCGGTAACTATTTTCTATCCACAGAAGATGTTTCTATCTCATCAGACAACAGTTCCATAAGTGACAATTCAAAGAATTCAGACAAGACATCAAAAGAATTGGTAGAATACTATTCAAATGAAAAAGGATCTTCCCTCCCTAATGAAGAGAAATCTGAAAGGAGATTAGATTCTAATGATGTCTAGATTCTAGAATTTGATGGAAGCAATTCTTCTATCAGTTTTGGAGCTAGAATTGTTTTGATGTCTCCACAAGGAGATATTTTCCCCTATTCGTATAAGTTGTAGTTTGGAAATACTAACAACATCACTAAGTATGAATATTTGTTGCTCAGATTGAAAGGTACTCAAGCTAAAAATGTTAAACTTATTCACACTCGAGGAGATGTTGAACTAGTGGTTTATCAAGTGAGGAACCTATATCAAACCAAGAATGAAAGATTGTGACATTATCACAATTTGGTGTGGGACTTCCTTGAAAGTTTTGAGGCTTTCAATATTTTTGCAGTGCCTAAAGAGTTCAATGATCATGCAGATTCATTGGTTGTCTCTGAAACCCTCATGGTTCCTCACAAAGATTTTAAAGGGCATAAGTACACTATTGAGATGGTCTTTCAACAAAGTGTACTTGATAATACCAACCATTGGTAGGTGTTTAGTGGTGACAACTAAATCATTGATTTTTTGGAATAGATGGATAGCTTTGAGGAGCTTTATTTTGAAGGCAATAAATCTTTGCCATAGGAATTAGTTCCTAAAAAAATTTAAAAATTAGTGAAGAGTTCCTTCAGCTCAAAGGGAATAAAATTCCCAAAGGGTTAGTTTCTCTTGAGAAGCTATTCGATAAGCATGATAGATTTATCAAGAAGCAAAAAATGGATTCAAGTTCCTCCAAAGATTTTGATCAAATAAATTTGAGTATAGAAGATAATCCCAAAATAGTCAACATCGAGAATTGTTGCACTCTTGATGAAAAACTCAAATTCATTACTCTACTTCACCATTACATTGATGTTTTGGCATACTCCTATGATTATCTAAAATATCTTAGGCTTGAAGAAATTTAGCATGAAATTCCTCTCAAGGTTGGGTCATTGCCTCATAAGTAGAAACAAAGGCAGTACAACTCCAAGATATCAGGTACTATTCTTTCTGAGATCCATAAAATGTTAAATGTGAGGATAATTTTTTCAATCCATCATTCCATCTAGATTGTGAACATAGTCCCTATGAGAAAAAAGAATGGATAAATTTGCCTCTGTGTTGATTTCATAAATCTAAATCAATCCTCTTTAAAAGACAACTACCCTTACCCATCATGGAGCAGCTATTGCATACAGTAACTGGCTTAGAAATGTTATCAATGTTAAATGGTATTTTTGGGATATAATCAAGTGGAAGTTGGTGAAGCAAACTAGCATAAGACCACTTTCACTACACCTTGGGGCACCTTTGCATATCACATAATGCTTTTGGGTTTGATCAATGTTGGTGCCACCTTCTAGAGAGTGATGGATCTTGCTTTTAGAAATGAAATGAGGAAGTTCGTTATGGTATATCTTAATGAATTAACCATCTTTTTCAAACATCTTCCTGATCATGTGAATTATTTACAAGTACTAGAATGATGTTGACAAAATGGCATTTCTCTCAATCCCAAGAAATCAAATTTTGGGGTTATAGAAGGGAAACTTCTCGGTCATACCATGTCCCGAAAAGGCATAAAGATCGACCCAGAAAGAGTGAAATCCATCTAAGAGATTTTTTTTTGCTAGAAAGATTATAGTCCATTCTTTCTTTGGAAAGGTGAATTTTGTATGAAGGTTTATTCCTGAATTTGTAGAGAAGACTCGCCATATTATCAACTTGATGAAGGGTAAAGCTACTTTCGACTGAACTAAAGAAGGAAAGTCAACATTTTAAGAGATCAACGAAGCTATCATCTATGCCCCAATCCTGGTGTGTTTGGATTATACCAAAGACTTCGTAATATATAGTTATGCTTTTGAACACATGCTTTAGCCATTTTGGTTTAGTAGAACAAAGAAGGTGTGGAATCCCCCATATCTTTCATGAGTTGCCCTCTCAAAGCTCATGAGCTGAAATATTAAAACATGGAGAGACATGCTTATGCTATGGTTAAGGTGGTAAAACACTTCCATTTTTACATCCTGAACTCACACACTATTCCTCTAGTTCCTGATACAACAATGAAGTCCATTCTAACTCAACAAGAGTTTAGAACTAAAAGGGGTAATTAGATTGGTAAAATCCAAGAGTTTGATCTTGTTATCAAACCTATGAAGCTTGTACGGGGAAGAGGTCTCTGCTAATTAATTACTGATAACATACCAAAGGAAGCAGGGCATGAAGAAATAGAGGTTGAAGACATACCTACAGTTCTTTTTATCACTACTACGAATGAGTGGTATTCCAATATTTCTCATTTCCTTACCTATGGTGAGTGTCCTACCCACCTGTCTCATAAAAAAAGAGGACCATTAAGTTGAAAGCTGCTAACTTTGTCCTATGGGACAATAATTTGTACAAGAGGAGCTTTGATGGGTTATTTCTTCGTTGCATAGATAAAGTGTAACAAACCAAACTTTTGGAGTCTTTCCATAATTTGGCTTGTGAAAGACATTTTTTTGCACCTATGACTGCCCATAAGATTCTACAAGCTAGGTACTATTAGCCTACTCTGTTTCAAGATTCATACACTTAGATGTGTAGATGCAAGCTATGTCAACAGTTCATTAGGAAACCTAAATTGGCTGCATTACCTTTCAAGCTTGTGGTGATCTAAGAGCCTTTTTAGCAATGGGGTATTGATTTCATTGGTGTTGTAAACCCATCCTCGAGTGTTAGACATAACTATGTTCTCACAGCCATAGACTATTTTACCAGATGGGTGGAAGCCATTCCAGTCAAGCATGCTACTTCAAAAATGGTATGTAATTTCCTCAAGAAAAATATTATTTCCTAGTTTGGAGTCCCAACCAAAATTGTAATAGACAATGTAGCCTATTTCTATTCTCATGAGGTTACCTAGTTCTACTACTATTATGGGATTATCCTCTCCCACTCTTTTGACTATTATCCACAAGGAAATGGTCAAGCAGAATCAAGCAACAAGAACCTGGTGACCATTATCAAGAAGTTGGTAGATGAAAAATAGAGAACCTAGCATAAAGCATTATTTCACACTTTATGGGTAGACAGGATTACACCTAAAAGGGTGATAGTTATGTCACCATTTCAAATTTTGTATGGTTTGAATGTAGAGATACCAATCACCCTAGAACTATCAGCACTAAAATTGGTAAAGGTAGTCAAAAATAAAATATTTGAAGATTCCATTGATAAGAGGATCATGTGCTTGACTTGACTAAATGAGTAATGAACTATGGTAGTGGACCACATTTTTGAACATCAAAATCAGGTGAAGAAACTTTTTGACCAAAAAGTAAGGATTTGTGATTTTCAAATTGGAGATCAAGTTTTGTTATGGGACAAGAGGAGAGAACCAAAAGGAATGCATGGACAATTTGACTCTTTGTGGAGAGGTCCATTTACCATTCAGCAGGTCTATGGTGAAAATAATTTATCGCTAAAATATCAAGATGGAATACCATTTTCACTACCTCATAGTGGGCAGATTTGAAGTACTTCAATCCTTGAAGTATCATATAAGTCTAATTGTACATTTGTATAGTGTTTATTTGTTTTATATTGTTCATTTGGTTTTTGGCATCTTTCTCTTTTTGGATGGCATGACTCCGTAGCCCAATGGCATAGATGAAGGCACTTAGAGTCTAGATTCTACTCTCTTTGATTGTTTCAGAGTACAACTGATGGAAGTTCTCCAACTGGAGCCAGCTATTGTTCCCAAAATTTGTCACTTGTTTTTATGGACAATAGTTCGACCATTTTGATCCTACACACCAAAATGGTCTCTTTCTTTCTCAATTTTTTTTGAGAAATCAAGAAATTCAATCACACAAGCCTTTTCAGCTAAGGAAATCATTGGTTTAAAAGGTGGGATTTTGTAAGGAGAAATCTCAAAACACATAAGGCATTTCTTAAAAAATTGCAAGGATGGTTCAACACCAAGGTTCAATAAAAAAGGTTCAACGGTGCGGTCTAATGATATGGAATGAACCATTGAATCTTGAACCATTGAACTCCACCTCCGAAAGAGTTCAAAGGTTCAAAGATTCAACGCGTTCAAAGAGAAAAAGGTTTGAGTGATTGGTTCAAGCAGAAGATTCCAAAAAAAGGTTCAATTGAATGGTGAAAACAGTTGGTTCAACAACACCTTGAACTCATAAAGAAGACTAAGTGAACATGGCTCTTTACAAAACATTGAACCGTTGAACTGCCAAACCAATTGAACTTTAAACCATTGAACTTTGAACCATTGAACTCTGAAAGGTTAAAGGTTCAAAGTGTTTCAAGCAACTGGTGACATCTCCATGGACATCAAATTTAGGGTAATGAAATAACCATTGATTTCTAAATAATACAGATCTAAAGACAAACTCGACTATCCGCTAAGAAAGAAGATGAGAAGATAGCCCTGAGAGCTTAGATCAACAAAAAGAGACAAGATATAGCAAGGAAAGAGGGAATCAAATAGATAATTTAGAAATATTTGTAGAAGAGTTATTATAGTAGGTGGAATAGTCCACTGGGTGGATATCAAAGAGCACAAACATTCAATGATGTGGCCTATTTTTCTTCGTTTGAGTAAAGACAAGTGGACAGTCATGTAAGTATCATAAAGATGAGTGGCCTTACCTTTCAAAAGATCAGGTGACCAATGCTTTGGAGAAGACATTTGAGATGATTTAGAATGCCAAAAGTTAAGGCCGATGACTTTTTCTAGCATGACCCCTTCACAGAATTTTCAATGCATTCAATGCAGCATGGGCCATTTCATGAAAACAAATGCCAAAGTCTTTCTTAGGATGCTATATATTGTAATCTCTCAATTTGTAGAAGGGGGATCTCTCTATTATTGGAAGTGAAGCTTTGTCTAAATTGAAAGACATTCCTGAGACTTTGAGCTCAGACTGTTAATCATATTTTATCAAGTGAAAGAGAAAGCAAGTGACCTTTCAGACTTTGTGTTGAAATATCTTGTGTTATCTAAGAAACCATTCTTATGTCTTTTTCCTAAATACAGTCTTGTCTATTTAATCAAATAAGCAGAACAAGTGGAAATAATCTAGAAGATGTCTTGAAGTCGACTGTGAGAGACTTTATGCTACCATAATTGCCTTTAGTCTGTGTGTCTTATGTTCTAGGATATTGGAGAGACTTTGAGCTCCCATTATCCTTCATAATCTTTCACTCTGTTATAGTTTTGGGTAGAGACTTTGTGTTATACTTCATACTACTGTGTTACTTTGTCCTAAATTAGTAGGAGAAATAACAAAAGGCTTTGTGCTTTCGTGGGTTTCTTGTGGATCTAGTTACTATTAAAAAAAATTCCTGTTGTTTGTTGAACATCATTTTTGAAAGAAGAGAAATTCTTTCGATAATTACACCAGTATTATCTTTTATTTTGTGAACATCATATCTAAAAAAAGAGAGATAGATGGTATGATTTCACCCCTGAGTCTATTTTTAGTTTATATCAGTATATTATAGTTTATAGGGAACCTTCCCTTGCTAAGAGGAGAGATTTATCTCATTACACTGTGGTAACCACACCTATTTTTCTGTATAAATCTCATTGTGCTATGGTTGATATACCTATTTTTCCATCATTTAGTTGATGACAAGATATTCACCCAACAAACTCTAAAGAAAGTAAATACAATAGAACACAACTATGACTGTTACTCTAATGCATCAGTTGTTATTTGATATAATCAAACATAATTTAAAATTATATTTCCTTTTGACATTTAGCCTAAGACAATAAATGGATGCTAAATCTTTAGGAGCTCAAGTTGAACTGACTCATGTAACTCTGAAACTTAAGTGTAGTTTCCAAGTAAGTAGTACTATTGTGGGGAGGGAGAACATCATCCAAAGACATTTCTACACCAACCAAAAACCGATGATCCCCCACTTAATTACCTATCAAGGAATGGCCCTCCCTTTATGGATAGGTAGATAAAATGGTGTGAGAATCTAGAGAACAAACTAGTACCCATGTATGTATTATTAAACTAAACATGTAGTGTATCATAAAAATTTTATTCTATTTCAAGATATCACACTAACATGTAATCAAACATACCAAGAGATAATGTCCCACTATATATTATTTATCCATAAAACTCATACTAAAGGCATCCTCCTATTAATAATATCACATCACATGCTATATATAGGAGTAATCAAAGTGTTCATTTATTCCATCAATGCATGAATGAATCATACATCATTATGTAACTCATATAAGAAATAAAGCCTACAATTTATACCACCTGGGTAAAATTTATATTAAACTATAGTTTTCTAACTACTAAAGATTCAAAAAACTAAACCTCATGATAACCCATATTATCATAGTCTATTAATCTATGGCACAACTACTTATTTTTCCACAATTAGTCATACAAGTAGTCATAAATTACATGGAAACATAACCTCAATTCAATCAACTAGATATAGCAAATCAAGTCATAGTTTCCAAACACACATAATAAGTCTTATCTAACATTTTTTATACTCTTAAGGTTTTATACATGCATACATGATTTCTTACTAACTATTACAAAACATATTGATCAAGTAATATTCAACACATACATTAAATTAGTCATCATTGGTGAGAGTCTAGACATATAACTGCAATATGTACCATCTAGGCATATAAATTTGAGCTTAATAATTATACGATATCCCATACTATTATAGCTCATTGTGTATGAGTACCCTAATCAAACATGAATACACAATCTTACACTTTAATTATTTAACAAGCAAGTTCAAGACTATACTGTTTGGATATATCCTAAATTTTTTTGCTAATAAAGTAATTATAACTTTTAAGCACATAACTCAATGATTTATTTTATATGTTTTATTTATGTATAAATATATGCCAACACACTAGTACATTTTAATCTACTCATATTAAGTATCGTTTACTAGTTTCCATTACTGTAAGCATATATGTAACAAAAATCTATCATGCTATTTTTGAAGCATTGAATAATTAATAAACAAGTTATTCCAAAATATTTCATTCTAACATCCTAATATAATTCAATTCATTCCTCTATGCTAGGTCTACTTTCATTTTAGATATTATAACCATACTAAAGTTTTGTTGAATGACTATTTATAAATCTCATGTTCAAGATGTACTATTCATAACTTAACTTGTTTTCATTTGATGCATGATATCATGAAATATGTTCATTATCATATCCTTTAATTAATAACATATATAAATAAATATATATGTACATGCATATATATTTGAATATGTGAATAAATATTACCATAAAGAAAAACAACACTACTTACAATAATTATCAATATTTTTCATAAGGATCAAATAATTCATGTCAAATGCACAAGTCATATATGAATTACAAATTCAAATATATACTCGACTAACTCATACATATAACTCACTATCAAACACTTTAAAAGAAAGTGATCATTTTATTGATTTACTTACAATCACACTTTTTAAGAATAACTCAGCCTTTGATTTAATTACTCAACCAAAATTCTATTTTAATATTATAAACATCCCATTATAATCACACTCATTATTCAAAAATACAACTCTAGCTAGTAATACAATTTTGTTCAATCCATGATACAAAAATCTGAGGCAAAAATAAAGTTCAACCCAACATTCAATCTTGTATTAAATAAGAAACATAGTTTCCTTTTCTTATTTCACATATATATAAATTATCCATTTTATGTTTCAAAAATATATAAATATAATCACTTTATACACAAAATTAACTCAACTCTAGTATTTTTACACTCAATGTATCTATTTTATAAACTACGCTTTAACTATTTGTTTAGAATTTTAATTTAGATAACATCTTAAAACACACCATTATAATTTTAGAGATTTCATTCACATGACACCAACTACAACTAATTCATATGACTCAATGATTCATACCATCATTTAATATTTTGACTTGGCATTACATATATCAAATGCAAGTCTTCAAGCATAACATAGTTCCAGATATAAATGATGTAGTTTTTGAGATCAGACACTAGCATACAATGGTATTTATTTATTATGGAATTTCATTATTAAATCAAGGCATTCAGTATTATTCACAGCTCTTTAATTAAAGATAGCTAATTCAATTACTAAACTCAGCATTTTATTAAACTTAGCACTTCACCTTGATGACCTCCCATCTACTTAGCATTTCAATTATTATGCATGGATTTAATATCTTGGCATTTCTAAAAGTATGAGTCAACATTCAATTATTACACTCAGTGTCTAATTTAATACTAAGTGATATATATATATATATATATATATATATATATATATATATATATATATATATATATATATATATATATATATATATTGACTTCAATTTTTTTGACCCGATGCTTCAAAAAATTTTATTCACAGGTTGAAATATTTATAACCATCACTTAATATTATTCACAGCTTTATATTTTTTTGGCTAGGTGTCCCACTATCATAGACTCAACTATTTCCTTTAGACTTAATGCTTTCAAGTTTAGTCTCAATTGTTTCAATGTATTAAACTAAGCATATTCCTTTGTCAAAGTGTTGATAATATTTATTCTTGGTATTTCACCACTATACATAACATCTCAATATATTTAATTTAAATGATAGGATTTTCATATTTGATACTAAATGATTTTATATATGCACACACCTATTTCATTTTCACATTGTTTTATCAATGAATCAATGTTTTTATTTAAACTTAACAAAAAATTTAAAACTAAGCACTGTAATTTTTATGACGCAAACTATGCAAGCTCTCTCTATATATATAAAATGATGACTTCTTGGTATTTAATTACAAGGCTTTGGTGATTCATATAGATCAAAATTAAATATATTAAACTCAATGCTAAATACAAAGACTCTGCTATTATTTATTTAACATGGCATTTTATAATAATTGACTCAATGACTTAATAACATATACTGCACTCTTTTTATAGCTTCAACAAGTTTATTCAAGTATACACCAATCTATCTTGTAAAATCAGTGACTAATTACATGACATGGCATTGCTATTTTGAACACAGTCCAATCTAATTAAAATGTAGCTTGCAAAAAGTCATATATAACTTAGATAATTTATTTTTGGCATTGAAAAAGGTGATGTTCAAATTTACTAATTCCCAGTCTTTATTTAATCCTTAGTTATTAGATATACCTTATACCTTACTAGAATGGAACTCAGTCCAATATAAATATAATACACACGTATAATAAAATATACACATACCATGCCATAAAAATTAGAATTAGAATTATAAAACCTACCGATGTATTGCTTCCAAACTGAGTAGGTACAAACTAGTATCCTTTCTCTCCTCCTTTATTTTATATCTTTTCCTCTTTTTCATATCTCCCTGTGCTTGTATTTCTATCCCCAAAGCTCCCTTTTCCCTCTATTTATAATAAATCTTAATCTTTTCTCTCATTACATGCAGATAATCACCGCCACTTTAATTTAAGTTTAATTCTCCTTTTACATAAAGTAACACCTCATATCTCAAGCAATTTTAAGCAAAAAGTTAAGTTTGATAATTAAAATATTGGTATCTAAATTCAAGTCTATCACTTAGTTTGATGCATGTTGCTCATATAACCATTTAGGCCATAGTTTTCCAAGTTATCTTAAAACTTAATGCTAATTTAACTCAATAAATAATTATATCTTATTTTCTTAATTTTTATGTAACTTCATGCATGCATTTCAAGACTAAGTTTAATTTATCATAACTCAAAGTTAGCAAATTAAGATAACTTAAGCTCTTAAAAATAATGGTAATTGTTTATTTATCTAATTTTTTCCAATAATAAGATAATGTATAATTAATTCATCAATTAAATATATGTTTCTTAATTTATTCTAAAAAATAAAGATAACTTAATTAAATGAATTTAATGCATATCATAAACTAAATTCTTATATAAATATAATCACAACATATAATATTTTATATCTAATATGCATGTGTGTAAGGTCACTAGCAATTCCTCTATCTTTATTCAATCGTCTTATCTAGCCAATGCTCTCTGATGATGTTCTCCCTCATCAAGCTCTGAGGGTAAGATTTATCCTGCATCTACCTTGTAACAAGTAGGTAGTTAGTCTAACTAATCATCTAATCAACCAATGATGCAAAATAAACAAATATATATCTATAATATACAGAATAATTAAGATATAATTGTCATATTATGTATATTAATCAATAATATCATTATCACATTCTATTATATGTCATAAATCTCAAGTCAAAATAATGATAATCATAAAATAACCATATTAATCTATAGATTTAAAAGTTATTAGTCATAGGTTGAAATTGGGATAAGACATCCACCCCCCTAAAACTAGTCATCACCCTGATGACTCTTATTCAAATAAAAGTTATGATTAAAAAATAAATATTAAAAGTAAAAAAATATAGTATCAAGTATCATATCATATATAAAAATATTAAATTACTTGAATAATTCTCCATAGTTATCTGATTTAACACTATTCTTAGATCATTGGTCCCATAAGACCCTACTCAATGACATTTATTATTATTCAAATAAGTTTTGTAAATGTTACTTATATTGATTGGTTCTATCATGACCACCCTGGGGTCTAGAACCATAAGACAAACCCATAATAACTTGGTAAAAGTCTTACTGACTTTTCCAAAACACATGAGTTCATCACAAAAGTTAAAACAAATGACCAAGAAGAGTTCCACAAAACCTTTCATCCCCTCTACACATCTCTCTTACTTAGAGAATGTACTTCTTATACTAGAGAAAACTATTTTAAAAACTTGACAAGAATAATGTGTATATGTTAATACTATCACTACACTACATAGCTTTGGATAAGTATAACATGTCAATACTATCACTACTCAATCAAATCTTCTTACAATTACAATGATGAATATGAATAGTAAATATAATAAATACAAATCATAGAATACCCATCCACATGGATCACCTATCCATAATATACATGTGTATGGCCATATGACTAAATTTAAAAAAAATTGCCTATCAAATCATGGACTCAACAAGTTCATCTGTTAGATTCAACTTAGTACATATAATTTGATTTAATGTGAGGCTAAGTAGGATATCATTCATTCACTTAGATCTCACATTCCTAATTCACCACTCTTCTCTCAGGTCTCTATGACCTGACAATCTTCAATAATGTGCATAAGGTTCTCTAAAACTTAAATTTGTACTAATAGATCATAAAAATTAATACTATATGCTAAAAAATTTCATATGTACTAACATACACATAAGATAAATCATACAATCATCCCAAGATTATATTAAGTTACTACTAATCAATCATAACTAGTATCATATCTTCAATATAACCTATAGTGTTATATTCATAGTAAAAAGGAAATAATATCATACCATACAAAGGCTAAGGATCATACCATCCTTACAACCTTAAAAATGAGACAATGTCTCCTTTTGTACATTAATAATACATAACAAGTTCAAATTTTTATCTCAATCTTTTTAAACTATTAAGATGTTCTACACATTTTATACCTTACTTGCTCCAGAAGAAAGGTATATATATAACTCTTCAAAATAATGTGCTTCAGAAAGAGAATAATATCAATCTAAATGAAGGTATTAAATAAATAATAATTATCATCACTAGAATTAATCTAAATTCTAAGTTAGACACTCTTCATGGTCAAGTACACAAGTTTAGATTTAAAAAAATGACTCTAAAAATTTATAAGTGAAAAGTAGAGAGCTAAAATCTCATAAACAAAACTTCCTGCATACCCTCATATGGTAGAAGGAAACATCACAACCCATGTTGCCAATCACTATTCTCTTACCAAACTTGTAAGTGTAGTATGATCACCTACTTCCACAATTGGAAATAAAATATGAACCACAAGGATGCATCAATCCATTCAATCATATGACTTTTCTCAATGAACTCAAGAGAATAAGACAACAATTCAAAAACAAGTTTCCACCTAAATAAACTCTAAATCAACATCATGAAAATATGAATCTTCTCAGTAGCTTAAAGTGATGTGAGATAAGAGAGAGCATAACAACTCACCTCTAAGCTAACTATGAGAGATAACACTTCTTCTCAAGTATATATAAATATAAAGATGATAATCTATATAACAAACTCCTAACACAAAGGAACTCATAATAAAGACATCTACATTAAACTACAATAAAATTCTCATCACACAAGGTGGTGCCAAAATAGAATGGTCTTATAGGATTCCTACTCCTAGGATCTATGTAAGTAAGACATAGAACTAATACATAAATACTTAAGTGGGAAGCACTCCATGCTTTTTAAACACTTATAATACACAACACTAATGGTTAAGTTCATTTTAGTACCAAGAAAGATATGTAAACATTCTCAAGGTTTTCAATCTAAAAGATCAAAAATATGGGAGGGAACTCTTGTTCACGTGTCCTAAACAAAGTTATACACTCTCTTACCCATACACCTTATAAAATCATCACCAATGAGACACTCAGTAAACCCTTTAACATCTCTAAGTGGGTACAAATTCCCTTAAGATACACACTCAGTGTATCATACATAATTTTTTATTTTTTCTCTCTGCTAAATAGAAAGGTACGAAAATGCTAATGGACTCATTAAGTCCTAGAGTTTGAGCTACAACTCTGATACCACATGTTACAACTCCTCAACTTGTATGTAAGAAAATGTAGTAAATTTTTTATTTATTTTAAAATAATTAACTTAAAATTCAATCCACATAATTAAATATTACAACATATCCAAACTAAAGCTTAGAGCAAAACTACCTCAGATTCAAATATCGTATACAATATTTACGTATACAACTCTAAGGAAAGTAATATAATAGAACATAGCTATGACTAGTCTGCTAATACAAAAATTGTTATTTGATATAATAAAACATAATTTATAATTATATTTCCTTCTGAGATTTAGCCTAATATAATAAATAGATGCTAATTCCTCTGAATCTTGAGTCAAACCAACTCATGTAATTCTAAAACTCAAGTGTAGTCTCTAGGTAAGTAGTACTATTGTGGAAAGGAAAAACATCATCTGAATATTTTTTCATACCAACCATGGACCAATGATCCTCCACTCAATTATCTATCAGAGAATGGCCCTTCCTTCACAGATAGGTAGATAGAATGGTATAAAAATTTAGAGAACAAACTAGTACCCATGTATGTATTATTAAACTAAATACATAGTATATCATAGAAAATCTATTATATTGTAAGATATTGCACTGGCATGTAATCAAATATACCAAAAGATAATGTCTCACTATACATTATTTATCCATAAGACTCATACTAAAAACATCATCCTAGCAATAATATCACATCACATGCCATACATAGGAGTAAGCAAAGTGTTAATTTATTCCATTAACACATGAATGAATTATATATCATTATTTAGCTCATACTTGAAATAAATCATACATTTTATACCACTTGGGTTAAATTCATATTAAACTACAATTTTCTAATTACTAAAAATTAAAACAAAATCCCATGATAACCCATATTATCATAGTCTAGTGATTTATGGAACAACTACTAGTTTTCTCACAATCAGTCATATAAGTAGTCATAAAATACATAGAAACATAACCTCAATTCAATCAGCTAGATATAGCAAAGAAATTCATAGTTTATAAACACACATAATAAGTCTTACCTAACATTCGTTATACTCTCAAGGTTGTATGCACACATACATGTGTATCATACATAAATTTTTATTTTTTCTCTCTGCTAAATAGAAAGGTACGAAAATGCTAATGGAATCATTAGGTCTTAGATTTTGAGCTACAACTCTGATACCACATGTTACAACTCCTCAAGTTGTACATAAGAAAATGTAGTAAAATTTTTATTTATTTTAAAATAATTAACTTAAAATTCAATCCACATAATTAAATATTACAACATATCCAAACTAAATCTTGGAGCAAAACTACCTCAGATTCAAATATCGTATACAATATTTACTTATACAACTCTAAGGAAAGTAAATATAATAGAACATAGCTATGACTAGTCCGCTAATAAAAAAATTATTATTTGATATAATAAAACATAATTTGTAATTATATTTCCTTCTGGGATTTAGCCTAATATAATAAATGGATGCTAAGTCCTCTGGATCTTGATTCAAACCAACTCATGTAATTTTAAAATTCAAGTGTAGTCTCCAAGTAAGTAGTACTATTATGGGAAGGAAAAACATCATCTAAATACTTTTTTACACCAACCATGGACCAATGATCCTCCACTCAATTATCTATCAGGGAATGGCCCTCCCTTCACAGATAGGTGGATAGAATGGTATAGAAATCTAGAGAATAAACTAGTACCCATGTGTGTATTATTAAACTAAATACATAGTATATCATAGAAAATCTATTCTATTGTAAGATATTGCACTAGCATGTAATCAAACATACCAAAAGATAATGTCTCACTATACATTATTTATCCATAAGACTCATACTAAAAACATCCTCCTAGCAATAATATCACATCACATGCCATACATAAGAGTAAAGAAAGTGTTAATTTATTCCATTAACACATGAATGAATTATATATCATTATTTAACTCATACATGAAATAAATCGTACATTTTATACCACTTGAGTTAAATTCATATTAAACTACAATATTCCAGCTACTAAAAATTCAAACTAAACCCCATGATAACCCATATTATCATAGTCTAGTCATATAACCCATATTATGATAACCCCATTTATGGAACAACTACTAGTTTTCTCACAATTAGTCATATAAGTAGTCATAAAATACATAGAAACATAACCTCAATTCAATCAGCTAGATATAGGAAAGCAATTCATAGTTTATAAACACACATAATAAGTCTTACCTAACATTCGTTATACTCTCAAGGTTGTATGCACACATACATGATATCCTACTAACTGTTACAAAATATACTAATCAAATACTAATCAACACATACATTAAATCAATCAATGTCGGTGAGAGTCTAGACATACAGCTACAATATGCACCATCCAGGGATATACATTTAAGATAAAGGATTATATGATATCCCATACTATAATAGCTCATTGTATATGAGTACCCTACTCAAACATGAACACACAATCTTACACTTTAATTATTTAACAAGTACATGACTATACCATCTTGATATATCCTAATTATGCTTCTAAGCACACAACTCAATGTTCTATTATATATGATTTATTTATATATAAATATATGCCGACATACTAGTACATTTTGATCTACTCATATTAAGTACCGTTTACTAGTTTCTATTACTGTAAGTATATATGTAATAAAAATCTATCATATTATTTTTGAAGCATTAATTAATTAATAACCAAGTTATTCTAAAATATTTCATTCTAAATAATTAATATAATTCACCTTATTCCTCTATGTGATATCTACTTTCATTTTAGATATTATAACCATACTAACTCCATTCAATGACTATTTATAAATCTCATGTTAAACATGTACTATTCATAGATTAACTTGTTTTCATGTGATGCATGACCCCATGTAATATGTTTATTATTATATGCTTTAAATAATAACATATATATAGATGCATATATATTTGAATATGTGAATAAATATTACCATAAAAAAAAACAATACTATTGACAATAACTCTCAAATTTTCTATAAAGATCAAATAATTCATGTCAAATTCACAAGTCGTATATGAATTACAAATTCAAATATATATTTGACTAACTCATACATATAGCTCACTATCAAACAATTTAAAATAAAGTGATCATTTTATTGGTTTACTCACAATCATGCTTTTCAAGAACAACTCAACCTTTGATTTAATTTCTCAACCAGCATTGTATTTTAATATTATAAGGATCCCATTATAATCATGCTCATTATTTTAAAATGTAACTCTAGCTGGTAATGCAATTCCATTCAATCTGTGATATAGAAATCTAAAGTAAAAATAAAGTTCAACCCAACATTAAATATTACATTAAAGAAGAAACACATTTTCCTTTTCTTATTTCACATATATATATATATATATATAAAACGTCATTTTATATTTCAAAAATATATAAATATAATCACTTTATACACAATGTTAACTCAACTTTAGTATTTTTCCACTCAATGTATTTATTTTATAAACTAAGCTTTAGCTATTTGTCTGATGTTTTAATTTAAGAAACAATGTCTTAAAACATCATTTTACTTTTAGTGATTTCATTCACATGACACTAACTTCAGCTAATTCATATGACTCAACGATTCATACCAGTGCTAAATATTTTGACTTAGTGTTAGATAAAATGCAAGTCTTCAAACATAGCGGAGGTCCAGATATAAATGATGTAGCTCTTGAGATCAGAGGCTAGTCTAAGATGGTGCTTCTTTACTATGGAATTTCGTTATTAAAGTAAGGCGTTTAGTATTATTTTCAACTCTTTAATTAAAGAAAGCTAATTAAATTACTAAACTCATCCTTTTATTAAAATTAGCGATTTACCTTGATGACCTGACATCTCCCATCTACTTGGCATTTCAATTATTATACGTGGCTTTAATATCTTGGCATTTCTAAAAGTACGACTCAACATTCAATTATTTCACTCAGTGTCTCATTTAATACTAAGCGATTTAAACTTATTTATATATATACAACGACTTCAAATTTTTTTTTTGACTCGGTGCTTCAAAAAATTATATTCACAGGGTTAAATATTTATAACCAACACGCAATATTATTGACATCTTTATATATTTTTTTGGCTACGTGTCCCACTATTAGAGACTCAGTGATTTCCATTAGACTTAGTGCTTTCAATTTTAGTCTCAATTATTTCAATGTATTGAACTCAACGTATTCCTTTATCGAAGCATTTATAATATTTATGCTTGGCAGTTCACCACTATGCATGGCATCTCAATATATTTAATTTAAAAGTTGGAATTTTCATATTTGATACTCAGCGATTTTATATATGCACATAGATATTTCATTTTCACATTGTTTTATCAATGAATCAATGTTTATATTTAAACTCAGCTAAAATTTTAAAACTAAGCATTGTATTTTTTATGATGTAGACCATGCCAGCTCTCTCTCTATATACAATGCTAACTCCTTGGTGTTTCATTCCAAGGCTTTAGCGATTCATATGGATCAAACTTAAATTTATTAAACTCAGAATTAAATACAAAGACTTTGTTATTATTTATTTATTTAACATGGCATTTTATAATAATTGATTCAATGACTCAATAATATATATTACATTCTTATTATAACTTCAACAATTTATTGAAATATATAACAATCTATCTTATCAACACAATGATTAATTACATGACATGGCATTGTTATTTTGAATGCAGTTCAATCCAATTAAAATGTAGATTGTAAAAAATCATATATAACTCAAACAATTTATTTACAATATTGAAAAAGATCTTGTTCAAATTTAATAATTCCCAATCTTTACTTAATCCTTAATTATTAGATAGGCCTTATACCATACTAGAATGGAACTCAGTCCAATATAAATCTAATACATATATATAATAAAATATACACAAACCATGTCATATAACTCAAAATTATAATTACAAAAGCAACCTTTGTATTGCTTCCAAATTGAGCAGATAAAAACTAGTATCTTTTCTCTCCTCCTTTCTTTTCCGTCTTTTCCTCTTTTCCATGTCTCACTATTCTTGTATATCTATCCCCAAAGCTCCCCTTTTCCTATATTTATAATAAATCTTAATCTTTTCTTTCAGTAAATGGAGATAAACACCACCACTTTAATTTAAGTTTAATTCTCCTTTTACATAAAGCAATGCCTCATATCTCAAGCTATTTTAAGCATAGAGCTAAGTTTGATAATTAAAATAATGATACCTAAATTCAAGTCTATCACTTAATTTCATGTATGTTGCTCATATAATTATTTAGGCCATAGTTTTTCAAGTTATATTAAAACTTAATGCTAATTTAATTCAATAAATAATTATATTTTATTTTCTTAATTTTTTATGTAACTTCATGCATACATTTCAAGATTAAATTTAATTTGTCATAATTCAATGTTAGTAAATTAAGATAACTTAAGCTCTAAAAAATAATGATAAATATTTATTTATTTAATTATTTTCCATAATAAGATAATGTATAATTAAATCATCAATTAAATATCTATTTCTGTATTTATTCTCAAAAATCAAGATGATATAATTAAAGGAATTTAATTCATATCATGAACTAAATTCTCATAGAAATATAATTACAACATATTTTTCTAACTACGCACTAGTATTAAAAACATATTATGCATATAATATTTTATATTTAATGTGTGTATGTAGGATCACTAAAAATTTATTTTTCTTTGCCCAATCATCATATCTATCCCATCCTTTTTGATGATGCTCTCCCTCCTCAACCTCTGAGGGTGGGATCTATCCTACATCCATCCCGTAATAAGTAAGTAGTTAGTTTGAATTATCATCTAATCAACCATTGATACAAAATTAATAAATACATATCCATAATGTAAAGAATAATTAAAATAAAACTATCACATTATGTATACTAATCAATAATATCACTATATCATACCAATATATGTCATAAATCTTAAGTCAAAGAAATGATAATCAAATAATGACCATATTAATCTATAGATTTAAAGGTTATTAATCATATGGTGACATTAGGATGTGACATCTATAATTGCATATGGTGGTTCCATCACAAAGATAGACAGTTGCATAACCACCCCTATAAAAAATAGGTGATTTTACCATCTTTTATCTATTTTCAAAAAATATCTTCTAGAAATCAAGTTTTGATGCATTTTGTATGCTTATTATCATGTTTCTTGGTATCTACACCTTGTGTTCACTTCCATGTTGGACTAGTTCACTCCCTTTTCTATTTTCAATCATTTTGGGTGTCTTGTAACTTCTACTATCAATTTAACTTAGTTAAAATCTTTCATGCAACCTCCATTAATCTTCTACAAGTAATCCAATTTTAGCCTAATTTTAGATCTAAAAATTTACATTAAAGCTTGTATTTTTAAAAAAAATTATATCCATAACATGCTACCATTATTTTGGATCTCTATATCTATTGTTTTCATGGTTGACTAAACCATTTCAAACAAAGAAGTGTCATGGATTTTGCAACCCAGTTTTTACAAATAGTGCACTCAACCAACTACATATTAGCCACTCTTTTTTTGGGATTGTTTCTCTCTTATTCTTCATCTTTTTAATATAGTCATTGATTCGTCCTCCTTGTTAGATATTTTTTAAAATATTTTCTTGGATAAAGGAGCTAGCATACTAAGGACAACAACACATGCTACATGCTTTCAGTTGATCTTTTCCTTGATCAGGTTGGAGGCATTTGTTTTATTTTAAATTATTTTGTTTATTTAGATTAGATTAGTTAAATTCTTCTTTTAGTATATCAGCTTTATATTCTATAAAAAGAAAATTTTGATAGGAAATCATTTCTTTTTCTAGTATTTTCAACAAAAAATAGTAGCTAGTGTCTTTGTTTGTTTGCATTCATTAGATTCATTCATAGTATATGATCTTGCATTCAAACCATAGGTTAATGTTAGAATAGGTAACATATACTTTTTATCATTGAAATAATAAATTTTTAGTCTTGAAACAAACTCCTCTCTCTCTCTCTCTCTCTCTCTCTCTCTCTCTCTCTCTCTCTCTCTCACACACACACACACACACACACACACACGCTAGTAATTAGAAAAACCTAGATCAACCTAGGTAGACCAAAGATCTTATTTTAATAATGATTTATTTTGTTTTAAATAGACTAAGAACAAATTTTTTAGGTCACTAAAATATATGATATACATGATAAAATTTATTATCAATTTGGTGTATATTTATGTGCAATCACCAAAATTCACTTAGAAATCAAGCCAAAGTTGTATGATTGGTGTGACATAGGCCCTATTGGTGACATATGCATACCCAAACACCCATTTATACCATTTTTACTTATGTTTAGGTATATTATAGGCTAAAAGTGACACAATCACACCATATTCACTTGAAACCAGGGAAAATTTGGGGCACATTTATGCATAATCACCCAGATTCACTTTTAATTTAGGCTAAAGTTATGTGAATAGGGAAACATAAGTTATATTGGTGACATGTGCATACCTAACCACCACTTTATATCAATTTCCCTTGGGATTAGTTCCTTTATAGGCTAAAATCCACACAAAAACACCATGTCCACTTGAGTTCAAGGAAAAGATGTACAATTTTAAGCACATATGTGCATGATCATTCCAGCTCACTTTAAATTCATGCCAAAGTGTTGTGATTAGGGTCGTATAAGTCATATTTATGACCCATATACACCCAAACAACTATTTTTGCTAAATTTACTTGATATTAGTACCCTTATAGGCTAAGAGTGACATGACAACATATCCACTTGATATAGGGAAAATATAGATAATTTGGGGAACATTTATACACATTAACCCTAATTCACTTTGAATTTAGGGCAAAGTGGTGTGATTGAAGTAACTTAGGTCACATTGATGACCCACACACACCAAACTACTAATTTATGTCATTTTTACTTATTATTAGGGGGATTATAGGCCAAAAACAACACAAAAACATGATATCTACTTGTGACCATAGAAAATATAGAAAATTTGGGGCACATTTATATGGGATCACCCCAATTCACTTGAATTGAGGTTAAATTGGTATGATTGGGGTAATGTAGGTCCCATCAATAACCAATGCACACCCAACCACCCCTTTATGACAATTTTAATTATGATTAGGTTCTTTATAGTCCAAAAGTAACATAGCAATGCCATATTCACATATAAACAATGAAAATTTAGATAATTTTAGGTGTATTTATGTGAAATCAGCCTAATTAAATTCAAATCTAGGCCAAAGTGGAGTGATTGGGGAAATTTTGTTTGCATTGGTGACCTACACATACCCAACCACCATTTATGTTAAATTTATTTTTGATTAAGTTCCTTATAGACGAAAAGTGACACACCAATATCATATCCACTTGTGAGTAGGGAAAATATGGATAATTTGGAGCACATTTATGTGTGATCACCCTAATTCACTTCGAATTTAAGCCAAAGTGGTATGATCAGAGAAACATAAGTCATATTGATGACCTATGCACATCCAACCACCACCACTTTATGTCTAGTTTACTTGTGATTAGGTCCTTTATAGGATAAAAGTAACATAAGAGTGTCATATCCACTTTCATTTTCCCTAGTCATAAGTGGATATTGTGTTTTTATGTCACTTTTAGCCTATAAGGGACCTAATCACAAGTAAGATCAGCCTAAATTGGCAGTTGGGTATGCGGGGATCACCAACATGACTTATATTGATGAAAACACACTATTTTGACCTGAAATCAAAGTGAATTAGGGTGATCATGCAAAAATGTGTCCAAAATTGTTATTAGTTACCCTAGTCATAAGTGGACATGTTATTTTTATGTTACTTTTGACTTATAATTAATATAATCTAAAGTAAAATCAAATAAATAGGTGGTTGGGTGTGTGTTGGTGTTGGTAATCAATGTGAATTAATTTGCCCCATTCACACCACTTTGGCCTAAATGGCAAGTGAATTAATGAGAGTGCATATGAATTTGCTCCTAATTTTCCAAATGTTTCATACTCATAAGTGGGTATAGCATTTTTATGTTTGTTTAAGCATATAATCCTCATAAATGTAATTAAATTCACATAAAAGGGTGATTTGGGTGTGTGGAGGTCACCAATGTGACCTACATCACCCCAATCACATCACTTTGGCCTAAATTCAAAGTGAACTGGGGCAATCGCACATAAATGTTTCCCAAATTATTCATTTTTGACCTCGTCACAAGTGGATATGGTGGTGTTGTGTCGATTTTAGCATATAAGGGACCTAACCACAAGTAAAACTGACATAAAGGGGTGGTTTAGTGTGGGTAGGACACTAATGCAACTTACATTGCCCCAATTGCACCATTTTGGCCTAAAATTGAAATGAATTGGGGTGATCATGAAAAAAGTGCCTAAAATTATCAATATTTTCCTTGGTCACAAGTGGATATAGTATTTTATATCACTTTTTATATAAAAGGGACCTGATTACAACTAAAGTTGACATAAAGGGATGGTTAGATGCATGATGGTTTGTAAAATTTGATTTTGACATGCAAAAAACTCTTTAAAATGTTTAAAACCAATCGAGAAGTTCCCAAAACCTTAAAATAGCTATATGTTTGCCCAAAATGGACATTGGTTGCAAAAGTTAAGCCTTGAAAGCCTTAGATTCAATATATAAATATTAAAAATGACTAAGTATTGACTAGATTATATTTATAAAAACTATTTTATAAATTGTAATTTGTAGATCTGTAAGATTGATTCTTAAAGATATAAATCCTAGTTTTTTATATTTATTAAAATAAATTTAAAATATAAATTATCAGTTTATACTTAACATTTATTTTAGTGAATAGACAATTTATTTTTTGGTTATCTAACTTGCACTATTTAAAACCCTTAAAAAATAAATAACAATATGTATGTGCTATAGCACATACAAGTTTTTGTGTATATATGATTTAAGTTACGGAACTTAAATCATAAAAACTTTTATATCATTTTCTAAAAAACATATTCATTTTTAACAAAAATGTATCATCTTTTTGACCCCAACTTCATGCACTTCCCTAATAATGTGTATTAAATTTGAGTTTATTACCTCATACCAATAATAATTATACGTATAAAGATTAATGTGTTAGGGGCACATTAATCGTCAAACTAACAAAGAAGGGTTTTCCTTAAATATTCATATAACCGTTTCATGATCCAATGAATGAAACCCTTCCATGTCAATATCAACACCACTCGTTGATTCGATGATTCTTAAATAATATTTCCATTGAAATGATTAATCAGAAATACAATGATCAATATCATCCATTAAGGCACTTATAGATCAGAGATGATTGTTAAATCGATGATTGAGAGGAGAGCCTATGAACCTATGGACAAAATACAATTCATCCTTTCTAAAACGATATATTAGCATTCCATTGACAGTTCACTGGCACTTATAGAGCTGGACGTCCAATAGTCGTAGTGAGATCATATGGGAAACACAACGATTTCAATGTTGCTACCTTCATATTTAGATCCTTCAAATTTGGCAGCGAAGGTCAGCAAGAGTGTATTGGAACGATAGTAATATTCCTCCTCTTTGCCAAGCACAACAGAGGAGTGAAGATCAGGGTCTTCTGTCAGGGTGTCCTCAATCACAATCACATTATCATGTGGGACATTGGAATCCCCTAAGAGACCAATGAAGATTTAGCTGGCCATTTACAATGCCTAGAGTTGGCGCATTTTCTTAAAAGTAAGACAAATACGAATCAAAAGTCCTATAACACTATTTTCTACATATCTATTTATATTTATAAAGAGTGACTATTGTTGTAGTGAGCTACAGACATTAGGAAATTTCAAAACCATGCAAGCAAATATGTCCCTGCACTGTAATCTTTTTGCATCGATGGGATCGATACCTCCAGTGGCCATGTGAAAGGAAGACATAATATAAGGAGGTTTACAAGTTTAACCATCACCGACCCCAAACACATGCTCCATGCACCAGTACAAAGTGATTGCCTCTTGTTTTCACTATCTTTCTATCCATGGGCATGCCCGAATTAACAAAAGACATAACAGTAGAAACGCAACAACATTGCTAACAATAACTACATGTCCTTATAACATAAATATGTTACATGTAAACATAACTACATGTTAGATAATATAAAAAAATATTGAAATATATATTATATAAGATAAAATTTATATATATTAAATAATGTTTATATGAAAACTAATATTTAATATATAAAATTATATATTATTATTTATATAAGTAAGAGGGGTTTTGTAAAGTGAAAGAGTGAAAATTAAGAGTTAAACTTAACTCGAAATTTATGACTATTAATTTGTCATTACTTCTTATTATTATAGTCTAGTTCATCTTGAAATATTTCACTACTTTTATGTTCTATAAGAAGTTATTAAGATGTCAAAATAAGTTTGTATAAAGTAATTTTGGGGGAAAACCGACCGGGATCTAAATCGTCATGCAATGTTTTAGTCTGCAATGGCTTGTATTCTTCAAAGAAATAGATAATCTCTTTGCCTAATCTCTATGTCAAAACTACAACTCCCTCAGTTTTGATCAGGAGACATCTATATTGGTTGGTTGAAGAGCCCAACATGTTGGGATTGGGCCAACTATGGATGATCAGGGTTTGTCTTGGTGATAGTAATGGAAATTTTTTTCATTACAATGGCATTAAAAAAATAGAAGCAACCAAGAGAAATTTGGAATTTTAGGTTTGGGATTTGGATACAAATTTGAAATGGGCATGGGTCCATACAATCAATATCAAGATTGAAGTTATAAATGCTCTGATTATTTGTGATTATTTTTTCTGGCCATCTATCAAGATGATCAAACACAGTGTGATGTGGTTGATGAAAAAATGTTTTCATATTGTACTTAAGCATGATTTGTGCCAACAATCATTAACATTCCAATTATTCATGCAAAATGTGTCATCCAAATTTTGTGATAGATTGCATCTATTTCCACTGGGCTTTGAGTTGATGTTTAGGCATTTAAAAGATTCTACAGATTTAAGGTAGCTGTTGGATTTGAATTCCAAACCTTTGTGTGAAATGTGTCATCTAGATTTCATGATATATTTCATTTGTGTTCGTTGGAATTTGAGATAATGTTTATACATTTATAAGATTGTATGATTTAAGGCAACTGTTGGATTTACATGACTTAAATTCATCAAAAAAGGGTACACAGTTTGAAAAGTGGTGGGTTCTTTGATTGGGAATTTTATATTGTGAAGGGTCAACAATGACAACATGACACTGATTTAATTATGAGATGGCTCCATGTCTGATGTGCGACTCAAATTGATGTTGCAATGCCAATGGTCTAGAAATAAGATATTGAGATTCCAAAGCCTATATTGTAACCTATGTTGATCCATAAACTAGGTAAACAGTATCTAAAAACGGATACTGAAACTCTCAATTCCCTGAAATATATAGAATTGGAATGAGGAATTCTAGGGATGAATGTGGAGTAATAAAAAAATCTATAGACTCATTCCCTGACTAAAAAAAATACCTGATTTTGTGTCATTGTTCTAACCTTCCATACTTTCCTTTGTATATCATTAATTCTCTTTAAACTGAATTAAAATGAAACACATAATAAACTGAAATAGAATAATTGACACAAAATGTGATAACAGAGTTCACCCATTTTAGGGGCTATATCTCTGAGTCCATAACCACAAACTGATCCATTTAAAATTGATGCAAATGTCAATATTTTACAACTTACATCAAAATGGAAAATGAGAACTTGTAAATAATGTTGCAATCTAGCTGTATGAAAACTCTGACTCATTCAATGAACATCTTCCTTTGTTAATAGCATTTGTATCTCATCTTTGTGCATATGAACATCAGATTCTCCATTAAAAGTGTTTATAAAACTCTTCAAATTGGCATAATGATAATCTCAAGGAGTGTCTATGATTATTATAGACCCAAAAACTCCTTTAAATAACCCTATAACAATATTCATTAATCCTCCATGGCCAAGGGCCTTATAAAATAGAAGGATTATTCAATAAAAAAACAATCTAGGGTCTATTCAAATATAATTTCACACCATATATAGATTAGTGTGTTCTACTTGGTCTGATGGTAAAATCTTTCTTTTTGCAATAGAGAAATCATGGGTTCAAAGCACATTGCCTTTTGGGTTTCACAAGCTCAGGGCTGTACATCCCATTTCCATCTCCAAATATCCTGTAACGTAAAAAATCAATCGGGACTATGCATCAAATCGAACCCTCTTTGTCACCTTGGCTTACAAGACTTACCAAATAGGTGTTCTTATCCTTTCAAGACTATTTTTACCCATGGCTCCAAAGCCTTCAAATAGGTGTAATCAATTTTGCAATAACACATATCATCTGCCCTTGGCTCAATGGCCTTACAAATAAGTGTAATGTCCCTCTTTCCATTCGGGACTGCGTGTCTTAAATTTAAACCAACATACATACATATCCTGCGAGTAAAGATTGCTCGCCCAACTCGTTCAACAACGAGCTTCTCGGTCTTTTGGTGCATATGCAAATACATAGTTATCTCATATGACCAAAGGATTTAAAAAGTAGATGTGTCATTCTCAAATGGCTTGGTCTGTGTATTTAAATAAGACCACCTTCGACTCAACTCCAAATAGATGAAACATCCACATTGTATATGCTGTGAGCTTCTTTTTTTTATATTCAGGATGTTCAAATGTTCCTGACGCAGGTCTGTTATGTCCATTCTTATAGACTGTCATCCTTATGAGCTCAGCTCTATACAAATACACAGTCTTCTCTTGCTTTGACCTGCGTCCATGGCCAATAGACTTTACTAATAGACTCATCCTTTTTCTAGACTCAACTCCTGTTCAAAAATGAACTCTACAACATAATGTCATTCGCCCATACTTCCAAAATATGGACGAATACATCAACATTATGGATTCGGTCTGTGTGCTGACATACCACGCATTCTAGTGTTTCTCTATTTTTTTTGCTAATTACATTCAAAAGAAGAAGAAACAAAGGTTAAGGAGGTCTTGGGTTTGACGTTACCCGGATTAAGTGTGCACCGTATCCAAGCTTTGTGGGAGCTTCTCTTTGGCTATGGAGGAAACACCTGTAATAAAAATAAGACTTAAACACAAAAAATGTTAGAAGATGATATGGTGGACTGCCAAGCTACGCGCTCGGTCCCGGAAGCGTAAAGCTCTGTAAGGGATGACAGTCCACTATTTAAAGAAAAGAGTTTTGTATAAAAAGAAATGATAAAAGACTTAAAGAAATGAAAAGGTAGACTATTGTGTACCTATTCCCTGTAGTCCGTGTGTTTCAGAATGTTATAGCAGGCTGGTCAAAGGTTTTGTCTGGTCTTTGGGCTGTTTGGATAAGTTTTCTGGTTTGCACAGTCGCCAACGTCAGTTTATCTGCCAAGGTCGATGGGTAAATGATGCCGACGTCAGTTGTGTTGCCGATGTTGGTAGGGGCAGTGCGCCTTGGATAGTTTTTAGGGTATCTCTATGGTGGATAGAGGAGTCTGGGAGTTTAAAGGTTTGTGTAGGGTTGCGGGAAGGTGAATAAGGTTTGAGGAAGGGTAAAGGTAGAGGGTAGGTGTGAAAAGAGGGTAAGGATAAGGGGAAGGCCTCTCAGCCTTTACACAAAAGAAGTCAGGTCTCTCAACAGTGTTTAGAAATACCAAATGGAAACTAAGTAACAATGTATTCTAAAATACTGAATTAAGAAGCAGAATACTTAGCTCTATTTGGTGAAGAACCAGAGGTGTCAAAATGCTTATTCTTGTTGTGGCTGACGTCGAGATCTTTGTACAATGTTTCAATCCAATCTGGAGTGACTTGTGCAAATTTTGTGTAGCCAGGAGAGTAATAGTCAAATTCTGATGCTTGGTCTCAGAGTGTGCGCGTCAATATCCAAAGAGGTGGGGGGGAGCTCAATGTTAGAGCTAGGCTTATGTAATCGACGTCGGTGATTTTGTCGGCGTCGACCGATGGTTGACCGATGTCGATGGAGGGAGAATAGGTAAAAGGGCTATTTTTAGCTTTTTGCCTATTTCTCCATCTGCCAAGTGAATTTGCCATTAGAGAATGGTCAAAACAAGAGCTTATGAGGTACGTGAGTTAGTTAGGGAGTGAGAATAGGTCATGGGTAGTTAGGATTTGAAAGACCTAGTCTCATGGTGACTCATAGGGTAAGAATAGGTCTTAGGGCGAGGTGTCTAAGTGAGGTGTCCAAGGTGAAAGGGGTTCAAGTGTAGGTTAGTAGTGTTAACGTGTTAAAAGAGGACCAAGGGGGGCTTTGACACGATATTGGTGTCTACATTTGCCCCTTTTTGTCTTGTGGTTTGTCCTGACGAACTGCAAGACAAAAATAGATGTAAGTTGCTCCAGGTATGGGATGAGGTAATCCCCCTCAAAGCGGGAATCAAGAGAAGAGAACCCAAAATCAGGTGATGATTTGATTGGCAATGGATGGGTAAGGTGAGGTGGGAGTGTGAACGCTACAAT
Organism: Torreya grandis; assembly: GCA_037957365.1. Lineage (NCBI taxonomy): Eukaryota > Viridiplantae > Streptophyta > Pinopsida > Cupressales > Taxaceae > Torreya > Torreya grandis. The sequence goes on along the minus strand of JARHVA010001826.1, from coordinate 2,122,954 downwards.
AGTTGAGATTGCGCGTATATTACTTCCCTTGATAATTAGGTCAAATTATCACAGGTAAGGTCGAAGAGTGCTAAAATCGAAGTAATCGGTCCCCAACTTATTAGTGGTAGCTGATTGGGTTAAATGATCAAAGATGTAGCTCCAATAGTCAAGGAGGACTAAAATCAAATTAATCAGTCCCCAACTTATTAGTGGTAGCTAATTGGGTTAGATCGATCAAAGTTGTAGCTCCAATGGTCATCGTGTTCCAAGTATTCAAGCTAAGAAGTGCTCTTAGAAAACACAAAAAATGTCACAAATATTGGAGATCAACTGGATCGCGATCCGACAATAGGTGTGAGGGGTGCGTATAATTTGCTAACTACTCGTGAGGTAGCATATGCAATCAAAACAATCAAGGCAAAGTTGTCTCAAAAGTGGTCGTGGTCTGAGGAGATAGTCGCGATCTCCAAAGTCATTTGTCGAGTTGGGTTGAGATGTAAGTGATCTCGAGTGTGCCCTATGAGAAGTTTGAGGTGACTTTTGCAGTGTCAGGGCTAGTTGTTTGGTCATGATTTTGGGCAGTTTTGAATAGGCGATGAGCCTAGAGTTCTAGATAGTTGGTCCATTAGGTAGATGGACGAAGGAATGGCTGGGCTAAGCTCAGAAGACTTCATGTCAACTGAGTGCTACCTACATAACCCCTATTTTAAGGGCCTCAGGCCAATGTAGTTCTCCCTGAAAGGGAAGAAGAGGGTAGGTTATGGATTGAGTTTGACTAGGTTAAGTCATGGTTAAAAGGTTATATGGTTGGTCCATCAGGTAGATGAATGAACGAATGGCTAAGCTAACCTCAAAAGACCCCATGTCAATTGAGTGCTGCCTACATAGCCCCTATTTTAAGGGCCTCATGCCAATGTAGTTCTCCCTAAAAGGGAAGAAGAGGGTAGGTTATGGATTGGGTTTGACTAGGTTAAGTCATGGTTAAAGGTTATATGGTTGGTCCATCAGGTAGACAAATAAACGAATGGCCAAGCTAACCTCAGAAGACCCCATGTCAACTGAGTGCTGCCTACATAGCCCCTATTTTAAAGGCCTCAGGCCAATGTAGTTCTCCTTAAAAGGGAAGAAGAGGGTAGGTTATGGATTGGGTTTGACTAGGTTAAGTCATGGTTAAAGGTTATATGGTTGGTCCATCAGGTAGACGAACGAATGAATAGCCGAGCTAACTTCAGAAGACCCCATGTCAACTAAGTGCTACTTATATAGCCCCTATTTTAAGGGCCTCAGACCAATGCAGTTCTCCCCAAAAGGGAGGAAGAGTCAAAGAGGTTGATAGTTGTTTTTAGTTATGTTAGTGTTTTTAGTATTTTTCATGTGTGATGGTACATGCTTAAAATGATGAAGGTATGATGATGTTATAGCCTTTTCCATATTGTGTGATGGTGTATGCTATAACATAGGTTATTTGGTTTTTCATCCTTAGCAATTTTCCATATTGGTGATGGTGTATGCTAAAAATGAAATGAGTTTATTTATGCTTCAGCAGGTTTCCATATTAGTGATGGTATATGCTTGACATAAATTGTGTTTGGTTGATAGTTTCTATGTGTATTGTTTTCCATAGAAACTAGTGTGAATGGGCTATGATAATTTATATAACACAAATTGACATTTGCATTAAATAAATCATGAGGTTATGTTAGTGGTTATAAACTTTTTGGGTTGTGATGTTATTGGGATGTGACGAAAGTGTATAAAAAGTGAAAGGCGTGTTGCTCTTTCATTGACAAGGACCATAATGATAGCATAGATAGGGTTTTTGCAAACAAAATTCTTATTCATGCATGACATTGTTGACCATTGGTTTTGGATAAGTACCCTAAGCACTTGACATTAAGTGAGCTCAAAATCCCTTAGGTATGTTGGGGTAATATGTGTGATTATGTGATATGTGAGGATAGCATAATCCTTTTTAGCAGGGATAACTTTGCCCCTTTTATAGGTGACCCTGAGAACAACTATAGGCAAGTCCATGACTTAATAGTTTGTCAGTCAATTTTTTTGGGTAGACTGATCAATGCGGAAAGTCTACTTGGGGATGTTGTTTTTATTTTGTAGTCATGTGAAGCATCTGAGAGAGTGTTGTTCTTATAGAAAAATTTAGGCATAGCCATCCTTCTAGGAAGTGGTCTATAGTTTGTTTTGTATGTTTTTATATTCATTGAATCGTTGTCCTTCAAAGGAGCAGTCTATCAATTACAATAAGAATGCAGTTGTCCTTCGAGGGAGCAGTCTACATTTATAGTTTATGACCTTTTGATATTTTTTTAGGCATCCCAGTTCTATGTTTTTTTGTTGACTAAACTTTTAATCATGGACTAGGCTATAGAGGTTTAATGGTTTCCCTTTTATTAGGACAAAGCATTAATGCTTTAAAAAGGGTTAACTAATTTTTGTAGGAAATAAGGGTTGAAAAGAATAGGAATGAAGATGACGAGGGTTGCTCAAGGGATGAACTCAAGTTAAACATCAAGTGAATGATTACTTGGTTAACAATAGAATGGTTGCAGATGCAAGGCATTAAGGGGCTCAGGTTCTGGCTAGCCTTCAAGGGAAGACAGACAATAAGTCCCTGATCCATACTTGTGCATTATTATGTAAGGTCTGAGCCAATTAGGAGCAAACTTGCCTCGTTTGCTTCTTTTCATATTAGTCATAGGTTGGTTTTCTTTAAGGATGAGATCTTCGATTTTGAAATCTTGCTCTTTCAAATTTTTATTGTAGGCATGTTTGATGCAATCTTGATAGATATGAAGATGATTAAGAAGTTGGTTGATGCTTGGTTGACACTTGGTTGAGGTCATGATAGTTAGTACAAAGTCAAATTCTCCCAGTTGCTTTTGTGACAGGGATAATGTTTGACACCCATTGCGGATAATCAATGGGTTGGATAAATGAGATGGAGAGAAGACATTGAAACTCCTCTTTGGCAAAGAGTGTGACGCGAGGATGCATCTTGCGAAGCTTTTTCTTTACAGGTTTAGTTTTAGAGGGCGGTAACCTGATCTTCCAGATTGTAGTCTGGAATCTCAGAATCATTGAAGGTGATTGAGGCAACGGTGGGTAATGATTTGACTAAAGCAGCCAGTGGTTGGGGGTCTTTAGATTGGACCTCCACTGCCTGTAAATCTTTGATTAAGGATTGGCGATGTTGTGGAGAGCTTTGAATTAGGTCATACAAAGACATCTTCATAGGGGTTTGGTGAAGTTGTTTCACCATGGAGTCACGAATTGCCTCTAAAGATGTTGATTGGGATGTGCCCAAGATAGAAATCTTGGGTTTTGGTGGTTGAGAAGGCTTAACGAATGGATATGTCCAAGGGATAGAAACCTACTCTTTTCCTTTATCCTTTAGGGCTTGTGACCTGGTGGCCACATTGATAGTGTTGATTTCAAACAAAGGGGGAGAAGGTGGTAGAGGGACCATAGTCTCACATTGAGATCCTGATCCAAGTGAGGAGGTTTGGGAGGCATGGGATGGTGTCGATGATTTGTCAAAAGAATCCTCAACAAGAAGGGTGTCCTTTTCCAAGTGTTGGCGAATGACAACCTTAAGGGCACAGCAATGCTCAATATCATGCCCGAGTGTGTGATGATACCAGCAGGTTTGAGTGTCATCGAACCAAGATGGTTTTGATCTGAGAGGTTTGTATGGTTTAATAGGTGGGAGAATCATACTAGAAGATTGCAACAATCAGCATAACATTGAAGCATAGGAACCTACTAATGGGTCTGCACTCTTTGTTGCAGTAGGGGTTGACAACTTCTATTTAGGAGTTGTAAGAGGAGTTTTTCACACCACTTTTTATGTTGGTGGTGTGGCCACATGCGTAGATGGCACTTTCTTGGTGAGAGGTGTCAATTTTTTTGGAGAAAATATATGTTTGATGGGTAGAGGGAGTAATGGAGGCGATTTGTTTTTGTGGGGTGTTGGAGTTGGGAGCACTCCTATTAAAGTAGATGGATGTGGACCCAAGATAGAGGGTAATGGTGAAGGTGGGGGAGGAGTAGATTGACGTGGTTTAGCAGCCTTCTTTAGTATGGTGCAAGGACCATTATTGTGCGGGGTGAGGTTCAAATCTACCTTCACTTATGGGTGAGTGAGGTTTGATATAGAGAAAACACTGAGAGATTTAATTTGTTTCAGCATGGTGGATGCCTGTGAGGGTTTGGGTTCAGACGTGGAAGGTTGAGCTTCTGAAGATTTAGAAGTGGAAGCCTGACTCTTGTTAGAGACTTTGGAGTGAATTGTCATGGAAGGATTGGCAGTATAAGGTGAAGCGGGATGTGTAAGATAAGGAGCCTTAAGTCGCTCCCATAATGCCTCATGTTTTAGATTCCTAGAATAAAGAAATCCTAAGTTTTCTGCCAATCGAGAGAAGGGTTTAGGTGATGTCACACGAGGTCTTACAGTCAGTATTTTGGAGGATTTGGGTGATTGCAAGAGCAAAAATGTGTTGGACGCAGCGATCTCGGGCCAAAGGTGAGAGAGAACCATTACTGGATCTTCCTCAGCTGAAGTGGGTGAGGTGGCAAATTCTTCTCTTGGTAGAGAAGGGATTGGAGAATGTGGCTCTTCGAGAGGATAGAGCGCAGGGATGATCATGCCTTCCACGTGTGGTTTGGGAGTGTGGAAAGTATGCTCCTCCATTGGTAATAAGAAGGATGAGGGCGGGGCTACCGGCGTTGGTACCATCAAAGCATCCTCTAATATGGGAGAGGTCGAAGTAGACTTTGCTACGTGTGAAAGGGGGTGGATGGAGGACTATCTTCTATCAGTGGAGGACAAATAGGAGAGGAAGGCTCCTCTAAAGGGTGAAGTAGAGGGATGATGGCCCCTTCTACATGAGGGCATGGGGTATGAATGGTAACTTCTTCCAATGGTAGAAGAAGAGGGAAGGTGGGGGTAAGAGGAACATGTAATACAGGATCCTCATGAGGTAGAGGAATAGGTAGATGAGGTGTTTGATGTCATGAAGGTGATATGGGTAAAATAGGCTCTTCTACCCATGGTGGAGAAATAGGTTGACTAACCTCTTCAGACTGTGGGAGAGGTTGGTCAAGAATGAAAGGAGAAACCATGTCAACCATGCGTATGTTGTGCTTTTGAGGGTTGTCGGCCATGGTCTAAACATTGTTCTGACTTGGGGGATGGTTAGGAAATGGTTGCCTAAAAACATCCATGTTTTGGTTAGCCGGGGTATTAGGGTTATCCAAAACAAGGTCCCCTTTGTCTAACATGTCTTGAACAATGTTTTTAAAGGTCTTGTAATTATCCATGTCATGACCCTTGACACGATGATAATTACAAAAGTCATTCTCCCTATACCATGCAGGGATGGAGCGTGAGGGGTCAAATTGGATTGGTCAGATTTGAGAAAGGTTGAGAAATCCCTACTTTACTAGTTTATCCAATACAGAAGCATACGATTCTCCTATTGGAGTGTATCATCGCTGTTCATACCGTTATTGGAATTGTCTTGTAATATTTTATGATGTGGAGGGCTCAGATTGGTTGGTTGTGGTAGAAGATGGTGACTTGAGGACCACAACGTTCATTGATCCCTTGGACTTGGAGTGGGAAGAAGAAGATTTGGAAGAAGGGTCATTGGATTTTGTGTTGATATTTTTGCTATGTAATTTGACTCTATTCTCTTCGACTGTGCGAAGTTCAAGCTTTCGGGCCATGGCGAAAGCTTCATCAAATATGTGAAAAGTTTGAACCCACAAAGTGGATGAGATGTGATTGGCACATGCTCTTGAAAAGAGCTCAATGAGCTCAGGTTGAGGTAGTGAAAAGGAGAGTTGGTATATCAAACCTCTCCAATAGGCGATGAAGTCTGCTATTGATTCATCGTCAAATTATCTAATGGAATAAAGGTCTATGATAGAGACCTTCTTGGTGATGTTGATTGAGAAATGGTCGAGGAATAGCTGAGTGAGTTGAGTGAAGGTGAAGAGAGAATGAGTGGTAATGGAGCTATACCAGTCAAGGACAGTGCCAGAAAGTGACATAGGGAATGTACAAAGTAATAACACATCATCGTGCGCTATGAGGTAACAAGCGTGTCTAAACGCTCGTAGATGTTGTTGTGGGTCTTCTTTACTCTGAAAGCGAGTAAATTTTGAGAGTTCCCACTGGCTAGGGTATGGTCGAATAGGAATTGAAGGGTGGATAGGTTTGTTGCAAATTTGTTCATACAAAAGAACACTCTTTGAACCTGAAATAGATGTCTCAAGGTTGGACATCTTATCCATCAGCATTTTAATTAGATCGGTAGATGGATTGGCATGAGGGGCACCCCCTAAGTTATAGGGTACCTGGAAGGCATTGGGAGGGGTGTATGACGTACTTGGTTGCATTTGTGTAGGCGCAACATACTGATAGTTTGTCATAGAGGCCAATGTCGAGGCTAAGGGGGCTTGTGCTGCGAAGTTGGAGGGCACAACTTGACTAGATGCCGCCAAGGTTGGTTGAATGGTGGCAATACTAGTTGAAGGATGAGTGGTCACTCTTGTGTTTATAGGTGCAAGAGTGGATGAGATAGAGACAATCAAGTTCTGGAAAGGTGTCGAACTTGGTTAAATTGTTTGTGGTTGAGGGGGTACGAAAACCCCAATGAAGGTAGGGCCAAAAAGGATAGAAGGGGAGGCCAAATCTTGAACATTGGTCATGGTTGGGTTACTAGTCAAAGCAATGGCTTGAGTGACCATAGGTTGGGTAACGGATGCTGTTGATATCATTGCCGCTTCAACCAAAGAAGTTGGCATCCCATAAACAGGGTTACCTGAAGGATCTCACATTTGGCTTCTAACGAGATAATATTGGAGAGCCTTGACGTTGTGGTCAAGGAATCTCTCAAATTCTTGATCCCTTGCGGGAACAATAGGAGGTTGATCAGGGGTTGGTTGGATAGGAGTATGCTCAGTGTTTGAAGTATATTCCATTAGATGACTTGGTACGAAAGGCGAAGGTGGGAGTGGCTATTGACTTGCGTGGTCAACAAGGATTTTGGCTTGATTGCGTGTCAAAACCATCCAAGGTGAAAGGGGTTCAGGTTCAAAAAAATGTGTGTTTCAGTTTCAAAAAACTAGAATTTGTGTTAAACAGCAAGAAATTTGGGTTTTAAGCTTGTTGTTTGGGAAGAAAATTTATTGACAGTAACCGATGTCGGTTGATTTACTGATGTCGATTATTAAATGTTGCTGAGGTCGGTGAGTTAACAGATGTCGGTGAAGCTGAGTTGCCAACGTCGATGGAAAAACTGATGTCAGTTTATGTGTAATTCCAGAAACATAAAAAATTGATGGTTTTTGGAAGAAGGAGAAATTCTGAGTTGTTTTTGGTCTTCAGAATGATGCGACCTTACCAGCTCAAACAATCAGATAAAAATAGAAAAATAGATGATTAGGCAAGCAACCTCTAAAATGTTATAGTCCTAGGAATAAATTTTAGAGTCGTGGTGGCTTATGCCTTAATAGAATGTGTTGGGAATTGGGCTTGTAGAACAGGTCCTAGAGAGGAAGTCTATGGCTGGTTTTAGGTTGTGTTTTGGTGCTCAAAAATATCTGTGTTACATTTAGTATGTGGCCTGGTGTTGGGGCTTGCTCCCTTCACTTCACGAACCCAGAGCCGAGCTAGGCTGCTTAGCTAAAATATACATTGCCTATAGTTTATACTTTGCCAAAGAATAGAGTGGGTCCTCCTCTTGGTGGTGAAATCCAAGTAGGATCGCCAGGTGGGGTAAGGTATCCGCTAGGTGATGAAATCCTAGACGGGCCTTGTCTCAAGTAAGTTTAAGTGTTTGATTTGAAGTGATTGTGGTTTGGTTATGTAACATTTGTGAACTACGATTTATTCATAATGCATTAAGTACTAAGTGGGCTAAGTATGCATTCAAGCAAGAATGAAATGCAGTAATTTTTAACCCAAATCGAAATATGTTATTCAAATGCAAACAATATAGAGAAGAGGTTAAGACTGAGTTTTTCACTACTCTATGATAGAAGTAACAAGAAGAAAAAAGAGATGTTCTTTTTAACTCTTGCTAATGATTTCTTTTTGAACAAAAAGATAGAAGAAGAGGATGCAAGAAGAGAACATTTTTCTAATGCATCTATATGAAAATTTGTTTTTTTTTAAGAAGAAGAATGAACCCAAGGAAAACTCCAAGGGTCCCATCGGGCGTGCCAGAATGTTTCTCTATATTTTTCGCTAATTACATTCAGAAGAAGAAGAAACTAAGGTTAAGGAGGTCTTGGGTTTGACGTTACCCGGATTAAGTGTGCACCGTATCCAAGCATTGTGGGAGCTCCTCTTTGGCTGTGGAGGAAATGCCTGTAATAAGAACAAGACTTAAACAAAGAAAATGTTAGAAGATGATATGGTGGACTACCAAGCTATGCACTCGGTCTCGGAAGCGTAAAGCTCAATAAGGGATGACAGTCCACTATTTAAAGAAAAGATTTTTGTATAAAAAGAAATGATAAAAGATTTAAAGAAATGGAAAGGTAGAATATTGTGTACCTATTCCCTATAGTCAGTGTGTTTTAGAATGTTACAGCAAACTCGTCAAAGGTTTTGTCTGGTCTTTGGGCTATTTGGATAAGTTTTCTAGTTTGCATAGTCGTCGACATCGATTTATCTGTCGAGGTCAATGGGTAAATGATGTCGACGCTGGTTGTGTTGCCACTGTCGGTAGGGGTAGTGCGCCTTGGATGGTTTTCAGGGTATCTCTGTGGTGGACAGAGGAGTCTGGGAGTGTAAAGGTTTATGCAGGATTGTGGGAAGGTGAATAAGGTTTAAAGAAGGGTAAAGGTAGAGGGTAGGTGTGAAAAGAGGGTAAGGATAAGGGGAAGGCCTCTCAGCCTTTCCACGAAAGAAGTCGGGTCTCTCAACAGTGTTTAGAAATACCAAATGGAAACTAAGTAACAATGTATTCTAAAATACTAAATTAAGAAGTAGAATATTTAGCTCTATTCAGTGAAGAACCAGAGGTGTCAGAATACTTATTCCTGTTGTGGCTAATGTCGAGATCCTCATGTAATGTTTCAATCCAATCTGGAGTGACTTGTGCAAAGTTTTTGTAGCCAGGAGAGTGATAGTCAAATTCTGATGCTTGGTCTCAGAGTGTTCACGTCAATATCCAAAGAGGTGGGGGGGGGAGCTCAATGTTAGAGCTAGGCTTATGTAACCGACATCGGCGATCCTACCGGCATCGGCCAACGATTGACTGACGTCAGCGAAGGGAGAATAGGTAAAAGGGCTATTTTAAGCTTTTTGCCTATTTCTCCATCTGCCAAGTGCTTTTGCCATTGAGGAACGGTCAAAACATGAGCTTATGAGGTACGAGAGTTAGTTAGGGAGTGAGAATAGGTCATGGGTAGTTAGGATTTGGAAGACCTAGTCTCATGGTGACTCATAGGGTAAGAATAGGTCTTAGGGCGAGGTGTCTAGGTGAGGGGTCCAAGGTGAAAGGGGTTCAAGTGTAGGTTAGGAGTGTTAACGTGTTAGAAGAGGACCAAGGGGGGATTTGACACGATATTGGTGTCTACACCTAAGCTTTAAAGCTTTAGAAAATAGATGCCTTTTTCTTACAAACTCGACCCTATTGGATTATCCTCACCATGATCATTGCCACTGCGAGCTCTCAATGGTCTGCTTCCTTTGCAATTGGAACTTGCCTATACATCTTCCATCCTAGCTCAACCCAACAACGAGCTTCCAGCAGCATGCTAAAACAAGCTTTGAATTCTTTATTTGATGCTTCGCCTATTTGTCAATGGGATATTAATCCCACGTTTTCTGGAGTAAAATGTGAAAAGGACTATAAATAGCCTTACGTACAACATATAACTCATGGCTTTGGCCACGCATATCACCGTTTTGTTTGGCAATGCCAACTCGGCTTGGTTGAGTGTAGATGAGCTCAGAATGTTGGGTGGAATTAGAGCAAATAACAATGAGTTGGTTTCGGTTCTAAGTTTGGAAGATCTCTAGCTTGGTTTGGCACAACTCGAATTGGCCATAACTTTGTGACTTCTCAGTGTTGAACATGAGTGACTTGGAAAATAGAAAGGATGTTCTCTAAGCGTTGGCATATAAAGTGGTGGTAGATCATGTGGTGATTTGAGGACCCATCATGTGGACCTTTTCAAATGCTCCCTATCTTGTCACTTGTCATTATGAGATGCATCAACATAATAATATGGTATAAAACTATAATGTAATTAGAAATATTAAAGTTATATTAAGATATCATGGTGCCCAGATTTCCTTCTAAAACAAAAGTGGATCCCATTGAGGAAGATCGGTGAATGAAACATCCTCTGGATCATATGTTCATTTATTTTGTCAATATATTGACACTTAGAGAAATTACAACAAGGCCATACAAAACATGCAAGTGGTGAAATATTTCAAAGTGAGTTGGACGGTGATGATGGGGGCAAATGATAAGGTATTTAATGTGATATCGTACACCAGAGGGACCATATCATATACATGCCCCGACTTTAAGGCATTTGTTAGATTTACATACCTTGTACCCATTACAAAGGAGTTTGAAACTTGTAGAGTGGTAGCATCTTTTATTGACTATTTTCTATTTGATTATAGAAAGACTCCACGACCGATGTGTAGATCGAATTAACATTACAATGATATTTATGTGGGGGAAATACATTAAAATTATATAAATTATCTTATTACTTTTATTATGTTTGAAGTGAGTAACGAAACAATAAAAAATGCTCACATAATACATTTAAAAATGGAATATACTCCACAAATAAAAAGAAAATATTTACTAGAAAAAATTATAAAAATTAAATATACATTTCCTCTGATATAACTTGCACTTTCAAAATAATTGTTAATTTTAATATTATATTAATAACAATGATTGAATTGATGATTCATGAGTATGTCCCACATATTTATGATAAATAGTAGAACACAAGGCATTCCACCTTTGAAAATTCAATGGAAAATTAAATGAATGGTTCATTCGATCTCCATCAACAAATCAATCACAATTTTTACTATCTCAAGAGACTAAAATTTCTTGCAGTACTGGAATAATTCCTTAGGACAACTATTACTGCCCTTTTAGTGCTAACATAAGGGATACACGACAAACCCAAATAGTATCTTATGAATTGACAAACAATAACCTGGATGATAAGTATATATACCAATTCTACATTATATTAATGTGAGATAGATACCAATTCGTGCTTGGGAAATAATATACTCTCTCCAAAATGAAGGGACTTGCTTTGGAATCTATGTTAAATTCCATGTGTATTATGTTATTCATGATGGAAAAAAACTAGTGCATTCTTTATGCACTTTCATATGGTCGTGGCCGCATATCATGTGAAAACTGTGTTATTATTTTTCGGTTGCATGGCAGTCTACCATCGTAAAAATTTATTTTTTATTTTTTTATTTCTTTTAATTATTTTTCGATTGAAGTTTTGAATTAATTTGGGATATAAATAAAGGTTTAGTTATTTTTATAATAATTATCAAAGATTATTATCCGTTTCACTAATATTTTTGATTGAACGTTATCATCATCAATATCAATATCATCAATAATTTTAATTGTCCAAATATTTTTAACAACCAACTCCAATTTACTTTGATAGAATTAGATACAACCTCATATATATATATAAATTAATTATAAATATAATATTTTTAAGTCGTACCGTTTTACACGTAGAATTTAAATAGTGGACTGTAATGGCTTATATTATTGTCTCAGCGAAAACATTGGAAACTACAATAACACCGGAACCATGTAGTACTTGAAATGAATCGCCTAAATGTCGATGTCAACAAGAAGGTTGATGTAAACAATAAAACTAGAAAATACGTAATTCATACCATACAATTTTTCATTACATCTTTGAAGGTTAAAAGTTCGAATCTACAATGTAGAATTTTAAAATCAATATACTCTCTAAAATATATAGATAAATAAAATGCTTACCACCCACGTTGACTCATTGTCCTTTCTTCCCGCGTTATTCATATATTCAATAAGAGGAAACACACGAGGCTTTTAATTTAACCCACATGTCTTGATGGAGCAGTCTATGGGAGCCCCAAACAGTGTCAATGCACATTTGCTTGTCTTTTTGCATGCAATCTCAGGGGATATAATTTTGTCTCTTACATTTTGGTGTACTGCAAACAAACATTTAAATTAGAATCATTTTTTTCTTAGATTTATTTTGTGCATGACATTTTTTAAAAATCATTTCGTGGTTTTGTGCATTATTTTCATGTAAAATGCAATTATTTAGTTTTGTTTTTTACATTTGTTGTTGCTCTATTGCTCGGCATTTCATTCAATTCACATCGGTTATATATCCACTGGTTATTTAATCGGAATAATCAAGCAGATCGTTATTTACAAATTTAGGGAGATTTATTCAAAAAATAAAACTTACGGGTATTATGTTTTTAAAGATAAGGTAATATTTAGACACATTTCGTTTGATCTTTGCAAGTATTTAGACCAATTCATAGTCCTAATCATTTCAAGTTTTTAGGCCAGGATGATAGATTTGTTTGGTCGAACAAAGCATTAATCAAGCAGGTAGTGTGTTGCAAGCCTTACAAGTTTCAATCAGAAGATTTGAGCTTGTGGGTCTTTATGATTTTGAAGGTGTAGGGACCGTTTAGCCACATTTTATGTTAATCAATCTTCTTTGGCCCCTGTACTTGTATTGGATTTCAAGTTAGTGTGATGATTGTTAATATTAATTATAGACCATTTGATTTGTTTGCATGATGTTTGCTCTTGGAGAGGACACATTGGAGAGTTAAATCTTTTTCCACCTACTATTATTTAATTTAAAAGGTTGTGACTTTTTTCATTAAGGATGTGAGAATTGGAATCAGGGAAAATTCAAATTGTAGCAATTACCTTACAAATTGTATTGTGTAACTTGAAAGTTCAGCCACAATTTTAAACCAGATACATCTACCAACATCTTCCTCTCTATCCATGAGTCTCCAAAGGGTGGCAGGACATAGATACTACTGCTAAGATATATGGACTAATCACAACACCTTTCAAAGTATGCATATTTTCATTTCGATGTCACTCTGAATTCCACCCTACAACAAGGACAAAACTTCATAAGAGAGATGTATAGTCTGTTGAAAATAGGAATGTTACTTAGCTTCTTTTAAATTGTGATTATCCTTATGAAAAGAATAATGTCAGTCATTTAAGTTTTTCATCTAACTTCCCATGCAATGTGTGGTTAGTTAAGCCATGCTAAATTTTCGATGACTTCCATTATCATAGGATAACATTGAAAAATGTTGCCTTCTGCATTTTATGGTGTTTCAAAGAGGAGTTGTCAATTGGTGTTGAAGTATCAACTTCATTTGGCTAGAAGTGTCGGTGATGTAAAATTTATCAACGAAATTGCCCATCTCTATCTCCGGCACTTGTCGGGTGATTTTTTGGCCACTAATAGAGTCTAAAATGGTTATACAGAACATGGTAGTCATATGCAGCGAAAAACTATAACTATACTTTTGTGAAATTTTTATTGTTTCCCATGTTTTCATTGGATGTAGTTTAGACAATTTAATCCCTATTTAACACACACATAAAAATAATAAACAATTTCTTGATATTGCAAAACTGTTATTTTTTTGGTAATAAGACTTTTTGATTAGGTGTAACGATTTTTGAGATAAAATAATAAGCTATAATACCGTGCCTTATAACATATATTAATAACATCATTTTTACTAAAGAACATTATATATGTCATAAATCATTTCATGAAAGCTTCTTTGGGTGAAATACATTAGATAAATATAAATTGAGTTTCATGAAATAACATTGATAAAGCTAGCATAAAATGGGTTTTTAGGAACTATAAAAAGAAAGCAATTGGTATGTTGTTCCAATACATTAAGTTAACTTCATATACTTTGGCAAGACTCTAAATATCAATCAAATTATTCATATAATCAAAAGTAAATATAAATTAATTATTATTGAATCAAATTTTAAATGAATAATTGACAAAATTAATAATTTTCAAAAAAAAAAAAAAGAACTCCCAACAAAAAAACACTTATTAAAATATGATAAAATTAATATTTCTAAAACATTATTTATTCATGCTTATAAATTTGTGAATGAAATCATTAATATTTTAAAAATATTCTCTTAAATACTATTCAAACTCATCTAATATTTAAATAATGTACAATTCTTTAATATTAATCAAATTTTTATATAACATATTTAAAATCTTCTTAAAATGAAATCCTTCATATCTCACAATCTAAATAGGCGAACGCAACATTTTATAATGCCCAATAAATGTTCACAAATAATGATCGATATAAAATAATAACCACAATGAAGAGTGTTCAGAATCTTCTCACAATCCCATGACTCTTACATTTTATTATCTTTTGGAATTTCTTATGCGTGTTGTACAATTCTTTGCTCTTAATTTTAATATATTGTTTAAATGAAATTTAAAGAACTAGATAACACCTTTACAAAGAAATGCCGAACTCGTTGAATTTTGCAAGTCAAACAAAATTATTGGAATTAATGAAATTTTAAAGTATAAAACCAATGCACATAGGGACTACTGCGTCCCACTTTTGAAGAAACCTTTGTTTATATTTACAATTTTTTGCTTAAGACATTAAAAGTAGTGTTGTGTTTCATTTAATGATGATGATATTTACAATTTTTAATATCTTTTAAATTATTTTGGTTTGTAGAAAATTAGTAAATTTAGTTTTACAATTTATTTTATTTTTAAAGTGAAATAAGGTGATCGTGTATAAATGTATTAAAAAATTGTTTGTATCTTTTTTAAAGTATAAGTGACTATAATATTATTTTATTGTATTTAAAATATAATAAATTTAATTGTAAAAAAATTGTTATAATGGGATGGTTAAGTGTGGACTAATTTGTAAAATATAATTTTAACATACTAAGATCTTCTAGAAGATCCTAAAGGATCCAAAACCTTTAAATTTAATTTTTTTTTTCTCCAAAACCTTTTATATATACATATGCAAAACATTTAAAATTGCAAAAATTATATCTTAAAAAATATTAAATTCAAATACTGAAAATGACTAAATATTAACCAAACTAAATTTTAAAAACTATCTTTTAAATCATAACTTATAGAACTATAATATTAATTATTAAAATACAAAATACCCCTAATTTTTTATATTTATTAAAATAAATTTAAAATATAAAAATTATCAATTTAAAAGAAGGCCCCACATTTATAACTGCAAACCTCTAAACACAAGATAATTCTCCTTGCAAAATTTTTTAAGCAGGCATTCTTATGACAACATTAATTTTAAAATAAAACCTATGACCTATGACTCTAATAAAATGTTTATATAAATGTTTAATTATGGTTCAATTTTAGAATAATATCACTTTTACTCAATGACATTGCATAGGTCATATATATCCTTCTTGAAAGCTTTTTTCGGTGAAATACATTAAGATAAATATGGACAGAGTTTCATGAGTTAATATTGATAGAACTTGCATAATATGGTTATTTAAGAATATCATAAAAAGAAAGTAATTGTTATTTTTGTGAGATGTGTTGGGTTAGTTTTAAATATTTAAACTATTTAAATAATGAAAAGTAATTATAAATAGATTATTATTAAATAAATTTTAAATGGATAATTTATAAAATAAATAGTTTTTAGGAAAAGGAAAAAAAAATTCTACAAAATATATATTTATTGAAATATGATCAAATTAATTATTTATTTTTAAGATATTATTTATTCATTTTTTTTGAGACATTATTTATTCATATTTATAAATTTATAATCAAATTTATTAGTGTTTTAAAATATATATTTTTGGATACTATTCAAACTCATATTTATATACAATTAATTCACAATTTTCTAATTTTAATCAAACTCTTTTATAATATATAAAAATCTTATTGATAATAAAATTGTTCATATCTCACAATCCAATTAAAAAAATACAACGATTTATAATACCAAATAAAATAACAATACATAATAATCGAAATAAAATAATATAAAAATAAATAATATTCAAATTCTTCCTATCATACATTAATATCTCACAATTCTAGAAAATGATCCTCTTCCATGATATGTAAGGAAGCTTATTGATGCTAAAGGCGTTGACTTCTCACAATCCCATTAAATGATTATTACATTTTATAAATCTTCTTTTAAATTATCTTTTACTTTTCTTATGTCCACTATTATTTTTAATATTTAAAAATATATTATTTAAAAATGAAATTTAAAGGGCTAGATAACACCTTTACAAGGAAATGCTGAACTTATTGAATCTTACAAGTCAAACATTGGCTTTGTCCCTCGAGAAGATAATCTTCATAAAAATATTTGTATATATATTATAATAAAATTTTAATGTTGATTTATATACGGCATCAGAAAAGCACGGAATGCACCTAGGGAGTACCTGCCTTCCACTTTTGAAGAAACCTTTGTTTAATTTACAATTCTTTTTGGCTTGATGACTTTGATAGATATTGCACTATTTTTTTGCAACGGTGATGATGTTTACAATTTTTAACATCTTTTAAATTAATTTGGGCGGATTATTTAAAAAATATCATTCATTTCATTTATACAATTTGATTTATTTTTGACTTACTCATATTCTATTTTTATTGAAGTTATTTTAGTCTTTTAAAATGAAAGGAAAATGTTTACTTGTAATCACCTAAAAATAACTCTTGAATATTAATAGTGTTATTTGAGACCACTTATCCTTAGCTTAATCTTATATCTATCTTAGGGTTTATTTACACATTTATCTAACCTTCGTGCAAGACATAGGCGTCCCTAAAAATCCCTGAAATAATTTCAGATCCTCATCTTGACATCCTGGCCCTTAATGCCTCAGGTTCTATTCCCTAAACACTAGTGCTATAATAGGGACAGTAACGCCCCATGGCACTAATATCATAGTTTTGGTGCTATTGTCCTTTTCCCTCTTTTTTCTACCAATGAATAGCTTTTCAAATCAAATACCATCTAGGCTTTGTCTAGACCTCTTTTAAGACCTCCACAAACACCATAACAATATATATACATGACTTTTAGTCCTCTAATCACTAGATGGAAATTAGATGTAAACTATACAAACAATGTCAAAATAAGTTGTGCACAATCAAAGTTATCAATCCCTATTTTACCCTACTTCTACATACAACCATCCACAACATTCTTAAGCTCAGATTACTCAAGTTTCCAGTCTCAAGTACATTTAAAGCACTCAAGCCAACATTCATACTAGCTACACTTGCACTTGCACCAACACTTAGGTGGGGAGAACTACATCAAGCTTGATCCTTGTTCAAAGTATTGTTAGGTAAGCAACTCTCATCATAGCGGGGTGTTGAAGATGTCCAACCTACTCCATTAACAACACACTTTACTACTTGTGTCAATTAGATGCCCTCGCAACATGGAGGATTAGGGTTTACACATAAAATCAATCAAAATAAATAATCTATAGAGATATAGAAATTGAGTGCATAGGAATTAGCTTGGTAGACCCAAACACAGGTGCACCTAGAATCTTAGAATAATTCTATATAGAGAACACTAGCACTAAAACAAGGACACTAATGTTACATGGTGCTACTATCTAATTAGGACGTTATTGTCCAAGAAGAGTTTTGACACCTAGATCTTATTCATGGCACTCAAATCAACCTCTATCTCAATTTATGGCCTCCATATCTCCCATTTTAACTAGTTTTCAGCTAAGTACTTGTTTATATTATTCATTACTATTTTAAGAAAGGTCTAATAAATCAATTTTGTTATAGATCAATGGCTATATTTATTGCATATTTCTATCCTGATTTACTATACTCAACCCCCTTAACAAACTAGGATTTACATTCACTAAGTCCTAAACCATTAAAATATTTGGTGAACTTGACCTACTTCAAATATTACTCAAACCCTAACCCTATATGCTACTATGGTTTGTCTCATTCTTTTTCCTATTTTCATTGGTTGTGTTAAGTTTTTTAGATTTCATACATTCTATTTTAGCGTCCCTCTTCCACTTTGTTTACTATATGCCATCTAAGAAAGCTATCTCTCTTCCTTTACGAACAAGTGCTAGGATTAGTGGAAATCCTATTAAGCATGCTCAGATTCCTTCCATTCAAGCTTATACCATGGACAAAATACTAGTTACAACTCCCATCATCGATCCTTCACACCTTGATTATGTGGACTTCAATGATAATGCACCCAAAGATGAGCAATACAATCAAGATCAAGATGATATACAAGATGAGAGTTGAGACACTCTCCCTCCACTTAACAATGAAAATCTTATAGTCAATAAGGATGTGAGTCTATAGTGTTTCAGAGATAGACTTCGAGAATAAACCTATGATCATGTATAGATTTTGTAAGCCATAATGTAAATAAAGAATAAATTAAATAATGGTCAATCTTCTACTCCCCCAAATAAAAACATTGTTACACGTACTTTGGGGCCAACTCATCTTGGACAATAACCAATTTTAACTCAACAACCTTTAATGGTAGCTATACCTCCTATGGCTAGTTCTTCCTCTCTAGATATACAATCCCCTTATGCATGAGATTCATTCTCTATAGGTTAAGATGTTACATCTTGAGCAAGGTGTTACTCGGCCATCACATGCCTTGGATTCTCATGTTCATTTACACATACCTTTGGCATATCACATAGATAAAACTCCTTTTCCATCTAAATTCGTGGCACTTAAACTTACATTATATGATGCTAAGGGTGACCCAAAGTACCATCTATGAGCTTTCAATGTGGTATGTTTGGACTATGTGTCCAACGATTGGCTCCTCACTAAGTTATTCCCATGTAATATAAATTACTATGCCTTATATTGGTTATATGATCTTCCAAATCAGTCTATCATCATATTCAATCCATTGGTAGATATGTTTTTTGCACACTTCTCAATTAACATCAGTGATAAAATCTCATATGCTTAATTAGCACAATTGAAGAAAAATTCCAATGAGCCTATTGTAGAATATGTCTTGTGATATAAAACCATATTGGAAAATATGAATATCCCCATGGGAGATAAAAATCTCCAAGACACATTCAAATAGAGCTTACTACCAGCATTACATGAATCTATCTTATTCAAAAAGTTTTTGACCTTCATAGTTTTATGCCACATAGTGAAAGAAAGGGAAGTCAAGCCCCTTTCTATGGGAAAATTAAAATATAAAAATGGATTAGAATAAAATATTAAGAGTTATAATAATCTTCCATACAAATTAAGGTCCACTAAAAATAAGAGTGATCCAAAGGCCATAGTTAACACAACTTCAAAGCCATCTCCTTACTTGGTGTTATAGGCTCCTCCACAAAGAGTTTTTACCAACCTTTCATAATCCCTAGCACGTGTTTTACATTAGCTCCTATAATGCAATAACATATCTCTCCTTCCCATAAAAGAGGTTGATATGACATGGCCTCTTCAAAAAAGCTATAGTTTCAATGCATTTTGTGAATATCATAGGGTACCAGGCCATACTATAACCCGTTGCATCACCTTGAAACATAAGATACAATACTTTATAGAGGCCAACATAACTAATGTGGACACACTCACAAAGGCACCCAAAGTTCAAAAAATAGAAGCTAAGGCATTCAAAATATTCTTGAATCTGTTTCGAAAGCATACAACTAATGAGACAGGGGCAATTTAGGTGTTCACTATACATATCAAGCACATCCACCACTGACATCATATTACACTACTATAAAGGATGCACACCCCCTACACAATATCATTGGTGTGTATCATATTATTGTACTATCTAGACCATTCATCACTTTATTAGAGTAGGAGATCATTGATGATGATTTAAATTTATATGCACTCTTTGTATGATCCTACATTGATCTTCATCCTATTAAGAGTTTTATGGTTGATAATGGGTCAAGTATTAACATGTGCACTATCACACTTCTACATCATTTGGGGTATTCGAAGTAGGACATTTATCTTATCGACATAGTTATTCATGGTTTTAGTGGCTATGTACACAGCTCAATTAGGGAGATTGTACTTCCACTACATGTTAGACCAACACATGTGGCCACTAAATTATTAGTAATACCTAGTGTAGGTACATTTGATATGATATAGGTAGGCCATAGATATAGAATATATAAGCTTTTACCTCCATCATGCATAAATGCCTCAAATATATACATATTATTCAAGTGATCATAGTTGAGGTTCTTTCATATGAGTATCCTCTACCTATCCCATAGGAAGTCATACCATAACTACTAGTTATAATTCTAAGCATAGTTCGTATCAGTACACCATAAAGTTTAGTGGAACCACTAGTGAAGGTGAGATATACTCCTATAGTTTTTCCATGCATACATACTCTTCCACATAGACCATTATTATAGAGACACCTGTGTTAGAGATATGTTACATATTTTAGAGGGCCTCCCTCTACACATTTTCTTCCAAGATTGGTATTATTGAGTTCTCATCATAAGACACCTATGCCAGCTACAACATCTTCTACCAGATGGGTCCCTAAGTCCCTTACAGTTCACATGACACCACAGTTAGTTTCATGGATTCCTAACACCACTTAATACGTAGTGCCAACTATAGATCACTCAGTATGATAGGTCCTGTGACCTCGGTTACATTTTTATATGTCACACATGATCATTGTTTTTTAATTTGACACATGCCACATTGATAGTGAGTCTCCCATGAGACTCATTGTTTAGTATATTACTCCCTTATTATACATACTTTCTTTATTTCTCATTCCTTGTAAATACTTTAATTTTTCATGTTACTTGTACAAAGCTTATATATAGAAAATAAAAAACAATATAATATGTCAAAACACAAAAACATTCAAATATTTACTTATAAACTACAAAATTTTAGATTATAGGCATTACCATGTTTACATCTTTTATATTTGTCAAACACTGCATATGCTATTTATCTTGGTATAGTCATTTTTTATCATACATACATGCTTCACTTGTTCTTGTCAAGTGATTGAAAATTGCTATAGGACTCAAATCCATTACATAGATCTAGATTTGCTACTATCCACCCACTTGGGGTATGTACATATATACACAGATTCCTCATTTAATACATTCACCCATTTGGGGGCATCCTATACATAGTTTCTATTACTATGTTACATTTTTATAAAATATACATCACAAATTTAACATTGTTATATCTTGATATGGATCATATTACACATACTCAATTTTTTTTACCAACTACTACTACTTTAGACTTAGCCTATTTACATCTTAGCTCATACATATTTATACCACATGTTCACACATACTTTAATTTATAACTTTCCTAGTTTAGACTTGATTGTATCTCTATGCTTCTTATATTTGAGGGCATTTGAATATTTCATTGCTATATGGATCTATGCCACTTATTTTCATTATATGTATGCTTTGGACATGTGCCCATGTCCTTGTGTGTGCCTTCATGATTATGTACACATACATTTAAACATGTCCTTCCATGTGTCTTTAAGCCAATTTGCTTATTGTTTTCATATGTGGACATTTGAATATTTCCTTCTATGTCTTGCCTTCTAAAATTTAGTGAGATGTACCCATGTCCCTTATATTCTATCCCCTTGGCCTACTTTGTGTGCCTCATGTTTTGTATGTATGTTTTATTATATGCATCATGGCCATGAAAATTATCTCTTGCTTGTTACATACTTTAATTTTCAATTCCATGAATGATCTCATACATATCCCTTTATTACTTGAGTGTCGTGATGGACATCATGCCCCATCCTGTAGGTAGCTACTCAGTTGTTACTCATATTTACTATTCATATATATTATTATATCTATCTTGATAGCCTTATTAATGTTAGACCTAACATACATCACACATTTCACATTTATGCTTAGATTATCTTACATCCCAATGTTATGTATGCACATTATATTGGTTTATTAAATAGATATCATATATGCTCTGGATAATACACATTTTGTAGAGATTTTTATTTTAAGGACAATTATTGCATAAGTACAAAAACTCCCCTCTAAAGAGAGGGAATTCACATAGGTTTGTCACAAAGATTAGGCTATCTAGATGCACTCAAAGTATAACTTTCAGCATACAAGATCAAAACATAAAAATCAAACTCAAGAAAGCACAATGGGAAATATTGACACATAGATCAGTTATAGTTGCACATAAATTAGAATAGTTGGAAATTATCACCCAAATTAGGACATTAGTGGCACATGGTGCTACTGTCCAAGATATGGCACTATTTTCTAGTAGCCTTAGTTTTAGAAAATTCTAGATTAGTCTGAAAAGTATAGTAGGTACAATCCATATTTTTCTAGGTTTAATTATAGATTACTATTTTTGACTCAATTTAGTTTGGATTCATAGCAATATGCTTAGATTGGTGGAATCATACATGACATTATAATTCTTGTTTTAGTTTAGATACTCAAATACATATTATTACAACTCAATCCAGAATCCATATACTCAGATATCATATTTTGGGGCATGTGTGCAACACATAATTTCTATATGCTCACTTACACACCATTTGATCAAATGGAATAAAAAATTCCATGTCATTCTCTACATTGTATATATTAGATACCATATTCTAGGTTACACACCAGATTCATGCCTTACTCCATTTAGAGTGGTTGTCATTCTCAAGTGGCCCAAAGTTGCCAAATATTCTTGAGTGGCCACAAAGCTAACATATCTATTTACATCATGCAATTTTAGTTTCAGATGCATCTTCTACACATGGGTAGGTAATGATGGAATCATACTCTACTTGAATTATTTATCCATAGACATGAGAGGGTTTGACACACCATCAATCCAATCCAATCTATTCATAAGTCATGACCCACCAAGCAGGGGTGGGTAATGATGGAATCAAAACTAGATTGACTTCTTGAGGTACCACACACAAGGATTGAGTAAGCCATCATCTCATTCCAAGGTATTCACTAATTGATCACTAATTACATGTATGCACACAAGTTATCACCAATTTTATGCATTGGTTCACGTACCTAGTGAGGTGTATTAATTTATTTCCTCTCTATTATCTCTTCACTTAGTTTTATTTCTTTACTCAGTTTTGTCTTTATTTTTGCTATCTTAAGTAAGGATTTATCTATGCATGTTTCATTTACATGACATGAAATGGAACATGATTCACATACTCAGATCTAGATTCATGAAATTTTCCTCTTAGGTAAGTCTAGGTATGATTTTTTTTCTTTATACTAGTCATTTTGCTTTGATGCATTTCTATAATAAAGGGAGAAAATGTAATCACCTAAAAATGACACTTGAGTACTAAGAGTGCTACTTGATACCACCCACCCCTATCTTATCCCTAGACCTATCTTAGGGTCTATTTTCACACTTATCCAACCTTGTGTAGGCCAAAGGCATCCCTAAAAATCACTAAAGTAGTTCTAAACCATCACATCTTAACATCTTGGCCCTTAGTGCATTAGGTTATGACACTTGGAAACTAGTGCCATAATAGGGACAATAGTAGCCCATGGTGTTAATTTCCTAGTTTTGGTGTTATTGTCCTTTTCCCTCCTTTTTATACCAACATATATATTTTTAAATAAAATACCCTTGGGGTTCACCTAGACCTCTTTTAAGACCTGCACAAGCACCAAAATAGTATATATACATGAATTTTATCCCTTTTACCACTAGATGGAAATCAAATGCAAATTATATAAACAAACTTAGAATAAGTTGTGCACAATGAAGGTTATCAATATCTATTCTCTCCTACTTCTTCATACAACTATATACAACATTTTGAACCTCAAAGTACGTAGGTTTATGGTCTCAAGTATAATCAAAGCACTCAAGAAATAATTGATACTAGCTACACTTGCACTTATACCAGCACTTAGGTGGGGAGAACTACATCGGGCTTGATCCCTCTTTGAAGTATTGGTATGTAGACAACTCTCATCATAATGGGGTGTTGAGGATGTCTAACCTAACCCACTAACAAAACACATTACTAATTGTGTCAACAAGATGCTATAACAACATAGATGATTCGGGTTTGTACATAAAATCAATAAAAATAGGTCATCTATAGAGATCTAGAACTTGTGCACATAGAAATAGGCTTAGCAGACCCAGACACAGGTGTACCTAAAATCTTAGAATAGTTTTACATAGATGATACTAGTGCCAAAATAGGGATACTAGTACCACATGATGCTACTATCCAATTGGGGTGATACTATCTAGGAAGGGATTTGACACTTGGATCTTATTCATGATACTCAAATCAACCTCTATCTCAGTTTACAGCCTATAGACCTCTCATTTTAGTCATTTTATATCTAAGTACTTATTTACATTATTTATTTCTATTTTTAGAAAGGTCAAATTAAGTTAATTCTATTACATATCAGTGGCTATATTTATTTCATATTTCTACCTTTTTTTACTATACTCATCCCCCTTAGCAACCTAGTATTTACATTCACTAAGTCCTATACCATTAAAAAACTTTCATTATCTTCAATATTATAGTTTTAATCTTTATTATATTTCTTTTTCTTATCATATATAGTTATTATCATATGATGAAATAGGGAGAAGGACTAATTATTATATGGAGTTAAATAGTTGTGATAGGACATGTGAATGAAAATACCAAATTTTAAATGAAAAATGGACTAATAGTCATTACATAAATGCCACATTGTAGTATAATTTATATCCATTAACAATTTGGAAGATCCAATCACTATATAAGAGGTCCACTAATTAGTTACATATTCAAAATTAAGGGTCCCTCTTATTTTTTAATAAATCAATTTAAAATTATATTTTCCCTTCAGTTGAATACACAAGATGAAAATGGTGACATGAAAAATTCATATGCTACATAATTAAGTAAGTTGTATGTGTGAATAAGGAACCTACATGATTCTACGTACCATAAAGTTAGGGGGCACAACTAATAAACCCTCTCCCCTAAAAATATAAATATAAATCGAAATATAAATGAGACTAATATTATTTATAATATCATTCTTAAATAAATTAACCTATTGAAAAGTAGGTACTTAGTGCAATGACAAAGGTTTACTACAAAGGAAATAAGCATTAGTTATTTTTCATAATAATCAGTTTTTTAATTTTAAGTGCATAATATTACAAAGGTTGTGATGTTGTTTGGGATGTGATTCCCTTCCACAACCTTTTTTATATGAACATGTAATATATATATATAAATTGTGATGTTGTTTGGGATGTGATTCCTTTCCATAGCCTTTTTTATATGAACATGTAATTTATTTCATTATATATATTCACATGTTCATATAAAAAAGGCTGTGGAAAGGAATCACATCCCAAACAACATCACAACTAAAATACTGATAATTACATATTTTTAGTGGTCATAAAAATATTCCAATTTTTTTTTTTTTTTTTACATGTACACATGATTCACATGGACCATTCTTTCTCCTTTGAACAAACCTTTGAAAATAATAACTCCTTAACATGCTAACATGAACAAGATCCTTTGAGAAATATCTACTCAAAGGCTCTAAATCGCTATTAAATAGAGAGACACATGCCAAATAAGCCTCATGGCCAACTATTTACTAATTATTTTGAGGATATTTTTTTTGTTTATTTGTATGATTTTGTGTATATTACCTCTCCATAAACCTATATTTAACCAACTTCAACTTGATTTATTTACATTTCCCTTTCTTACAAAGAGTTCTAAATACTTTCTCTTGATATTTCAAATAGGTTTGAAATAATAATTGCATGTCACTATTCTTTTTTTAACCCTAATTTAGTTTTAGAAACTCAAATATGATATAAAATAGTATAATAATCCAAATTGGTATCAAATTCAAGCATATAGTTGATTATAAAATACTAAAACTAATTGTAATGATTCGACAAGTAGCATATGATAAATATAGAAAGTAAAACAAAGGGATGAATGATTAGCTTTTTTATTGACTATGTGACTATGACTATATTATAATAGTGTAAAATAGATTAAATTTGGTTTATGATTTATCCATTTAAGGAACTATGTTTCTATCTACATAGGGTCAATTCCATCTGATCAAGCTTACTATTGACTGTCGATACTGACTTAAACTGGTTGGTAGTAACCTATGCCAAAATATGGGTCAATGACCTTATAATTAAATTTTTATGTCTTTGAAAGATTTTTATATATGATGGTAAAATAGGATGATGCACATGACTCTATAAATTAACATTCACATTGACACCCTAGGTGTGCTTGTGAAGACTATAAATTGATAAAAACCAAGAAGGTGTAATGGGCTAAGCTAACCCTAATCACCCCATTTGATGATTGATTGCTTCCTTTTTATCTAATGCTTTGAGAATGGAAATTAGGCCACACGTAATTCTTCTACCTTCTGTGACCATGCAATTATGATTTTTTTTCTATATGTATGCAACTACTGATTTAGCTTTGATACTTGACAATGCTTATTTTGACTTTAATTTGCTATGCTTCAAACTTGGGGTGTGACTACTCTTATTCACCAATTTGTAATTTTTTTGAGAATATGGTATATTTTATCAATTCTAATTAGTGTGTATATGTGTATGAGATAAGTCCTTAATCTTCTATGAAGTGAGGCCTTTATTTGTATGTATGAGTCTAGATTGGGTAATTTATCACAAAATTGACATGCTAAATAGATGGGTTGACCCTAAAGAAATATTTGATTTTGAAAAGTAGTATTTAATAGGAGAAGGGTTAGTACTATCAGGCTTAGGTCAATATTAACTAGTGATACTATCATAGCTTGATGTTACTAACTTGTGTGTAGTAGAATTAAACTGAGACTTTAGGCATATCTATGCAGGATAGTAAAAAAGTTTGAAATATACCATGAGGTTCATGTAGGTGTGTAATAGTATAATGAGTGGATCAAACACATAATATAAAATGTGGGTGTGAGATAATACAAGTTAGAATAATATTTATACACACAAGTCATATGTGGTAAATATATGTATAACTTGTCATTGTCAATTACTTAATACTATATTTTAGTATCTAAAAATGCCCCCATTTTATTCTAGTAATGGAATTTATAGAGTAAATTGAAAAGGTACACATGAGTATGTAAAAAACACTTTCTATTTGGTATAAATATACAATTTTTTAGGTCACTTAATAGTAAAACTTATAACAAACATATGTGGTTAATATCCATAAATTAAAATATGAAATATGAATTTGAAATTTTGAAAATTAAAGAGCAAGGAAGGAGTACACCTATGCATTGGTGAGAAGTTTATTTCCCTTACAACTTGTTGGAGATGATGCTTCCTTATTGAATCATTTTATAAAGGTGATTTATGTTCAAGCACTTAGTGATAGGTTCTTATTGTTGAACCATGGATTAATTTTGCTTCCTTGTTGAAGCACATGGAGAGTTGGGATGATTTTAAAAATGTATGTATCTATGTATGCATTTAGATTGGGAATAAAACATTCCCCAACCCTCATAAATTTTAGGTGAAGTACATGATGTTATAACAAAAATAACTACTCCAAAAAGAAAGGAGAACCACAAGACAGGTTTGCTAGAAATTGAACCAAATACTATAAATGGATTCTATATTCAATTGTATAGTTTCACTTAAATTTTATTTATGTAAAACAAATGCATGATCGAAAGGGAATGAATGTTGTTCATGACCCCATCATGACAAAAAAAATTATTTTATATTTTCACTCAAGTTTTTTCAAGTTCACTCAATGTATAATAAAATGCATGATTGAAAGAGAATGCATAATGTTCATGCCCCCATCATGATATTAGTATTAAAAAGTGTGAATTTTAAAACTGTAGTATTGTGTATATGTATTAATTATCATGATGATTCATGAGTATGAAAAGTGTGCATATGTGCACAAACCAATATCATGACCCTAAGTCTATCTAATTGATATATAATTCTATGAATATATATTATGAATCTAAGAGCTTGTATCTCAAATGGATGTGTATGTGGAAACATATAATTATTATTCATATAAATCATGTACACATTCCCATGGATATGCACCCAACTATGTATGAATCTAAACTCAAGTATCTATAATATGAGTGCATATTCATGGCATATCCCCTTATAATTTATATTGATGTGCCACTATTTGTCATATGTCTAAGCCATTTGATATCTAAACCATTTTGAATATATGAAATATATAGTTTGAATTGATTTTATATTCATGGTGTCTTATGTATAGATGAAAAGCCTACTATAATTTTCCACTTTTGAGGTGAGGAACGTGTCCTTTAAGTCACTCATCATAAAATAATATTTAATTGCATCATGTCATGTGTAAACATAGGGTAAGTACATAAAATTGGGCGATAAAAAGGGGCCTACTTTTGGATATGTTTTCTCTTAAAATTAATAAATCTAAACATTTGTAGATAATTAGAGATGGCTACACTCAAAATTTGTGGATAATGTAGGGACATAAATTATATAATTTGTATTCTAGTTTACAAAAAAAAATATATATATATAAAATCTTGTTTTTTTAGGAAAATAAAATAGATATCTAGCCACATGGTCCCTCATTTTTTGAGCATTGTTTAATATTGTTTAAAACCATTTGGTGAAACTTTAAATAAGATCTTCTAGTTTTAAACCAATATTTATTTTATATTTTTTTAATGAGTATTTTTTTTTTTTATTAATTTTACAAGTAAATAGATCCTAAAATCTAACAAAAAAATATATAGTCAGTCATTTAGCCTTTATAACTACCTTAGAAAATGATAACTAGTTTTTTAAAATGCATGTAGATTTAGGTCTAGTTTGTAGCCATATATTTGTTTTGAATTTGGATCAACAAATAATACATAATCATATATAGTCATGTATATTTTTAGTATGAAGTGTACTAAAAAAAGTTATAGTTATAAATCAACATAGATTGAAACCTTAAAACAGTCCAAAAATTATAAAAAATCATATATTTAGAAAGAAGAGAGTGTGCTTTTCTTCATGGTAATAATTTTATGAATTTTCTCATTAAAATTTTTAGTGTATTTGGTGATGGAATTTGAATTTCTATTTTTTGTCAAAAGTCTTAGATTCAGTTGTGTGTTAATAGGTCCAAGCCTTTGACTCAAGAATCCAAGCCATTTTCAAGCCAAATGGCTTGGTTTTTGAATTCAAACAAAGCATATCATGTACACATTAAAATGTGTACATACTATAAAATTTACACTTTCCTTTCATTTTTCACTAAAATGTATAAAATATATATTGTTACTTTAAATTCCTTATACTTTAAATTGATTTTAGTAAATATAAGAAATTAAGGTCACTCTACATTTGATAAAGTTGGTCTCATAGTTTCACACCTTACGATGTCGGAGATAGTTTTTCAAAATATAATATATCCAATTCTTAGGAATTTTTAAGATTTCAATATTAAACATATGTATTTTAGGTAATAAATTTTGTAATTGATGTGTATTTTATGTAAACATATATTCATTTTAAAGGTTTTTATGCCTTCCAGATTATTTACTGGCATTTATAGGAGTCCTACATTTTTCAAAATTCAAGTTTAGAAACCACTCACTTTTAAATCAATCCAAAGTGGTGTGACTGGGTAGCATAGGTCACATTGACGACCTACACACATAAAATGACCAATTTATGTTAATTTTACTTGTTTATCATCCCTAATTAATTTATCCTCATCCCTTCATCACCCCTAATCATTCTCTCCTCATTTTTCATTGTCCCTAATCACTCACCCATTGAGCTTCAATGTCCCTTATCATCTCTAATCACTTCCTCATCATCCCTAATCACTCCCTCATTAAATATCACCATCCCTCACCATCCCTAATCACTCTATTATCCCTTATCATTCCCAATCACTCCATCCTCATCACTAATAATCCCTAATCACTCCCTCATCATACCTCATCATCCCTTATCGTTATCTTATTATCTCTCACCATCCATCATCATTCATAATCACTCCTTAATAATACATAATATCTCCCTCATTAAACCATCACCATCCCTCATAATACCTAATCACTCATTCATCATCCCTAATCAATACCCCCTCATCCCTCATAATCCCTAATCAATCCTTACTCATCCTCATTGACCCTCACCATCCTTAATCATCCCTAATCACTCTTTTATCATACCTAATCACTCCCTCATTAACCCTCACCATATTTCATCATTCCTAATTATTCCATCATCATCCATCATCATCCCTAATCAATCCCTCCTCATCCCTCCTCATCCTTAATCAATCCCTCTAATACCTTGATGGTGGGTGCAGTGACTTGCCATTTGTGCTCAATTGGATCATGTTTAAATTAAAAAAATTTCTCACTCAAATAAATTCCAAGGAAACTCTTCTTTCATTCATCATATTTCACTCAAACAAGGAACTCAAATATATCATTTGATTGTATGGTGAGATTCAAATATATATATGTCAATCCACACCCAAACTATGAAGAGAATGTGTATCTAGAACCCTGAGCTAGAATAAATAGGTAAGCAAATGAGCAAAGGGTAGGGTGAAGTTATATTATTTACACACACACACACATATACATAGACATACACATATATATTGGGATTTTGGAATTTAAGACACCCCTTCATGTTAATTTTGCTTGTGATTAGGTCCCTTATATGCCAAAAGTGACATCAAAACACCATATCTCTTATGATCAAGGTAAATAAAAATAATGGTCCCACCACACTAATGAAACCCATATATAGTGAAGTCCAATAAATAATGTCAATAAGTTGAAGCTAACTATTATATTAATGGGGTAGGAATTAACCATCACATCATGTCACCTACACCAAGATTTCATTATTTATCACATAATCATCATGAAATATATATAAATATGACATCAATATATTATATGATATGGATATGTACTACATCACAAAAATCATTCATACCATGTTGGGCATTATGTACATTAGGTCACTCCCTCCAATACCATTTTGGTGAGTGTAGTGGTTTACTACTTATGACTGATTTTCCCTTAGTAACTCCTTTATTTATATAGGTTAAAATGCCCATATCCTTTGAATATATGTCTTGTGTATTCAATTATGTATTCAAGTATGGTATATTCAATATTAATAGATAGCTTCAATTTTTAATTGAGTAGGACATACTCAAGTAGGTAAAATAGGTATGACATACTCAAGTAGGTAAAGTAGTTATGTAATAATTAATGGTATATATCTATTACATAGTCACATGATTCAAAATTTCACTTCTCATTATATATCTTAGGAAGAAAACTTCCCTTGCCAATAATATAAGAAAAGTAGGTAGGGTATAACTAACTAGGTAGGGAAAGAATATGTGCAAGCTATAGAATACGAACCAAGATTACCTTAATAAATAATAATATAGTCTAGAAAGGGAAATTAGATAGGAAAATAATGAATCTATATATTATGAAAGAATATTCCCTTAATTTATTAGGTAGGGATAGGTAAGTAGGTAGGGTAAGAATAAAACTATCTATCAAAAAATAAGCTTACCTTGATAGTTATGCTTTAATCTAGAAGAAAAGTGAAGCTAGATATCAACAAGGCAACCTTAACTTGATAGATATGCCTTAATCCCTTTATATATATCAAGAAGGAAGTATTCCTTGATATGATATATTAGGTGAAGTAAAGATAGGTATCAAGAAGAAAATATTCCCTTACCTTACTAAACATATATGAAGTAAGGAGGGAAAACTTTCATTGACTTATCAATTGGGACAAGACTAAGATTTAGGTAGGGTATTTGAAATGGTTCCCCCCATATATCTATGGCATGGGTCCCATTACTATGCCATCCTTTGATATATTGTATTGGGGATTGGGGCATACTTAGATTATGGTAGGGCCCTAGTTTGGCCTTTAGGGCCCATTGGGCCATGACCAAGCTCTCAGTATCCCTTTATCAATATAATGGATTAAGGAATATTCCCTTTATTCACTTAATAAATCATGTTTGGTAAAGATCAGGTTGGGTCTAGATTGAGTTTGGTGAATAAACACACTCCACTGACTACTAGATTGGAACACACTCTAATAGGCTAGTGATCGCATATATATTTATATATAAATCTAATATGTTATGGATATAATCTCAATGACATATATAGAAAATGAGAATACAACTACACACTCTAATATATATATACTCTCAATGATGTATAGAGAAAATAAGAAGTCAACTATGGGGTTGGGATTGGAATTCTCAACCAGTCTCCAATCACCCCTATTTATCTATATATATATATATTGTTGTGAATTATTTTAAAATATCAACTTAGGTAGGGGTTATTAATCCTGTCCTATATTAAAAGGATAATTATGTGAGAAATTATCCCTAAGGTCTTTTTTATCAAGTCTTAGTATGCAGGGTAACCTAGATGGTTTATTGTGACCATACCATGTCAAGGGTCTTTGATGTGTATTTCAAATAGATAAATATGCATTAAAAATAAAGAGCTTATGCCTATGGAACCAAAAAATTGATTTAACTGTGAATAAATAAATAATTCAAAATGAAAATGTCTATTTCTCATAAGTTCAATAATATATAACAAATAATAGACTAAAGAACATGCAATCAAAGTAAGCGTTAGATTCAAATTATAACCCAAAAACTAAACTAATCTAAAATAATAGATTGATAAAAAAAGGAAAAAGAGAGAAGATTAGGGAGAAAGATAAGAAGAGATCATTTTATAATATTATCCATCCTATTTTTGTTGAGTATATGAATCTTTATGTAACCAATCCTTAGTTGAGTTAGACTTAACACAACTCTAACTAAGGATAGTGTAAGAGTCTGTGGAATGAAGTAACAAAGCCAAAAAGGAAAATAAGTTCATCATATACATGTGTAGACCAATTTGATCACATGATAAGGATTTCAAATTAAATATTTATATATTAATGATTATTTGGGATTCATCAAATGCTTGGTAAGATACAGACTCATCTTTCAAACAATGTTGACTTAGAAAACTAATCTAGAAAGAAGGGAAATGCATGAAAAAAGAAAATGACCGGTCTGCTACTCTAATCTTTAATCTAAAAATATTCATCCATGAATAATATCATTTAATCCTAAAAATAAAAACCTAAGAATAATCCTCTTAGTCTTGAAAAATACTAGCCTAATCATAATTATCTTTGTCCTCATATATAGGCACGTAGACCTAAAGAGTTCAAATTTTAGGCCTTTTAATTATTTTGATGCTGGAATAACAATAAATAAGAGGGGAGGGGATCAATCAGTTTACCAAAAAATTTCTTTCAATTACATCCAATAATTCATGAACTATGAAATCAACATTCAGATATAGTAATGCATAAAGACCATTCACATGGGTATAACACAATAAAACACACATACAAGTGGTAAAACCTCAAGGGGAATAAAACCCAATATTATCCATAAAAGTGGACTATAGTCTTAAAAAAGAAAATATAAAATTTTATTGAGCACCGACTCAACTTAGAGCACCAACCCCAATGAAGTCAAGCACCCACGTGACTAGAATTTAACAAGTACCTACTCGCAAGGATGTGCCAACTCCATAAGTGACTCATCACCACATCATTAATTTTGATCAACACACCATTTTTTTTTATGGTCTCATTTCAATACCTTTGTCTTCTCTACCAAGTAATATTTTATTCATTTCAATTACATACATCAAAATAGGCCTAAACTACCTTGTATATATACAAGTGTCATGGTCACACGTCACTTGGTCAACCAAACACCTTCAAACTCTTAGGTAAGACATAAAATAGGTTTTATAACATATTATGAACATGATTAAAATGAAATTTTTAATCATTTTGTTAAAAAACAACTCAATTAGGTCTTATTTCTCTTTTAGGTCTCATGGAGACCTAATTGTATTAAGTCTATCTTCTTAGCATCAAAGATTGATTATATTGGGAAAAAAATGGCCTTATTAAATAATTAAAAAACTTATAAAAATACCTATATTAACCTCATTCATTATTTATTGGACCTATATTTTTTTTTCTTACAATGAAAACTCATTAAGACAAACTTCCCTATTAGGCTTGTGTACCTCAAAAGTCTATCTTGCAAAAATGAATCTCAAATACTCTTAGAATAATAAAATATGAAAAATGAAACATGTATATATGTTATTAATGATATTAGGTCATCACCAAATGTTTATAACACTTTCACTTATGAGGTAAATGCTTAAGAACATCTGTGCAACTCACTCACTCATAACTACCAATTTAACCCAAATACTAGTCAAGGTGACTTAGACCTCCAACACTTATGTAGACACTTTTCATGAATAATTATGCATGTAAATATTCATATGATATGTATAAACCATTATAAAATGAAAAATTAATATGGTCTAATGTCAAATATTGGTCTTGCAGACCAATTTCTTGACCTTATATCACACAATCTTATCTAAACTAGATAGGTCATTTTGTGAAAACAATTTCACCATATTAATCAACCTAAAATTTTTATTAAAAGCATGGAAATTAACTAAAATTCATAAATAAAATCTTAATTAAATTGTTTTCATCAATATGATGTGCTCAAACCCTCAAACTCATATTTTCATCTCTACTTGGGTTTTTCACTATTCACACTATAATGTCTATCTGTGACTAGCTAACTTCGATGACCAACTTAGAACACTTGAATCCTAGAACCTATCCATAAAACATCATAGAAATGAAAAATGAGTCTCTATATTCTTCTACCATCCATTTTATTTTCTTGACCAATACCACTTTTGAGAGATACAATAAATTCTTGATAAATAGGCCTATAACTATGCATTTTCTCTCTCATTTGACTAACCATCACCACTTGGAGTTACTCGGGAAAGTTGAATATATTACCCAATGTATTTTATAGTAATTTTGATCAATTATTATCTTATTTAAACATGATATTTCACATTGGGTCTTTATTAGGGTTTTAGGAGGGTTTAACACATGTTTTAGTATTAATAATTGTTCATAAAAGATTGCCCCTTAAATCCAAAATCAATGCATGGAGATATTAGCTAGGACACTTCCCCATATTATGTTCCTATTTAGATGTTACACATGCCAAAGAATGTTTAAAATTGCTTCTCGAGT